>JAVJGG010000013.1:17874366-17891431 GCA_035590195.1 Aviceda cuculoides | reverse complement strand
AGGCTGAGCCCATCAGTGACGGTGGTAACACCTGTGGGAGAACAGATTTAAGAAGGGGAACCTGCAGTGAGTGAGGGGAGTGGGATGTGAGAGGAACCCCTCTGCGGATACTGAGGTGGGAGAGGATTGATGCCCCTGCAGTCCATGGTGAGACAAGGTGGCAGGCTGTCCCTGCCTTTGGGGGGGGGGGCAGGACACACACATGGAGTGGAGTGGGGGGAGCAGAGGCCCACCTGCAGCCCTGGGAGAGAGGAGCCCAGGCCGGAGCAGGGGGAGGCCCCCCAAGATGGTCACGACTCCATGGGAAAGCCCACGCTGGAGCAGGCTGTGACTGAAGGACTGCGGCCTGTGGGAAGGACCCATGTTATAGAAGTTCGTGGAGGACTGTCTCCTGTGGGAGGGACCCCACACTGGAGCAGGGGATGAGTGAGGAGTCCTCCCCCTGAGGAGGAAGGAGCGGCAGAGACAAGGTGTGAGGAACTGACCCCAACCACCACTCCCCGTCCCCCTGTGCCATTGTGGATAGGAGGCAGAGAACTCAGAAGCAAAGTTAAGCCTGGCAACAGGGGAAATGTGGAGGGAAGGTGTTTTATAGATTTAGGTTTTATTTTCTCTTTATCCTACTTTGATTTTGATTGGTAATAAACTAAACTAATTTCCCCAGGTCGAGTCTGTTTTGCCTGCAGTGGTAATTGGTGAGTGATTTTTCCCTGTCCTTATCTCGACCCATGAGCCTTTTGTTATATATTCCCTCCCCTGTCCAGCTGAGGAGGGGAGTGATAGAGTGGCTTTGGTGGGCACCTGGCATCCAGCCAGGGTCAACCCACCACATGCACCAGGACAAAAGTTTGACTCTTTCCCTAACACTAATGAAGTTTCCTGCTAGTATTCTACTCTGAGCAATCTTTCACCAAATGAAGCTTTTAAAATTCTCTCATCTATTCCATTTTCACAGAATTCTCCATCTTTTTTTTATCAACAAAGTGACAAAACACTACATGATGGGTTATAATTCTAAATGTATTTCTAAGAGTGTAGAAAGACAAGACCATATGGCTTAAGTGAACATTTGAACTGCTAAGCTGAAGCTCCAATTATTTTCAGGTTCATTCATCACTAATTGTCTCCTGATGGTTTGAACAAATGATTTTAAGAGATGACACTAAAGAAACCTTCAAAGTCAATGCATTGTAACTACTGTTAGGAAAAAAAAATACTAAGACCAATTGGATGGCTCTGATGTACTGTAAAAATAAGCATGAACTTAGAGCCTATATGGCAAATTATTTACCTAAGAGGTTTATAGAGAATATCATACTTTAATGGGGAAATAAGAAAGAAGGAGAGAGAGAGAGATTTGCCTTTCACTGACAACTTAGAAACAGGGAGGTAGGAGTGGGGAGACAGATCTTCACATCCACTTAAACCCTTGCAGATACATTCCAAAGGGTAAAATGATTCCTTAAATATATAAGGCACTTGTTATGAAGAAACACATGAACCAATTTTGATGGTAATTTACCAAACACTTTGAGGTCAATGGAAGATAGGTGTGGTTTCTTCCACTGATCCTGGCTTAAATTACTCCCTGTATAATGCTTACCATGGGAACAGTAGTAGTGGTCATCCTAATGCTTGTAAATGCTCCCAGAGGATCATCTCTGTCCATGTAAACTGGAATGGTACCAAGGAAGTTGTAACTTGAACCTAGAACCTGCTCTGTCCCCCTTAGGTTTTAGATCAGCTGACATGTGCAAAGAGCATCCAGCCTTACCTCCACTACAGCTGTGGGAAAACCCACAACACTTGAGAGCCCAAGCAAAAGGCAATTTCACCACTGATATTGAACAAAGCCATCTGATAGTAGGATTTGTAAAAATATCAGATATTTAAATATAAATCACACACACAGCCATCACCCTTGTATATACACATGCATACACATATGTAGATGTGAACAAAACTATTAACCGCACTTAAACTTATGCTAGAATTGCATTTCAGCTGCTATCTGGGCAGCCCTGTTCCCTAAGTTGTTTCAGATTAATTACTCTTCAAACATTCAATGCACAATTCTAATTACATTCTGAAAAAAACAGTATATACTGTCTCAGTACACGGTCCTCATTTTACAGCCCCTGTATTTCAGCTGATAATTCATTTTCTACTACATGATATGAACACAGTGAGTCATATTCAAAGTTGAGTAGGAAAAACTATTAGCATAAACAAATTCAAGTTATAGTTATAATTAAGAATAGTTAACTTGAAATAAACAGAAAGAAAACCTGAATTATTTTTTAAACAGACTGAGAAAATAAAGATGCTTCAAGCAAAGGCAAGTTATCCAAGACTTCTATATTCTGTACCCAAACACACTCAAACAAAGTCCTGAAATTAAACTCTGTACCTCAGTTCTATGTGCACTATGAAAACTGATCAAAATGCGAAGGTAAGTTCTAGAAATATCCAAATACCCAGAATTTTGTATATCTAGAAAATACCAAAATTGTTTTCTTTGGAAGGGGGAGCATAGAAGAGTAAAAGACACAGACTTTTCTAGAAGTCTAAGTATTCAGTTTTGGCCCATATCTGACAACAAACAGGTTTTGTTTATATTTAAAATTATTTTACGTATTTGAATGCAAATGCAAAGCATTTTCCAACATACCATTCTTTCTGTTGTCAGTTCTTCCCTTTTATTTCTGTTTCATATCACGCTACTAATTCAAGAAAGAAAGAGTCTGTTCTCTTATTGTTTGCTTCTTTGATCTTTATCCCTTGCCTGGAGTGCAACTGAAAAGTGGCAAGGCGGCAGCTGCTTACTACTGTTAGGTGGCTCACTGGCACACTAGGTATAACTGTCAGAAACAGGAAAATGAGTTCTTACCAGGTTGAACTGCCTTCTGAGATACTATCAACTGCACCAGAACTTCCCTCCCTTTCTTCAATCTGTAGTACTGCCGGTAAATAACTTAAAAAGTCATGGGAAAGATCTGTCTCTTACTCATTGGAGATATGTTTCTTATTTTTATTTTTTGGTTGTTAGATTTCCCGTTGTCTAGTCTTTAAATGTTACGAAATAAAGAAGCTAACACTGGCCAAAAAGGGCGCACTACTCTCTAAATGGAAGTTGAACAATCCTTGATGCTAAGAGCATCAAAAGAACAGGAACTACAGAGAACAGTATACACTTTATTTATGTGTTTTGTCGTTATGCAGTCTAGGCTGTGTGTTAAGAAAGAGTCTGCTCCTACTTGCTTGGAGATTTCTAAAGTGGCAGAAGACAACACAGCCACAGTCAGTAAATGGAAGGAGTCAGTTGGGATAAACCTGCTGCAAAACACAAATATAAAGGCTGGATTTGTTTATGAAAGAAAGAATATTACTATACTGAAGATTTTTTTTTTACCTATAAAAAGCAGTTACTTTAATTATTGTTATTGCTATTGTTGCTATTACTTAGCTATAATCTCATAATGCATATTTCTGGGGAAAGAATGGAGAAAAGCAGTGCAGCACACCTGGAAAAATGGCTCTTAAATTTCTGAGATTTTTGTAGATTGTAGCTTCACATCTGGTATGAGTCTGAGAATATAATAGTATTCACTCCTAGTCAAATTAAGCAGTATTTGAATTCTGCTGCACAATATATCTGTTTGAACAATTTGATCTTTTTCTATGATTTCCTAAAGATTTTTTCATATCCTCAGGCAAGTTAGTTTAATCATATATTTCACATGTATATATTTCCTGGAAGTACATTAGATGACAAAAATATCATGTGTTTTATATCTAACAGGTTCTGCCTTACACTGCCATCAGTTAAGAGATACTGAATCCTGATCAATTGCTTTGTAAAGGTTTTGGGGAACTGCATCATACAGATTTGACATATTCTTCAATTAATGGCAATGTAAGCCACAAAACAATGGCAAAATACAGAAATGCACTCAAGCTCATACTCTCACTTTCATGAATGCATATTCATAAATGCCTCTAACTATTTGGAAGCAATCTCTCAGAATTATGTGTAAAAATGAGACTAGCAATTTATTAAATAGTTTAGTGAGGCTATCATTTTCAAAGATCTTAGTTAACTGCTTATTTTATTCTGAACAGGCTAAGACCTGAGCTCTCCGTTAGTGTTCAACAGGAAAGCATGAGAAGTGCTAGGTAGCTGAAAAAAAAGATTAAAATGCATGGATACCTTACATGGTAGACTAAATGGATGCAATTATCACAGGATTATACAAAGATGAGGCACTTAAAATCACTACCTGTGTACTTGTGAAGAAAAACAAATGAGAGCTGTGTAAGTGGAAAACTGTGGTCTGTTCTTCAATGATCATTTCTAACAAAATCTAGGGTTCAGTTTTAAGCCCTTTGGGATGATGGTTGTGTTAAATTCACCCATTCTCCCAAGGAAAAGTAGTGCATTTACTGACTGTATATTCCACATGAGTAGATAATTGTTTAAATATTATGTACAGGTTTCTTTAATATATAAGCTCAACAACTATTACTGTCAAAGTGGCCCATACATAATATGGTTACACACAAAATGAAAAAAAAAAAAAAAATTAAAAAACTAGACAAGAAAACCTAATATAAAAATCACTTATGGAACAAAGATAATAGAATACTGCCTCCACCATGGAGGTGTCCCATTAAAAAAAGTAGCATAGGAATACCTCCTTCTTGCAATGGGAAAAGGATAATTTGGGGCAGGGGGTGGTGGTGGTTGTTTTTTTTTGTTTTCAGAGCAGATTCTCTGTATTGTCTGGGTACCTCTAGTTTCCTTAAGTGAAGTTTTTTTCTATTGACACAGCCTAGGCTCCAGGATGAATATTCCTGCTGGATGTACTTTGTTACGAATTGTTACTGCAGCCACCAATGGACTGCAGAACTAATGTCAACTCAGTTGTAGGAGAAAAGAAACACCAGCAGGAATGCACTGGAGCATAGTAATTATTTCTCTAGGTTCCCTCTGGGTGGCTCAATTATACTCGAGTAAGAATTTCAATTACGATTACTACAAACTTGGAAGAGGAAAGAACTGCATATGTATACATTCCGAACATTGTGGTTTTATACTATGGGAATTGTTGGTATTGTTTTCTTCAATTCAAATGAACTACAGAGGTTGTAGCAATCATTAGCAATGATGTTATCATGCCAAACTCATCTTGCCTTCATTTTACTAGTAGCTGTGTTCACAATGTCTAGTAGTTTTGTTCACAATAAAAAACAATAATAAAATTGCAGTGCAGTTCATGTAGCCACTCCTAGTTAAGCTGAAAACACATTCAGTAGCTTTGTTCTGGCCCAGCTATGTTTATTCAGCTGGGGTAATATAATCTAAAGCTACTATGAATGGCAATGATTCTTTCCAGCATTGAGAAGCAGAAAGAAAGTAAAAAGGGCCATAATTAATTCTGTTATAAGTCAAGCAACAATCAATATCAGCAATGCAGGATCACTAGATCTCTTGAGAAAAGTGAAAAACCAAATCACTTCTAGTTCATGCTCTTAAGAGTCCTGCTTCATCGTATCTTAACACTCATGCAGCTATAAAATTCCTCACGGTCTTAGGCAATGCAAGATTTCTCTTTTCCTTTATTGATATCTGATAACATCAGTAAAATAAAGCAGTTCAAGAAATATTGCCTATTCCTTTCACCTTTGCCTGAGCAACTATTGTCTAGCTATATTGAACAGAACTAGTTTTTCATATTCTACAAACAAGAGGAAGCTGTCAACTAGAGAAATATATGCTTTCAAATATTTGCTTAAAATTTTTTTAATTTGACCCTACACTTTAAAACTCCAAACAAAACATTCTCTTTTCACTATAAACACGGAAGAACTGTTCAGAATTGTAAAAAGGGTTACTATAGTGTCACAAACACTTCTTAAAAGATTCAACCTGATTTTTAGTTTTAGAGCATAGATTAGCTACAAAAATGAAAACAGACAGTAAAGAGGAGATAAAGACTAAGGAGATTGGTTATATTTCTTTCTTATTCATTTTCAAATGCAAAATATCCCTGCTTTAGAATTATAAAGAAAAAAACCAAAAGTCAAAAAATTGCTGTTTTGGTTTGGATACATTACTTAAGAGCAGACCTTCCTGAACCAACTTATTATGTAATGGACTTCCAACATGCTGCACTTTCAGCCAAGTTCAACTGCAATAACTTAATCTTCAAGTCATATTCTCCCTGTAGAAATACACGTAGTTAATTTTGGTTTATCCTTCAAAAAAAACCCCTCTAACTTTCATTAAGCAATAAATAGAGAATAAAATCAGTAACTAAGGAGAAACTACTACTACTTGATCCACGCTTCTTTGATTAAGGACTGACAGAATGGACCCAAATCTTACTGTAGCTCACTTGGATATAACACTACAATTCATCCATCCAAGTTTAAATTGCTTTATATTACAAATGAGTAATTTTGCCCTGCTATAAAGAAAATTCTTACACATACATCCTTGATGGCAGAGTGGCTTTAAATTTGAGAATGAAGCAGGAAAAAGTTCATGCAAAAGAACAATATTGTTGTCTGTAAATGAAGCAGTTATAACATATTAGGCAATTCAGCAAAAATATTTTCACCTGACCACAAACTCTCTTTTCTTGCTGTTCTTTAAAACAAAACCAAAAACCAGTGGTTAAACTATTGTATTATCTTTTTTGACCTGAAAAAAAAAGATATTTGAGTTTTAATCAACTGAAAAAAAATTTTTAAAAAATAATGCAAAGAACTAAATGTTCCAATGGATTTTCTTGGATTAATTGGATGAAAATGCAAGCAGTATTACTGTAAGCATCAAACAACTAAGCCACATTTTGACTTTATGAAGTATTCTCAGTCAAAGGAAAGGATGTCACTAACAATTTAACTAAACATATTTGCTTTTATGTCACCATTTAGTATAACGTAAGACTGCATGAGACATAGCAAATTCATATCTAGATTGCCCCTAGCAATATTTTAAATTTATAGGCACTAACTTTCACTGAATCTACATAGTCAAAGATAATATATGGATAAATATATGCTTAATTCACACAAAATTACTAGTTATCATATAAAATATACACTATCACATTAACTTTTATGATTAGTTATGTGCACCAATTATTTTATGTGCATTTTTATGCCTTTTTAAAACTGAATGTCAAAATTACATACAATAAATAAAAGTAGAATAATATTTGTTTGTGTGGTTTTTAATAATGACAGCACAGTAAACAGGTAGAGACACTTTTAAAGATACCTATGCACAAAATTTTTCTGATCCTCAGACTTTAAAGAAAAAAGGTGACATTTATTATTATGGATAAAACTGCTCAAACATCAGCAGCTATTCAACATGTCTGAAAAAAAACCCCAACAACTCCAACTTTACCTAAATTGAAAGTTACCTGTCCTTCATTAAGAATCAAATTTTGGCTTTAAATTTCTTTCTTTTTTTTTCCTGCACATTGGTTTCTTCACCTGACAAATGAATTAATCAAAATGTTTATGATTCTTGAAATTTCTTTTTCACGAGAGTGAAAGCCTACCTGTTTACCACGCTGTCAGTCATGATTTATAAATTATTTTAATCAACAACAGTTTTCAGTCTCAACACATGCCATTTAACCTAAGTGCACTGCTAGACATAAATCTGCAAACCAGGAATTAACAGGGAAGTAGGGAAAAACTTACCTAATTGTCACTTACTACAATAAAATAAATATTCAGGTGCATATTCTGAACCAACTTAGATGACAGTTGCAGCTTTTGTTTCATAATGGTCATGATGCCGGTAACATTCATAAAGGCCCAAATTCAAGGCCATATTTTTCACCATTGCTTCAAATACTAACTCAATAAACTCAGGAGAATATTTTACCCTATATGTGTTCACCTCATTGCATTATCATTTTCTTCTACTTAGCTGCATTCCATGTTATCTTTGTTGTTTTATATGTTCAAATGGACCTTAGCTAATGTCTACAGAAGTTGATGGAAATATTTGCCATGATCTTTGGTGCACAGTGCAACAGACCTACAGTCTGCAGTAATATTTCCCAAATCTATGAATTAAACTGTGGATTTATCTGATGCACAAAGAATTTACACAGCAGACAGTGTAAACAGGTTAATGAAATGCACAGAACATGAAATAAAGTGACATTACAGAGCACCACCTATGAGGTAGATTTATTTCACTAAAATTGTCATAATCCAGTAGGAATGTTATTTTTAATGGAGCATAGAAAATATTAACATGAAAATTTCATGATGCCTGCTATTTTCCAACTGATGAATTCTTTTCTTTTTTTTTTTTTTTTTTCCACCTCAACTCTACTGCTCCCTGGACTAAGGAAAAGAGATCATGAAAGTTTCTACAAAAACATATTCTCTTTCTGACTAGTGTTAGTAGTAGCATTTTATATGAAGCTGTAAAAAAATAAGGTTGAAAACTAAACAAAATTGAAAATTGCCCACCCACACACTACAGGGAAAGTTTCTTAATAACCTCCACCAATTGCTTTATACATGAAGCATTACCTCAGATGCACTTGCATTTCTAATCATTATAGCTTTATTAAAAAGCACTCATTTTTTGTTTTAGTCTGAGACAAGTTCCAGAGGTTAATTATCAATTTACAAAAAAAAAGAATTAAATTCTCTTTTCTGTTTTAAATTTCTTAGTTTCAATTTGATTTAATGTTCCTTCCTTTTCTGCATTCTGAAAAAGGGTAAGTAGGAAAATATGATTTATCTTCTCCACATAATTCTCTCTTCCCTCTAATTTCATCATTTCGCCTCATATGGTCTGTACCCCAATCTGAACAGTTTTACAGTTTTAAAAAGGATTTTTTTATATATATAGTAAAATTTGCATTATCTTAGCCCAAACTAAAAAATAGTTGGATTTTTTTATTGTAATAAAATTGCACTATTTGAACTACAGTAGTTATCCTTCTGTCACGGAGCAACAAAAAAATAGTACTACTGTGTAATAATAAAGGTTTTTATTTTTAAAAAATGCCTATGAGTATGAATAACTACTAAACACTTTGACATCCTGAAACCATGATACACTGTCATTTGTAAAAAATAAAATGCATATATTATTTCCCAATTTCTGAATTGCTTTAATATCAAAAAAAGATTGCAAACCACATTGTTTATGTCTGTCCAGAGAGGTATCTATTATCTCCATTTTATTTGAATTTGTTTTAAATTAAGAATGACTCATTAAGTAACTCTAAAATTATAAGAAAAACAATACAATTTTCCTAATATTAATATATTAATATATAAAATAATTTGCCTCTCTCCTACTATATTCATTGATCTGCTCCTACAGGTAGACTGTCAAATGTACTGAAGTGTAATTTTAGCATGGATTCTTTTATATACCCCCCAAAACACACCTACATGAAGGTTTTAATAAATCCTAGAAACTGAAGTCCTGATCTGGAATTCAGAAGTTATTATCAAAGAAAATCAGCAAATCTGTGTCTGCTGATAAAAGAATATTCAAAGAATATGCACAGTGTGCAGTAGCAAAACATTAGCAATATCTTAGTTCAACAGTTTAAAATAGCACATGTGGATATTTACCCCATGATCTACCACACTATAAAAAAAATAGGAGACTTTCATGCTTCAGGAAAAAATTCCTATACTTTACACAAGAAATAACAAAAATATGTCAGCTTTACTGATCAATATGTTTCACCTCATTTTGTCTGGAGAATATTAGTGCTTGTATTTCTGATGGTCTATAACCTAAACCCCCCTGTACTATTACTGTCATGTACTTCACCAGGTTTTGTAGTGTTCCTAAACTGAAACAGATTTTGGCAAGGGTGGGCTGAGTTCTCAGAAACTAGTTTACCAAAATACTTATCAAACTGACACATCTTCAAAGATCACATTTAGTCAGTCTTCCTACCTCAAGGAATCTCAACATCCTATGTAGAAGACAGGAGCTGCACAGGCATTGTGTTCATTTGTCATTTAATTATTTTTTTAATAAAAACCCATAACAACCACTGTATCTGTAAGATCATTTTTAAGTCTTAAACCTTATGATATCATATCCCATATTTGTCTATATCTCCAAATATGTGTTATTAGGAAAAGTGGTCAGCAAGCGTTTGGTGTAGTTTAATACAACACTGTGTAACACTGTATTGGCTATTGCAAAGTTGCTTATACTGTTAAAGTTTTAGAGATGAATGACTGGCATGTTTGCAATAATAAGGGACTCATAGCACTATTACTTTGAAGATCTCACTATCTTGGCCCAAACAAATATTTTGCAACGGTTATTCTATATCTACGTAAGACAGTAAATTAATAATATACAACAGTGGTACTCCATTCTATATCAGTAATATAAAGTAATAAGTTAAACAGTATTTCTCTTTAAAAGAATAAAACACAGTGTAAGTAAGAAGGTTCCATGAAAAATTCAAATGTTTCCTCTTTTAAAAGTGAAGCACTTATTTGACTTCCTCAATACATTCAAGAGTTTGTCACAAGTTTGAAGGAAGGAGTACTGCAGAGGACCCCATAAAGGCATATAATGAAGTGTGAAATCATATTTTGCAATACAAAAATATATGGACTTCTTAAAAAAAGGTGGGGTGAGCTTATTCTAAGGTTGTACAAAAAATTTGGCATTTCTATTCAATATTGCAACAGCCTTCTTGACAGCAGATTAGTTTAACATTGAGCATCACAGCAAAGGAGTTATCTAGCTTAAAGTGCGTAATAATTCATTGTTGCCCTTCACTATACATTAAATGTTACCCATCAGAATGACAGGAATAAAAAAATTATTACACTAGAGTCACTACCTAATAGAATATATGTTAATATAGGCACACTGGATGTGATATTTACATACAGAATAAACCATTAAAATATTTCCAAGAGTAACATAATGTTCTTTTAAGTATTTAAAATTGTCAAAATCGAACACCCTTTAAATAAAACCAGTAAATTACAAAATTTAATTGTGGTAATATGGGGTCATGTGGGGTATTTATTTATAGTGAGTATTTCTTGCACTTATATGGTACTCATACTAAAAAGAAAAAGTTTTGTCATAACAAATTAAGACCTGGAGAATTGTTTTTTGGATTTTTTTTTTTTTTTTTTTCAAAATAAGAATCAAATCCTTTTCTTTTTTACTATCTGTACATTAAGGGCATCACCAAAATCCACAGAGATATCAAATGGAATTCTTCACCAAGTAAATTTTTTCCTGATTAAATACAAGACCATGTGGCAACCTCTTGTGTAATTCAACATGTTTTTTAAACATATATTATTTTGGGAATGTTACTATTCTCACCAATTTAAACAGAGCAATTACTTTCTTAAAATTTAAGACAGCTTTGTAAAGCTTGATCAACTGAGATCTTTGATCTGATGTGATATAAATAAATAAATATATACACTGACTTAAAAGAAAATCCATAGTTGGATTCATAAGGCACATAAGGTTGGCTTTTGCTGGCCTGTGACTCCTAACAGCCTTCTGAAGGAATAGAATAGTTTTCAGATTTGTGACTTTAATACAGATTTACCAAAAATCACCCCAAAACTAAGTTGGTTCTTTTTTAAGTTGTCATAAATTAATTGTTTATGAATTTGTTTATATTATGGAAAAAAAATTTCTGTATTTCAAGTACTTGATTAAAGTCTTGTAAAAAATTTGCTATAAATAGGAATCCAAATAATTCTACGAGCTTCTGTGGTTACATCTATATCAGTAAGTGAAGGGAAGGAAGGACGCAGGTTTCAGCAATGGTTTGCAATCATCCATCCATTTTACTTGTTAGCACATTCCCATTCACAGTTTTGGCCTATGCTACACTCAGATAATGCCCAGATGTGGTTCAGAGAGATGGGAAGTGCTGGTAAGTACTGTGGGTGGGATCACAGGGATGATGGAGCATTCAGTCATATGAAACACAGGCCACGCCATGTCACTTGTCCTCTGGGTCAGAAAGCAAGCCCTGAACCCCAGCCCTTGAAAAGTATATACATAGTCTTTGGGACCCACTGTGCTACTATCAAAATTGATGATAGCTTTCACATTGACTTCTACAGGAACATGATAGGACAATAGATTTATTGTCTTACTCAAGTTGACATTTGATTACAAAATGTTTTATCCTTTCTGATTATTCCATTACAATTCTCAACTGTACCAATAATTGTACAAATATTTCTGTTACTGCTAATGGAACACACAGGCTTTCTCCAGGAAAGACCATGGTTAAAGGAATTCAAATGCATGACTCATTTTAAGTTTGCAAGTAACTTCAACTGATCTACAAGGGTCTACTGGACTACCTTGAGGTCTGTGTGAGCACAGGGACACTGCCGAATTGCAGCTCCACATCCTGATGGTGGATAAATACTTGAAGCTTTTTTTTTACTTGCATAATGTAGAAACCTTTCTCTCACCTTCAAACAAAAAACTGAAACCTGGACATGAACTACCTATAAAACAATCAGCTGGATACTAACAAGATACCAGTGCTTCTTTCATTGATAGCACCGACAGTCAGGAACTCCAGTCCTCACACACTCACCACCCATGCACCTCCTTCATAGCACTATCAATGAGCTGGAATCCACCCCTCCACCTCTCCAATTTGATAAAACCTTATCAGGGTACTGAGTATATCAGGTCTTGCCTCAGCTCAGGATTTCTTCCAGACTACGTCTCCAAGAAATTGTGATTCTAAAAGTAGTATTTCAACAATGTAGGGACTAGATCTAAACTGCTTCTGGACATACACAGTAACTCATTCTTTTCTACAGAAATAGACTATGGATACTCCTTTCTCTCTCTTTTTTTCTGAGGAAGGACAATTACACTAACTTTTTCCTTACCAAGGACCACTAACTTGACTTCATTCTGTATTTAACTCTGTCATTTGACTCAAATGTACTGCTTCTAGCACCACATGGCCTACCTGAATCTAAACTATTATCTTCTCTCTGAACAGATTGCCAAAACAAGTGTTTGTGACTTAAAGAACATCAGAGAGATTCATCTGCCTAAACAACACCTCAGAATTTTCAGATTTCACAACATATTCAAGTTATCTTTACGGTTCTGGTATATGTGATACAGGACCTAAAAGCAAATTGTGTGGATCTGTAAAGGCAGTTAGTGCATGCTCCTGTCCCACGTATCTGCAAAGCTTTGCATCAAGTTGGAATACTTACAAACACATCGCTTTCCAAACAAATTAATCTGAAATGTAACTGTTAAGATTTTCTTCTTTATCTGTTCCTCATATCCACTGCTCTTCCCCAAGAGAAAGTCAAACCTGGAAGTGATTTTAATGTCATTACCATAGGCTAACCTGTGCAGTTATTCCACCAGTGCCATTTTAATCTCTTCCAGACTTCATGTGAGAAAAGTCTCAAGGCCAAAATCAATACCTGTCTTTCAAAATCCTTCTCAAAATTCACTTGCTTTATAAAGTAGACAATGAAGTGAAATGTGATCCTGCCTAGGTAGCTGATGAACTATGACCACTGAACCTGAGTACTTAAGAAATGTACTCATTTTTCACTTCATTTTCTTTACACCTCATAGCAATTTTTATCCTCTTTATTTAAACTATTTAACTTCTCCTTCTGAACTGTGATCTCTTTAAAGCAAGCATTTGGTATTTGTTATGTAACAACAAGACATGACCCTGCTTGGCAATGCTCAATTGCCCAATTAAGCTTTCCAAACCACGCAGAAATCTCCACTGCCTTCACCTATGGAGTCATTTACATTTGTGCACAGAGGCGCAACACCATCACCTTCCTTGGTTTTGACATTTGCTTTTGCACAGGCACAAATGACTATATAGCATGAAAGTCAGGATGATGAGAAAGGTGTTATGAACATTAACAATCCCCATCGACATTTAAGTTGGAGGCAGAATTGGGCTTCTAGCAGCAGCAGAACAGAAAGATAAAAGGAGCCTCTGGTATCCATCTGCCCTGTAAATTTATCTAATTACAGTTACATTTGAAGCAAGGTGAAAATTCCTTTCATTCCAGTAAATGAAGGGCACGCTGACCAGGATTTTGACATGACTAACTACTCACTCTCCTCTAACAACCCCCTTTTTATGAAGGGGCGAGCAAGAGAGAGAAAGTAAGAGAGAGAAGTGTGTGGAGGATAAATATGACCAATTAAAAGCCTTTTTCAGATATTTTTGCAACTTGACATTAACTTTGCCATGCTCTGTGAGCACAGCAAAGCAGTGCAATGCACAAAATTCTGCTAACTGCTTCCATTTTTCTTCTGGACAGGGCTCATTGGTTACATTGTGTCAGCCACAAAACCAGAGAATTTTCTAACTGGTGGAATTCTTTCACGGGAATTTCTCTGAACCTGCATCACACTATAAACATTTCTAATTTTCACTCCAAAATATCTACCAAGAAAATTGCTCCAGAACATGAATTAATTGCTGTAGTACCTGTTAGCTGAAAACTGTCTTATATCACTGGTGATGGTGCTCTGGTACAGAAACACTGTATCTCTACTTCTACCAAACAAGACCAAATAGGCATCCTATTCTGTGTAAAGCTAAAGCTATTTCTCATGGGAAAGGGCAAGAACTTCTTTAAAGATCTTGGAAAATTGAAAGAAACTGTATAACCTCCTTCTGCTATCTACCACCTCACTATTTGCCCCATGAAAACTTTTCCGTGCAGCATTCCTGCTCCACACAGTTGAGGAAGGACACTGAAATGGAAAAAGACAGTAGCTCTGGGTGGTTTGTTGTCTTTAGTCTGGTGAAATTATATGAATGATCCCATCAAGCTGAAGTAATATTGCCTTCATGGTTCTCACAGTTAGAGGCCATCTGCTGTTAAGTCATTAGGAAAGTCCTAACTGGCAAGTGCAGGTGCAACACACATCTAATGGCCACACAAAACAAAACAAAACAAAACAAAGCAAAACAAAACAAAACAGTATAATGAGAATGAAGTGTCAGAACAGGCTTATTTAATAAAAATTACTTATATTTGAACTCTCTGTCGTGCTATAAGAATGATTAATGATGAACACTTTGCTATTTTAAAGGCTTACTATTTTCTAATAAAATCAATTATATCACTTAGCTGATGTGAAGTTTTTAACTACAATGCTGAAAATTTTCAATATTGTATAATTACTTCCCTGTAAGAATGATACCTTTGTTGCTAAAGACAGGACTTCCGATAATACTATATAATTAAAACAAAAAGGTGCTCACCTTTGTTCTCAAGTCTGAAAACGCATGATTAGATTTACACTAAAGCAATTTCACCATCATTAGAATTAACACAGGGTGATTTCCACAGATAAAACAAATTCTTGGAGGACACACTACTAATTTAGTTTCAGCATCAAAAACAATTACTATACTTCTTTTTTCAGACTGATTCCTGGTCAAGCCGTGTTGGTGCTTAAATGACTCCTACTCTAATGAGTTAGAGACTGGAGGCTTGCCTAAGCCAGGTAAACTTCTGGCTAACAGCTAAATCAGAAAGATAAGCAAGAGATGAAAAATTCTCATACTTCTGCCTACAGGAACTTGGGAACAATCTTACTTTTCTCCAGACATTGAATAACACTTAAAGTCAAGAAATATTCCCTATTTATTTCCTTATTTCTTTTAAAGATATGCTTCTGTTTTGAAGTACGATGTTTAACCACAACCCAAGTCTAATATTTTTTACCTCCGAGAAAGAAATGCTCTATCTTTCAAAGAGGTAAGGTTCTGGTAAATTTATTTTGATTTGGGGTTTTATTTTTCTGGTTTGTTTTTCCTCCAATTTAGTTTATTTACATATTTTCAGAACACAATGGATAATGATGATTGAGCATCAGAGGAATTTAGAAAATCTGGTTTTAGCTCAATTTGCAGAAACTAAATTATTTCCAGTTCTGAGTCAGAAACTGATACTTAATTCCAAAAAACCCCTATATTCTAACAGACATTTTATGTTTGGACATTATGTTTGGACAAATAATTGGACATTTGACTATTCGGTTACAAATATCTAAAAGTAGCCTAAGATTGTATCTGTATTATTAACATTACACAACAATACAAGGTCTGTTTTAGAGAATAAAAGAGCAAAATCCATAAAATCGTTTCTTCACTCAAGTCTTCCTATCCTTCAAGTAATCCTGAAACCAAAGAATTCAAAGGAGAACTCTGAAATACTATCCTACAGAAACTGCTCTTCCTCTGAACATCTGTAGTGAGGATTTTCTACAAGGTTAATAACCATCATATTGTATTGGTTTTGCTTCCAATGGTTTATGTCTCCCTCTTCATTTAGATGATATAAAGAAACTCACTGCATGTTGGTCCACATATTTAGCAAACAAATAATGCTCATTTTCTCATGTTTGGCTCATTTAGCATAAAAACTTCCTTTCAATCCTTACAGCCATTTTTGCTCAATTTTATTATATATTTCCAGGCCCTCCAGAAGCAGGGTAAATAGAAACCATGACTGCTAATGCTCCATTTTCCTATCCTATCACTATAACCCCTACATTTTTCTTGAGGAAACCTTTCACTGTTAAGTCAAGCTGTTCCAAGCAGGACGCATGTGTGAAAATACTTCAGTAAATGAAATCTCTCCTACATCAGCTTTTCTGTTTTGATTTGGGGGGGCGGAACACAACAGCTCAGCTGCTGGTTGAATGCATTTTCCGATACATCAGGCAATCTGTAAAGTCAGTCGCTGATGCTAATGGAAAAGGAGTCAATCAGTTAACTTGCATGTTTTGAAATTACCACTTGTATCCAATTATTAAAAAAAAATTTTGACAGCAGCATGGTATCTTTTTGGATTCTTATTGACTTTATTTCCATTCCACTAGATTCTTGTGTTTTGTTCTTTAGTTTGGAAGACTACACGGTTTTGCACATCTCACGAGAAAACTGCTGCTATGCATTATAGTGAGAGTTACAATTTCCTTCTCTCCACTAATACTATGCATGTCAGAGAA
>JAVJGG010000013.1:17848372-17874341 GCA_035590195.1 Aviceda cuculoides | reverse complement strand
ATTGGCCTCTCTCAAAAGCATCATTTTAGCTTGAAAACACTCAGATTCATCTGCAGAGGAACCCTTTTCTTTAGGCACGTTTAACATTATTCCATGCTATGATTTGCTAAATAAATATACAAAGTGCCAAGTTTGGACTTGCATCTTCTTTTCTTTTCTTGTCACATATTGGGGAAAAAAATGTTTTGACAGAACAGAATGAAATGGTCCAATATCAGAAAAGAACATTCAGCGCTTTTTCTGGAGACTTTCAGCTTCTCTTCAAGCAAACTACTTCACACAAGCAATCCAATATTCTTCTCATGTACTATCTGTGCTGGTAATTAGCAAGGGCTGTTAAAAATAAGGATGAACCACTGCATATGTTACCACAGTGTGAAGATCTTTCAAAACTAAACGAAATTGTTCCTCAGACTGTTTTTTTACTTTTCTCAGCAAGGACTATTAGCTAATAGATGGTAACACAGTACCTAGAGACTAACAAATCACTCTCCATGGTAGATATGAAACATTAGTTTGTGTGATGTTATAGAACTCTTAACAAAACAGTGTTCAGACACTGATTCACCTATAGAAGCTATTTACCCAAGGTATTTGAAGACATGAAATGAGGTAGATGAGATCTACTTTGCTTGTAGTTAATCACAATTAGATAAAGACGAATACAAATTTCTTATGAGAAATGTCATCATTCTGACTGCTGAGATACTTTCAAAAGTAAATTCCATAGTATGTATAAGATTTTTAAATTGGTCATATAGTGTGCAAAATAGTCACAGAAAACTGGGCATGTAAACTCAACTATGAATATATGAGCTAGGATTACATGTATATGAAAAGAAACGGTAATACACATGGCATAATACCTTCCAGCATCTCCCAGCTTGTTCTAGAGATGAAGGGAATGCAAATGCAATTATTAAACTGTTGCAGGCAGTTAGAAATAATCATTTAGCTAAACAGTGAATGGCATTCAGGCAGATGTCTAGCAATGAATGGTGTGAAACAGAATGAATCAAACAGAACAATTCTAGTCAGTCAAAACTGTAAATGGAAGAAGGCCAGAGATTAAACTCATTATTTTAGAAGCCATTCACCAGTGAAAACTTCAGAGATTTTACTAGTAAAGATGGGTTATCCAGCTGAATCCTAAGAGCTTTAACAAACAGCCTTTGGATCCTAAGATACAAGGTACTGTGGAGATTCAAAAGGATATATAAGACCCTGACATATTTGGGCAGTGAAATACTCAGTGTAACATGTAAACGAGAAACTGAAAACACATGAAATCATGGTATGAAAAATAGCTCAACGTGAGTTTTGATACAGCTTTCCATAAATACCCCTCAGACTGTAAAAAGTTGTGTTACAATGTTGCATCAAAATAGAGAAGAAATATATGTTTATAAATATGTAACACCTATATGTAAACAAGGGTTAAAAAGTAAAGTCAGAATGAGTACAGACAGAATGAGCTGTCCACCTAGTTGGAGATATGATCTCCAACTAATGATCTATCTATAGCTATCTAAAATTTAATTCCTGTCTTTGCATGCAGGTGCTTACATAAATGAGAATTAAGAGATTCAATTGCTGGTAGTAAGAGACACCAAGTTCCTTAAGGATGAACAGACTTATGCTTCAGACATCAAAATACCTAGGTTCTTGGGTAATTAGTGATGAATTGAAGAACCTTGTGATGGCTTTCAGAATAACGAGAAAAAAATTAACAGAAAGGATTTTTAGGCCATCTTCAATTTTACACAGCATTAGGATACTACTGTAGTCTTCATTAAAAAAAAAGAAAGAAAAAAGCCACTTTCTGATTAGGTTAATCTCCAATGTAACAAGAATTAACATAAAACATACTGATGGAGCAAGTGCTACAAACAGATGCATATTACAAGGTGTTTTCCTTATGGCAGAAGTCACCAGATCTACTGCTTTGTTTCCTAAGAAGGCCCCCCACACATCTTAACTCTGCAGAAAACGAAGTTTGGCTAGAACTCCACATCAGAAAAAAAAAATCAATTTCTTGACAGGAGAATCCACAATTGACCAGGTGTGTTGAAGTGAGCATATTTTTCTTCTTCAAAGTGCATAATGGAGATTTAGTCAATGAGGGGTAGTATATCTTCTGTTGGACTGCTATGGGAGGTGAGTTATGAGTTCTTCAGCCATCCTTAGTTAAAATATTTCAGTTGTTTTGCTGGCTGTAGTTTCTTTTTATGTTTGATGCATGGTAAGTAGTATCTGGATGTCAGACTGATCTACCACCAGTATAGCAAGGCTTTAGAGTACTGTTTTTCCCCTTGAAATCTAAGGAGGTTATTTATGTTAAAAAGAGTAAAAGATGAGATTTTTTCTCTTACTGTAATCTCTAACAGTATTCTAATAGGGGCTGTTATGTAGATGCTGTGCTGGTATGCAGACTTGGAAACCTCTTGATACTCTTGTCTCTCCTTGAACAGCTGAAGGAGATTGAGAGCATTTGGAAGTGATTCAAGAGAATCCTGAGGGGTTAGGATGAGGAGACCATACTGAGTTGTTTATTTATATATTAGAGATTCTATAAACAGACACTGAATTCAGATAAATCTCTTGTGGAGGAGGTCAGAGAGATCAAAGCGCCTTCTGAGTGTCAAGATGCAAAGTCAGAAATTGCTGCTTAACTCATTGTTATACATGTCTGTCTTTTAGCCATATATCCTCATCCACAACATTTAGTCTTTATAGCACTGATTGTGATCTATCATAACTTCTCAAAATAATTATACAACTTAGATGATGACCATAAGAAAGCATTATAATTCCAGAATGTTTTGCATTTTTTATATAGAAAAAAGATGCAACATAAGATCTGTGTGTTCACCACAGAAAATTAAACTTAAATACTATTACAGATTACACAGATTTATGGTAATATTAATGGTATACAGCACAGTAAACTCCCATTCTGTTTAATCAATTTAAAGCTGTCATCCACATTTTGTGAAAAGTGATACTCAGAAATATCTGTGCATTTTTGAAATACCATGTGCAAGTCTTCCCTACAACTTTTCCAGTGACTGCTGTTCAGGCAAGATGACTGTACAATTTCATTGCTATAACATATAGCAGAATAGACTAAGTGGAAAACATGTGCTTTATAATTTGCTCATGACTGCAAAATATTAAGATATAATTGAGGTATCTTCTTTATATTAACCTCATTTATTGAAACTCTATTTAAATGAAGGAAATCTAAAATTAAAGCTTTCCAGGTCTGATGTGAAGTACAAGAAATTTAGTTCAGAAAGTAAGCTTTTTAGAACATTCTCACATAATACTAGGATTTCTTGGTACAGCTACACAAACATATCAGTGAATCAAAAGCTAGAAAAGCCATTGAAGAGAGAGAGAAAAAAATTCTTGTCATGCAGTCTGCCTGGTTCACTTGACAAAAAACCCCAGTGTTCCAGAGGCTGGCACAGTTGCTCTCTGCTCACAATAAAGATGATCTCTAGCGTTAACAAGGATTTGCTTTTCAACCGGAAAAACTATATGAAAAGAAGCAGACTATACTGAATCTTTCGGAAGCAATCAACTAAGGGTCATAAGCTGCAACTTGGTTTAACAGAAATAAAAATCTCTGACTTTGAAATAATTGTTATGGAACAGTTTTGGAAAATGTTTAATTTTTGGTGTGCTTTTATCCTTGTCTCTTTACACAGTATTTTATAGTCTAGTGACAATATCCCCACTTGCATTACAACTGAGGCAAAACTAAATTTTTGCATTACAGCTGAGGCAAAACTATGTTAAAACTGTGAGACAGTAAGAGAAGCAGATTTCAGGGTTGCCATGTGGACTGCCCTATTGGATGGTGAATCCGTTCCTGAAAACACCTCACAATATGCTGTAGTTCTCTAGGGAGGCCTCAGGAGATAAAATTCTCATAGAAAGAACACTTGTTAAGAATAAAGGGCAAATATGCTAACTTCCTACTTGAGTAAATATCAACACAGTAATTTAGTAACCAGAGCGCCATCATAACTGGAAGAGTAGTTCCCTCTCATTCTGCCATTAATTCCCTTCCATTGAGATAGATTTCAAGGAGCAGCTTGAAAATCAATCAGACAAGCTTAAGGACAGAAATCAGCTGATCAAGAAATATGAAATAAAATGAAGATATGCATGTGCTTCAGAGAGAGATAATGCTCAGGCATCTGTTCAAGTCTGAAGCAGCAGGCTATTCCTAAGCTTCTTCACAGAGAAAAGATTAAGATAAATGTGTGGAGACATTTTTAAAACTCGTCTTCTTTTATTATGCTTTATGTGAGCTGGGAAGAGAAAAATATAATTTGGTGATGAGGCAATGTTCATTGTGCTTTTATCACTGCTTACAAGAAAATGGAAAAACAGTTGATACTAAATGCTTTGACAGCTGAAACCAGCACAAGGGCTTGACTTACAAGAAGTAGGACAGCATAGTTCTGCACAATGGATGAAAAAGCAGGAAATCCTAACATACAGAACGTGGTACAAGTAAAGGTGAATCAAGCCCTTTGAAATGATAACCCATAATTCAGTATTAGCAATTAGGGCAGTGAGCACAGTTTAATGTACATTTACACAATATTCACTGATACTCCAGGCAGCTCAGTATAAGAAGCATAAGAGCTCATCAGTGGACCATTTTATCCAGGGTAGTTTATCTGCTTCACAGCTGATCCATAAATGTGAAGCATCATGCTAAGGCAGGTGTATCTCTTCCAGCTATGAAGATAGGTCACTTAAGAGTAAACTTCTTTATAACAGACAGACATGTTCATAGCAAACACAGAGAAATACTTCAATGTGCAGGGAATCACTTGAAATCCAGTAAATTGGGTGGGAAATAATTGGATAAAAGTATTTAAGGAGTTTAGCCTCCAATCTCTGTTTTCAGAAAATGTTCAGGAAGACATGGATGTTTAAAATCACACATAAGAGACTCTAAAAAGTATAATACAGTCATGACGACAGCCATCTGAAGATTAATTTTGAAAGTAATGAATCAGAAGACTTACATAAATCAAACATATTTAGCATTTTTAAAAGTATGAAACTGATTTTTTTCATATTGCCTATGAAGAATGGAAAGTATCCTCCAATTACAAACACATCAGATTTTGCAGAGACCAAAAATAGGAAACAGCTGTTTCATATACACAGACTACTGGAAAAGAAGGGACAATATGTGTCTATGAAGCTGGTATACAACATTGTAAGAAATGAGCATGTTTCTTAGAAAAGAAACAATGGTTTGCACCAGCAGAAAGAAATGAAAAGAAATTCCACTAATTGAGATTTTTCGTCATACAGATCAGAAAATGCTGTGTACTTGACAGAACTCCAAAAAGGAGTTGGCATACCTTACTCCAGTCTTAGTTTTCCTTCTAATCATATGTAAACTGTGAATTTAACTGGGATTCTAAATCAAAGAAATAAGTAAAGGCAGAGGCATAACCAGCAGATACTGGAATTAGAATGTAACAAGACATTAGATGACACAAAACACAGCTAGCAGTGACACAAAGACACTGCTAGCTAGCATCAGAAACAGATCTATTACTGTTGCCACAAGAGAAAAAAATGCTATATGACTTTCTCGGTTCACAAAAAAGTAATAGGCTTAATGTCAAGCAAACTGGGTTCATCTATCAGTCATCAGCCTGTACGGCAAAGAAAGGAACTTTCAGAGACTGGCCACCATAACTACTTACATTCAACAGTCGCAGCAAACCAAATTAAGAGGTTTTCACATAGATGGAGAAATCACAGACTACTATAATTCCCCGCAAAGAATGACAAAGAAAACACCATGTAAAACACAGGTATGTTCATCCTATCCACAATGCAAAATTTGTAGTGCCCACATAAATGGATGAGTCATCATTTTGGGGGGACCACAAGAGGAAAATGACATAGAAAAGCCCTCCAGCTAACGAATAAATCTCTCTCCTAGCTTTTTGTTTTGTTGAGTATGCAAAGATTTCAGCTCTTTATATCTGGTTCTCAAATTGGAAGGAAAATCCAACACTCTATCATATAAAGGAAAAGACTAATAAATATTTATATTACATTTTTTTCCCCATTTATGCCTAATACATTACTCTACCAAAGTCTTTTCAGCAATTCTCTCTCAAAGATTCTTGAACCTTTTACTATTTTCTCCACCTTTCCCTAAATGCGACCATACCACTAATTAATGGGTGAAATCCAAGTTCCACAACAGAACTGTCCTTTCCATTTTCAACATACCAAGCTCCTACATTCCAACACTGTTTGGAAGACATGGTAAAACAATAAAATCACAAAACACTTGACACAAAAATGGAAGGTTTAAATCTAAAAATAAATATTCTACAATGAATACTCTGATGAGCTGTAATTACAAAACATCATATCATAAAAGACATACTAAGTACTACTCCAAACATAGATACACCTTATTATGAAACACAGTAATTATTATGAAACACTGCTGGTTAAACATTCATTATGGAAGGATTGTTATGAAATAGAAATCTTTTTAATAAGACATTAGAGGTGGAACCTGTTAATTTAGTGGCATACAGTCCAACAGTTTCATGACACCAGGACTGAAAAATATATCATCAGCCATGCGATACCTAACTTATAAACTGTACTGAAAATACACAGCCAGCACTATGCTGCAAAGTCCTCTTCACTACCACACTTCAGTTAGCAGTACCTCCCTTTACATGACAGATACATTTTGTGAATTATATTCGCAAAAAGCTCTTTTACTTTTGAATAATGTTCTTTTCTCTCTTTAGTATTCAGCAGGAGATTACATGTTTAACTTAGGCCTGTTTCCCTATATGAACTATATTGTTAGAAAATGCTGTCACATACTATTAAGTCTTTCTGCATTAGGAATAAAATCTGTAGATTGTCTTACATAATCCTAGATCTTTTATTTCTAAATGTGTTACTGATATTTGATTGTACAAGCTAAGAGGTATTGAAAATCTCTAGATGTGAAGGCTGATATAAACTTAGGTGTAAAAAAGGTATTTTATAAAACTCCATAAAAATGACACTCCTCTGCTCAGTATAAAATGTATTTCATATTGCTTTACAATGAAGATAATGCTTCCAAGTACATAAGGAATTTATGGTTCTGGTCACAAAAACAGACAAGTGAAAAAAGTTCAGCAATACTGGTCTACTATGTGGTGCTTCTGTTTAAAAATAAACATTCTCACCAGTTCCACTAGTGAGACCAAGTGGCTGAATAGCTTAATGAAAAAAAAGGCTTCAAGAAAATGTCTCTTTCCTACAAAATATGTCAGGACACATTTTCAAAGCATACGTAAGAACACTAACATTACTGGGAGCTGCCTGTCAAAAGCACTGCGCATCATGCTGAAAATGTCCTTCAAGTGATAACAATAGAGTTAAAACTTTTGGACTTATACATAAATACTTTACATGAGGTGTTTTACAAGATAACATTTGTGATTTATGCTCAACTGTTCTTTCAGAAGCATCTGTATCACAGGAACACCTCAGAAATGAGTTTACTCTCTGGTTATATAGTACACTAAAATCTACTGTTCTTTCACAAAACTTTCAACATAAGTCTGGCTCTTTAAAGCAGACTTTTGAAGAAGGTACAGAAGTGAAGTTATTCATTACAGAATATGTTTCAGTGTTATCTATATTACTTCAATACCTCATGTACTTTAAGTACAGGTCATCTTGCTAAATTACTTTTAAACCAGTTTCTAAAATTATTGCCTCTCTCCTTAGTAGAGGAATGATACAACTTCTCCAAAATGAAGCAAATAGTATCAAAGAAAGATGAAGAACCCTGATATCAACTACAGTACAACAGGAAAAGAAAAATATGAAGATTCTACTGTGTACCACAGAATGAAATCATAAAAATCATAAAAATCTTGGGTCTGAAGTGAGATTGCATTATTAAGTCAAACATAAAAAAAAAAAAAAAAATCTTAGTGAAGAGATAAAAGCTGATATAGTTTATATGTATTTGATTAAAAATATATATTTGAAAGTACTAGGAGGAATCTGCAAAAGAAATATATTTACACCCCCGGGAACCACTGATTTACTGTTCTGAATTTTTTTTAGCTGCCACAGCAAAAGTCAAAGTTACAACATGTAAGACTGTATTTCTGTGAGCATCTGGAGTCAATCCTAATTACTTAACAAGGGAAGGGTAAATATAATGGGAATTTTTGACAAAAGATGTTTTCCTGCTTGTCTATGTTGAAGAAAACAGATTAAAAAGGGAGCCCTATATATCAAATTAATTTATAATTTAACAACTGTTTTATTGATTTCCTTAAGTCCAAAAGCTCAACTAAACATGCTTCCAAATACATACCAGTCTGGGACTTTAAATTATGTGAGGTATCTCAGTGATTTTAGATAGCACACAATTAAAAACTAAATATTGTTACCCTACTTCTAAGATACTAATCTACATAAAGTACCTTGTTTTGTAACAGGTAGAGGCCCAATTTGTACATCTAGGATTAACATGGGCAGCTAAGTACTCAATTTGAGATTAAGCACCATAGCATCAAATGAAATCAGGCTAACAAAATAAAACATGTCAACCCCGGTCTTTCTAAACACAGCATAACAGGGAAAAGACATTTCATAAACTTTCTAGTGTCTCTAAATTTGTAAATAAAAGAAGAAAGCTAGCTAGCATACTCAAGACTTAGTGACATAACAAACTGGAGACTTAGTATGGCAGTGGAGAAAATTAATAGTGAGAACCCTCATCATTAATTATTCTTCTGTACATCATGAAGTTAAAATATAAGAGTACGAAAGTAAGAAATTTTTTGTGACTTTTGACAATTATTAGTAAGAAAAAGATGGTAACAATTGCCAAAAAAATCACAAAAGTTGACATGTTACCTGGCTATGACAAAGAGCACACAACTGACACCCAAGTAAGCCAGCAGAATATACATCCAGATATCAGGGGAGAGAGGATTCAGGAAGGAGAAGACGCCCGGGTTTGTACCATTGGGCTTGCGGTACAAAATACTTATTCCAAGAGTCATAAAGGGCTTGGAAAAGTCGATGACCTTCTCTCGAACATAGGTAATTGCCAATGGTGCAACTGCAAGGTCAGCTTTCTGTTAACAGAAATACAAAAAGAGAAACAAGCCATAAGTCAGAAGAAACAGGTTTAGGTAGACAATCAGATTAGGCAAAACACAAACTTTACATGGAGGACGTTTGTTCTTGTACTAGGTAGGCTGAAATTTACAACTCTCTTCTCCCTACAAGTAAAGAAACAGATTTATTCTACTTCCTGTTTGCTAAACTGACATAGTAGCATTTAGAGAAAATTAAAAGCACTATTACAGGGTTAGAAGTGAAGAAAAATATTGCCTCTTGCAGAAAACATGAACATCCTTTATCACATCTTTTAAAACTTTTTAAAATGTACATATCAGCATAAGTCTTCTCTTTGTCACTCCTTCACTGTGCTCTTTAGAAGCTAACATATTTGTGAAGCAGATGTGAATATGCTTGTACAAGTGTAGGGAAAGGGCCAGGAAGCAGTTTTGGTTATTTTAGCATAAAAATATTGGTACAAAATGAAGAAAATTTTTAAACCAGAAGTGTTACACCTGAAAGGTTGCTACAGAGATTAAGTTCTAACAAAGTATAACTGTCCGTACTAGTTTCCAGAAACCACTATGAAACTTGTAGGTAACTAACTATTAATCAATTGCTGTATTTAAAAAGAAATCATACAATAGAACATATTTTGTCAACTTATATTGAGATTTAGTTATTATGGTAATAATTCATTGGAGATTAGTAAATGGTCTATACTAATTTTTTTCAAAACAATGGAAATCATAGTGACATAGTGACAGCATCTACTTTTTAATCTCTGTCAACAACTCTTGAAAGACTACTGTGCATGTGTGTATGTGCATATGTGCACGTATTAAAAGAGGGAAGTTCAGAGCAAGAAATTATACAGTACAAGATCTGGCAAGCTGTAAACTAAGAAGTCCTTGAAACTATACATAAATACAAGTATGTAGTAACAGAAATGGTATAGCTACTCTGAAATACTGTTATCCAAGTGACATAGCTGCAAATAACACCATGTTTAGAATGCCTGTTCTAAACCAAGATCCAGAGATTTTATTCTCAATAAAACTGTACAAACTCATACTTTTATATACTTTCTTCTCCTCAGTTGGTATTGTGCATACTGTGTAACACAAAATCCCACACAAAGTTATAGCATTTCAAAGTTCCCTTTTTTTTTGTTGTCTCACCTTCCACAAAGTTCTACTTTAGTCTATTGTTGTTATAAGCATTTATCATATCATTAGATCTACTCTAGTAAAGTTCTTCTATGTTACAATGTGAAACTTTATTGGTACTGTTCATTTAATTTGGTAAGGGTTTACTGTTCAAAAACATGACATACTTTTCATTTTCATCGGTATTCAGAACTTATAGGTATTAATCAGACCAGCTAGGCTTTATTCCACAGCAGCTGATTTTTTATGGATTGCATATTACTGATGATATTCAAGCTGATGCAGAAAGAAAACAGTAAAGTAAGAAACTAAAACTAATTTGAATTAAAAGTTATAGGTCAACATGTAGAAGTTTGAGAGATGTAACAACTGAAGCTATTAGCTTGTGAGACAACCAGCAGTCCTTACTCTGAGATTCTGAAGGCAACTCACTAGAGACTGTCAGAAGATGCGGCTGCCCAGAGATAGAGAAAATAGATCTTTTGGAAGGCTATTGGCAGTCGTGAATTTTACTCTTAAAACATTGACAGAGCCTTAATGACTAACAAATCATTTCTTTTAACAAATACTATAGGAAATCCAACCCTTGATTATTAGATGAAAACAAAACCATATACAAGTGAATATAGGTTGTAACTATGTGCAGTGGAACAAAGCTTTAGGGAAGTTGCAGATGAAATTAGAAAAATAACCAAACGAGAAACAACGCATGTCTCGTATGACAGAACAGGACAATTGGATATCCCAACCTGGGACGCAGAGATCCAAATTATAGGTCTGTATCTTGATATATCAAGATTTTCTTCAGAGCTTTAGTAACTCCATTTCAATATACTTGAACTAGTAAATCACCATAAGAACAAAAATTAAGCATTTCAAACAAAAATAAAATACAGAGTCTTCACTGACTGAGGAAACTAGCTGCTAGAATGAAAGACATAAAAATGTAGTATTGCCTCATGTAACCACTTTTGCTATTATATGTTATCTCCAAAATATTCAATTCTCCTGGCAATTATTTCATTCTGAAATGGCACTACTTGAAAGTAGGAGAAACAAGGGGCCAAGTTTCCAGAAGTGCAGTACCAGGGTCTCCTACACTCTTCTACAATGAAGCAATACAACTAAGAGAATTCTCTTTAGTTAATTTGTCAGGATGAATTGGAGAGGAATGTTGTAAAATTAGGATTTTATCAATCTACATTTATCAACATTAACAAATGAATACATCCTAAAATGGCTTTCTGATAAATTCCATAACAAAAAATATTATCACCTCACTTGGCAATGATGTACGGATCCATTTTTTAGAATGAACATATGTATGATTCTATTTTTTTAAAGAAAAAAAAAAATATCTATCTGAAAGTATAATCTAAACAGCACTTATTCATGACCTTAGAGTACTTGGGGTGAAAGCCTTTTTATGACAGCATCCAAGGAGTGGTGAGGATAAGCTAGTCATTACAGAGAAAAATCTTGCATCAACTAAAGGTTACAATAGCAATTAGAAACAAGTAAGTCTGTCAAGGACATTCCAATGCAAGGTGCAGTCCTGAGCAAAATGCAAGAGTTGTACAGCAACACAAACCGTAGCCATACCATGTGATGAAGGAGCGCACTGCAGACAATAATGCCAACAGTAGATGGCACAGACTGGAGAAAAATATTCCTCACAGTAAATTCTTATTTTAATTATGTCAAGTGTGAGGAAATCACAATCCTGCATTCACTCCACCATTCAAAGATATAGCATGATAAACTGGAGAATGGCACTCACATTCTGCATCCATCTTGACAGTTTTTCAAAGAGAGGTTCTGCAGCAAGGAAGAGAATATCCAGGACAAGAGGGAGGAAGAAACAAAATTTATCATAGTCTATAGGACACTTTTCAAAGTCAACTGAACCTGACAGTTATTCCCACCATGCTTTCTCAAAGTGCATCAGTTATTTTGAATGTTACTTTTAACAGTACATTGTCAATAGTACTTGATCTTCCATCTTCACCCTCCATCTGAAAGGGTAATGAAATTTTCTCCTTTCATACTAGCATATGCACTCCCACTATGGTCTACTTTCTACATTACTGCAGAACTCTGTGAGCGGGGATTGCCGGACCTTCCCTTCTTTTCGTGCCATATGAGGACTGCGTGTACTCTCTTCACAGTTATGTAAAGGTTTCCCCGTCTTGCTGCCATGTGCAGTTGTAGGATGTTCACTCACCAACAAACAATTCAAGTTATACACAATTTATTTCTGCTACAGAAGCCCCTAAGGTATGCTAAAATTCTCCTCCTTTGCTTCTTCATTTACATTTTACTTCCAAGCAGCTTGTTGACTGACAATTTTACATAAAGTAACATCTAAAGAAAAAAAGGAGGACCTTTTTCTCAGTTGCACAGGCTGAAATTTGGTACATAACCTCTAAGACAAGTTTTAAAATTATACTGAATTCAATCTATGCATGCAGCTACAAAAAACTTCAGCAAGAAATCTGCACATAAATGTTGAGTAGTGCATGGGCCATAGCATGTATAAGTTGGTATTTGCAGATATTAATATTTTGTATGTGAAAATTAATTCTAAAAAATATAACCTAGAAAAAATGCCACATTAATTTTGGGTGAAATTGAACTTTAAAAGCATTTAATAACTTCTACTAATAATGCTGGGGAAAGGAAAAACAAACACTGATAGAATTTTCTTTTGATGATCCATTTGTGAAAAACTTTTGTCTCATCTATTTTATTCAAACGAATTCAAAGGAGTTTAAATACAATCTAGACATAGCAACCACAAAATGGCTATTATTATAGTTATTTTTAATTAGACTCTACAACTAAAGAATATTCCACTATAAATAATGGAGTTCTTTAGCCTATGTTAATGGAGTCTTCTGGTAAGAATTTTGCTGCTAATATTTTGCATTGATTTAGTATCCATCTAACATTTACATTAAAAATGCAGGGGGAATCATACAATCTATATCTGTTCTCAGTTGTTTATACAGTAAATCCAATCAGGTGGTGATTGTATAATATACATAGAAGTATACACATACACTGAAAATGCATTTTAGTAATTTTACTTCTATATGGGCAGCAATGCACTTACTGCCTGTAAATATTTTTTAAAATAAAGGAAGATAATATTTTAAAAGAAAAAATTCAGAAGGCTTTTTTTTAATCCACTATGTCAGCTCTTCAGCCTAAGACCCTAAGTCAATATGTAAGCTTCTTCAGCCACCTTAACTTTGGGATTGTTAAAGTGACAGCTAAATTTCAGTTACATTCCCTGTGGAGAAAATGGATCCCTAAGCTAGACAGAGGAAGGCTTTAATAATTTAAACCCATCTAACGGGCTTTTAATGCACAGAGAGCTTATGCATCATTCCTGTTCACAGAATTGTATTTCCTTGCCACTGATTCGAAAAACTAAGATCTGTAGTTTGCCTTTAAGCTTGTGATCTATCCTAAACTGCCTTGTTCATGCTGCTACAGTATAGAAAATTTTACACCCTGTGTCTTTATTTTAACATTATTTTGATGTAAATTGTTTTTTCATGTTTTTCTACTACCTTTCATGGGATTGTAGCACAATTCAGGTGGCAAGAGACATCAGGAGATCTCTCGTTCAATCTCCTGTTCAAAGCAGGGTCATCAACATGATCAGACCAGGTTGCTCTGAGTTTTACCCAGTCAGTTTTGAAAACCTCCAAGGATAGAGACTACGTAACCTCTCTAGACAACCTGTTCCACTGCTTGTCTGTCCACATAGTGAAAAAGTTTCTACAGACAAGCAGTGGAGCAAGTTGTTTAGAGAGGTTATGCAATTTCCATCCTTGGAGGTTTTCAATTTATGCCAGACACCACTGTGAAAAGCCCGGATGCATCTTCTTGATAACCTCCTCACAGATCCTGGAAAGCTGCTACTAGAGGTTGTTACCTTTGCCAAATGTAACTAACATACCATAAAGTCCAAAACACGTCCAGACTAGATAGCCAAGTTTAGAAAGTTTAGATGTCATGCCTTCTTATTTGTGGGATCTTGACTTTTATAATTTAAGATTAATTGCTAACAATATCATATGTAGATACAACTTTAGCAGTTGTTACTTTATTAACATAATAATTTAACATAATAAAGTAACATGAGGACAGTTTCAATAGGTACTGGCTCAAGTTACACATGGGTTTCTAACTGCTGAGCTGCTTCTCGGTATTTACTGTTCAGCAACAAAAAGTTACTGAAAGATGGGCAGTTTACTCAGATTCATTTTACTGACACTCAGTAGTAGTATTTCATAGCTGTTTCATTACTTTAGACATCCTTCTGTCAGCATGGCTAATACTTTTCTTGGCAAAGTCTTGAACAGCTGTAGTAACTAATGGTTGTGTCAGCTACAAGCCCTCAAGTCCTTAGAGGAGGGTCCTGATCTAGCAACCAACAAGATCATCTCCCTAGAGATCCAGATCTCAAAAAACCCCCCCAAAACCCCAAAAAACCCCAAACCAAAACAAACGGTTCTGCAGAGGAAATTTGCCTGCTGTCCAATACTACAGAAACAACTTGCTATATGAATTCAACTACACAAAAACATTTGGAAAACTTCCTACAATGGCTTTTGAATAGGATTCAGCATATCTTTTGATCAACCTAGCAGTGTCTAGAACTGGCTTTTGGTATTGTTTTCTGTTTGCTCCTTTGTTATTCTCTGAACGTTTAGTCAAGGAAAAATACTAGTACTAAAACCATCACGAACTCTGTAATTAGTTAATTTACATTATCTCCTCTTATTCAAGGTTAGTAAACCTAGGAATTTTTCTAGTCCATTCTCATTTAGCTATGCCATCATGGATTAGATTTAATAGCTGAACAGATGTAACATGAGTACCCATTTTAAAAAGTCACAAAGTTTCTATTTGTTGATTTATAGGATGCTGTTTCACTGAAGTATTTTGAACCAACTTTTTTTTAATCAACAGTTACAGAAATTGTATGTAAGAGGACTAGAGGCAGTGGACCATGAAACTACACTTAGCAGGAAGATGGATGACAATAAATTACAACAATAATAAAATCTCAGCCTTATTTCTTATCACTTCACTCCAAAGAGTTTTCTGCAACGAACTCTTCTAATGGTTAGAAGGGCAAGATTCACAGACCCAAAGAAAGGGTAAAGTGCCAAAGACAATATTTACAAGACGGTGAAGATATTGTGGCTTAGGGTTCAGGAAAGGGAGACTCCCCCCCATTAAAAAAAAAAAAAAATTATGAGAGTACTTAAATTAATTAAAATGTAACAATTCTTCTTTACAATTATCACACACTTTTTTTCCAAAACTGTATTTTTGTACCAGAGATGGTTTCTAAACATGAAAATTGCTGGACACCATGCTCCAGCACAGCTTCTTGAAATAAAATACAGAGGTAACATTGACTCCTTTTTTGTAGCTAGCATTTTTATCATTACACTTCCCAGATTTACTGCAACTTCCTGGAAGTGTTTTGTTTTTCCAGTTGTTAACCAGGTCTGTCATCTAGATTTTCAGTTACTGCATTCAGGAGAAAAAAATCCCACACTTTTTAATTTTGACATGAATTCCGTTATCAGATATATGAGTTTTTATCAAATTGTTTCAATGAATTAATTTCATCATGCAATCAAGTTTGACTTATCAAATTTTACTTGCTCCCCCATTTCTGTATCACTTTGTCATTTGCAATTTCTTACAAGGGAATCACAATGATTAATAATTTTTTGCATATAATTTGGATGTGAATAGATCACTGCAGGATTTAATACTTCCTGTTGATTAACAATTCTCAATTGACAACTTTTTGAAATCTGTCATTTCATCAGCATAATTAATTAAGGGCATAAACCCCATTAATATGGACAAAACCAACCTTCTGTACACTCGTCCCCTCCAGCTGCATTTTGATGCAGCTACCAAAAGACTTTATTTTTAAAAGAATCCACATACTGATCAATGAATCATTAAATTCCAGTGACTTAGGCTTTAATTAAAATTGATCACTATTATAAACAATAACAAAAAATGGTCTTTTTATAGGACTCCATCATATATGAAATAAAAATAGAAATGTTTTTACATTGTGTATATTCTTAAAACATTATATATCATGCAACGGTTTACATGTGCCATAATTATAAAGGAATGGCTAATACAGTACATATTTTATTACCCAAAAATATTGCCACAAATCTAAGGAAGAAAAATGTTAGTAGTGTTGTTATGCACCAGATCCTAATTTAGTTCTGTTCTGCCTAGGGTATATGTAAACTAACTCATTTGAAAAACTTGTTACATTTATTTAAATTCAATAAAGCTTATCCAAGCTCTAGGCATTATTTAAGTACTGAAGATACCAGGATAAACTTATTAACAATAGCTTTAATAAAAACAAAATGCAAATCCTAAGGATAAAATCTGTGATGGCTGAGTTAAAATGTTTTTTATATTTGTAAGATGTAATCTATGAAACACTTAAAAATGTCATTACTGCTATAATTTATTATTTGTATTATGTGAAGTTCTGCTTCATTCTGGAAGACAAGGATTAACAGAGGGGTACAAATACATAACAAATAAGAACACACAATATAGCAAGAAAAAACATTGATTGGCACAGGCAGATGTAGAAAAATTCCTAGCCTAACTACTGCCCAATTAGAAAGTGGGCAGATATAACAACATTTATAGATGACATTAAATTATTCGAAGTAGCAAGACTATAGAAGAATTGCTCTATGCCAACTTGCACAAAAAGATGTGGAGGACAGTAAATAAAATGAGCTCAGAACAAGAAACTGTCCAGGAATGCAGAGACAGAGTTAGGCTAGCCAAAGCCCATCTGGAGTCGAACCTGGTGAGGAATGCCAAGGGCAAGAAGGGCTACTACAAGTACGTAGGCAACAAAAGGAAGACTAGAGAAAACATAGAACTGCTGCTGAATGGGGCAGGGAATCTGGTGGTAAAGGACATGGAGAAGGCCAAGGTACTCAATGCATGCTTCACTTCAATCTTTACTGGTAAGAATACTGATCTTCAGAAATCCCAGGTCTCTGAGACTACAGGGCAAATCTGAAGCAAGGAAGACATAACCCTCAGTGGAGGAGGATCAGGTGAAGGAACATGTAAACAAACTCCACATACACGAGCCCATGGGACCTGATGGGATGCACCCATAAGTGCTGAGGGAGCTGGCTAATGTCAGCCAATCCAAATTATCTTTCTAAGGCTGTGGAGATCAGGAGAGGTTTCTGAGGACTGAAATCAAAATATGTCACTTCTGTCTTCAAAACAGACCATTGAATGTCAAATTAATTCCTGGAAAAGTGATGGAGCAAATCCTGCAAGTCATATTAAGGACAAGAATTAACTGAATGTTATCAGCATGGATTTATAAAGGAGTAATATTGTCTGACCAATATGATATCTTCCTACAATGAAATGATTGGCTTTGGTGGATGAGTAGAGAGCACTGAATGTTGTTTATCTTGACTTTAGCAAGGTTCTCAACACTGTCTTCCATAACAACCTCAGAGACAAACTGACAAAGTACAGACTAGATAAGTGGACGATGAGGTTAAACGAAAACTGGCTGAGCTGTTGGACTGAAAGGGCAACGTGAAGTCCAGCTGGAGATCAGTCAATGGTGGTGTAACTGCAGGGGTCAACACCCACACCAATACTGTTTAACATATACATTAATGAGCTGGATAAGCGGACAGAGTGCTCCTTCAGCAAATATCCACATGGTACAAAACTGGGAGGTGTGGCTGGTAGACCAGAGCTGCTATTTAGAAGGACCTCAGCAGGCTGGAGAAACAGGCATACTGGAACCTCATGAAGTTCAAATAAGGAAAATATTAAATGCTGCACCTGGGAAGCATAAACCCAGGCACCAGTACACATGCTGGAAGGATGGTGAGCAGCTGGGCTGCATTAGGCAGAAGCATTGTCAACAGGTTGAGTGAGGTGATCCTTGAACTCTACTCAGCACGGGTGAGACACATTTGGAGTGATGGGTCCAGGTCTGGGCTCCCTGGTACAAAAGAGACAGGGACATACTACAATGAATCCAGCAAAGGACTACAGAGATTATTAAGAGGTTGGAGTACCTGCCATATGAGTAGAGACTTGAGTGAGCTGGGACTGTTTAGCCTGGAGAAGAGAACGCTCAGGGGAATCTGATGAATGAATACAAATAACTGAAGGGGGGAGGAGAAGTAAAGAAGACAGAGGCAGACCCTTCTCAGTGTTATCCAGTAAAAGAAGAGGTAATAGGCACAAACTGAAGTGCAGGAAATTCCATTTAAACATAAAAAAACCCTCTTTCTCTATTGTAGGAATGGTCAAACATTGGAGCAGGTTGTCCAGAGAGGTTGTGCAGTCTCCATCCCTAGAGACAGTCAAAACTTGATGGGACATGGCCCTGGGCAACCTGCTCTGGTTGACTATGCTTTGAGCAGGGATTTGGACTAGGTGATCTCTAGGGTCAGTTTCGACCTCAACAATTCTTTGATTCTGCAGTGTAAGTAATTTCTCTTTCCAATTCTCTACACACATCTCTCTAACAAACCTGCAGTTTTATTTCTATTCTGGAAGCAGACAGAGGAAGAAAGTTTGCAACTAGTGAAACTAGGTTTGGCATATAGTCTCCTAAAACTGTCTGTAATATTGTTGGTTTCCTGTTAAGCTACAAGTAGTTAAACAAATAGATGACATAATTTTTAAAATTACAAAGACAACCACAAATTGCTCAAATATTACAGGAATTTAAATACTAAAATATGGCATCTATCTCATTTCTCTTATTTCTATATTACTCGTGTACAGTGGGAATTAAGAGAAAAAGGAAAATATTCTTGTCTGATGGCTACACTACAGAACAATTTTCTTAAAGACACCTCAAACTAATGAATTTAAACATTTAAATATAGCAAATAATTCAACAGAAGTTCTAGAGACAACATGATATCAAGTTAGATACAGGACCATTAAGTCTAGAATTGAAATGTGCTATTTCTTAGTCCCACAAAGCTTTGTTGGTACAATGGCACTCTTTACTGGTGCCTGGTTCTAGTTCTCTGATTCAGGCACACATCTGAAATCATGCTGCCACTGTAATCTACGCTGCTACTGCTCTTTCAGCAAAACTCTATGACTTTTATGCAGTTCTCCAACAGCAACAGGATTAGTCCAGAGAAGAGCAATGACACTATACTTCTGTGGTGGCTTTTCATAACTGATCCGTCTTTTCTTTATTGTTATACTGCAACAATAATATAAGTGTAGATCTTACACTAGTTTTGCTTTTACATTTTGGAATTATGAAATACTACAGTATTGCAATAGCTCTTTTGAGGGCCAGAAGGATCATTTTCAGACTGACTTGAAAATCATAAGACGTGGAAGTGACAGGGCTGAATGCTGCACATGACATTTTGAAAGAGCCCAATTATTTTTCTATCCAGACAAACTAAGTTTAAAAACTAATAAATATAATTAATTACCATGCATTTGAAGAATGACTTGAAGATTTGTATACAAGATTTTGATACATTTTTGACAAGACTCTTATTCTAGAATAAGTGTAGCATTTTTTACCAATCCACATAACAAAAAAAAAAATCTAACAAAATACATCTATGTAAGGCTTCTATTTTTAAGGCAAAATCTACATTGCCTCAGGCACAAAATGGCTTTCTAGTTAACAACCTATTTTCCATACTATAAACATTTTACTTCCAATAACAGATTATTGTATACACTTCTAAAGCAGAGCAAGAAGTAAAAAAATCTTTCTTCAAGCTTAATACTTTTCATTTCTTTAAACTTGACTTTATAACCTAAAAATTTTGAACCCTGTTTTTTGTAAGTTTTGTAAGTTTTTTGTAAGTTACATGGGTTTTACATATAAAACATTGTCTCACCATGTCACTTATTTATCCAATATCCTGACTAAAAAAATTCTAACAGGTATCTATAATATTTCACAGTTTCTACTAGCACTTTATGAGTATCATGTCCCACACAGTCACACAAAAATATACATTCTATCTTTACAAGCACCTATATGCAGTCATAGATATGCATATGTGTATATATATTTGTTTCACACCAGTATACACTCTCGGGAAGAGAATTTACTCATCTTTGGAAGTTACCACACATTACTGCTAATTAGGTCCTCAGAAGTCAGGAAATAGCAGAATAAAAATTGACTGTGCAAATCAATTTCAAGCTATTGTGACAAAGTAACACAATTTTCTTCCTAACACACACACACACACACACACAGAGACACAGGGTCAGTTCATTTGGTGTATTTTGGACTTAAGTAAGGCTGCACTGACGGTTTCTTTTTTTTTTTTAACTCTGAATGTTTGACTTTTGTATAAATTTCTTAAACAACTGAATTATCTTTGATGTTGTAAGAATAACAGATCAGAATTAATACCTTTCAGTTCCCCAAACAGTATGGGTGAAGTTCTATTTTGGGCATCATTCCCAGGGACATATCTCCTGCCAGCATATTCTGAAATATTTTACCAAAATGTTGCTTTGCTGAAACTTGACATACTCCAGGGTTCCACAGTCCCTCCTCCCTGCTTTCCATGAAATGTTCACTTTGAGATGCGTTGACACATTTGGTTGTGTTCATGGTGCTTCGTAAATACACCTGTAGTTGATTTATATAGGTCTCCTGCAAGTCTTTCAAAATCCTTCTGTTACCATTTCCAAATGAAGACAAACCAAGCAGAGTTTAATTAGCAACTTTTCTTATGAACATGTTCAGAATATGCCATGTTCACATTTATGAGTAGAATTTCTGAATTCTGATCTACCATGCATGCAATCAAACTGCTTAATCATTATTTCTAGGAAGAATGAGGTTAAAATAAGATCTAAGTAGGCAGAGAGGAGGACTAAGGGAAGATTGGGAAAACTGATACCAATCAACTTTCCCTGTACAGCTGAACTTATTTTGATCTTTGTAGTGATCAAGTACCGTACACTGAAGTATATATATTGTAGAAACAGACTGAATGAACAGATTCACGATAAACTCTAAAAATAACTTGCTGAAGATTTGACATGAAAAATAGAATTGCAAATCACCTCCTTGGAGGAAAAGCACATCTTGGAATAGAGAAGTTGTTTCATCAATTTTCTCCAGGTAATTTGATTTCTACTAAATGGGGCCAACCCCAACAACCAACCTTTTCTGAACCAGAAGATACAGAATAAAAATGTAGACACATGAATTTACGTAATAAAAGGGATAAGTCCCAATGGAAATTAACGCTGCTATTAGAGAATTCTAATTTTCACATGTATTTCACTTCAGCAGACATATACATAGAAACAATAATTCTAATGTTATCTTCTACTATTATTCACTATCATTATAGCAACAAAAGTGATTTTAAAGATCAGGTAATTGTAAGAGGATATGAAAAATGTAACACTTTCATGAATACAGCCCTAGCCCTGGATCCAATCAGCTCCTAATCATTGCTGTAAGCATAGATGATGCTTGAGCTAAAGAGTTATCTTTCGGAGTCTCATTTGAAAAACTTCATGCTGCTGCCTTGATGGGCTATGATTCAGTTCATTGGCAGTACAGTGAAAATTAATGCCAATTATTCACTGTACAGTTTATATCTGTAACTAAAACTTAATCATTTTATATAACCAAGTGCATTACCTAGGCATGTCCAAATAGCTAATAATTATAAATGGGGATTATACTGGTTAGACTTAAAATATATTCTATATTAATGCTTGTACTAATTCTTTCACCCAGCGTCTAAAATATTTGACCCCTAATTCGCACTTGATTTGGCCCAGTGTTAGCATTATTTTGGCAGTAACTTCTCAATGAACATTTGAAATTATTCCCCACCATTTCCAGAAACTTGTGAACCTGTGACTATCCACACCTAAAAAAGAAAAGAAAAAAATAAAAGAGGGAGTGGGGGGCAAGTTGGCAAACATCCTATTTATCAATGCGGGCAGGCAGGAAAACAGTCAAGGGAAGGAACAGAAATTACAAACTAACAGTTTTACATGGTAATACATGCTATTTATCACAAGGGATTCTGCCTACTAAAGTAAATTAGGGTACTTCCTGAATTTGATGTATACTTTAAGTAAAATCCTGAGTTATCTAGCAGAAATGCCAAAAGACAGAGTATGGATGTTGTTCCAAAAAGTAAGCTTGAGTCTGGCAATTCATTAATAGGATTTGATAAGACTAGTAGAATGAAAAAGAGAAAAAAACAGAAATTGAAAAAGAAGACAAGTTCTTTTCACATCGCAACAGAAAAGGGATTTTAGAAGAAAAATATTCATTAGTAGTGGTTAAAACTGTGAAAATTAAAACCAGAAAACCATAATACCCTAACTGCAAAAACCATTACTTAGGCATACTGTAGTTAAATGAACAAGGCGGTAATATTCACTTATCCATAGTCTCAAGAAATTTCAGATAAACAGCCCCCTGAGTACAGATTATCAGAAAAAATCCACACATCTCAGAACACTTATTGAGAAGACTCTACTGTCAAAGTCTCCTACCACTTTGGGTGTCAAATAACTGAGAATGTACTTAAAATCTTTCATCCAGTGTCTTTGGGAAACATAGGAAATTATCAGCTCAAAAGATCATGTAATAAGATTCATGACTACTAAGAAAAAGTGTATACATTATTATTCTCTGTGTCTTACTGTAGTATTAGAAATGTTTCTGGACCTTGCTTTACTAAATGGAGACTGTGTGGAAGTTCCTTGCTCTTTGGAAAATAATTGCTCATTCTCAACTGCTCTTTTGTTGAAAACTAATCTTCAGTGTGTCCTGTACTTGAAATCAGTAACACACTCCTTGCCTGCAATATAATAAGGAATTCATACATGCACTTCTGCTATATTCCTCACTGAATTAATACATAAATTTTGCACACTTGAGCTAAGCTTCTGGCTTGGAATTTCTTTGACATTTTAGATTACTGAGGTTTTGGATTTCCCTGGCCTTTTTTCATGGCTTTCTGCAATACTTTCTGCTGCACTCTATCTGAAATCTATTTTCTGCATAACATTTACTCTGAGTTAGGATCTGTTTGTACATTTTTCCATGGGAATATCATATACGGCCTTTATTGGAAAGTGACTAAGTAGACATGCAAATTAAGTGTCATCTTGTAAATTAGTATAAAGACCAATGTTTGGCTGTTGGTTTGAAGCAGTAATAAAGCCATAGTTGCTAGTAATTCTATGGTCATGTAGAAGACCATCTCTTTGATTGTTCACCTTAAAGCAAACAAACAAACAAACAAACAAAAAAAAAAGGAACAGAAGATGCATAGGGAATATTTGGGTGAATTACATTGATAAATTCAGACACGGAAGATAAGAATTTGCAGGGAGGTTCTGTAAGTCTATGAATGTATTCAGTTTGCTTCAAGTGAAAAACAGAAGCTCAAGCAACAAAAGAGACACAGTTGCTTGTGAGGGGGACACCTGCTGCTGCTTATTCAACTTGGGACAAATGACATTGGAAATAAAAGGTCAGAGCACTTGAAGTTGTGGATTAATGAATTAGCAATTAGCAAGTGATATATTCTGGCATATTACAAATGATCATAATAAATTGTCCTATATACCCTAGGAGAGATTTCACACAGAAATGAAATGCTACTTTAATGAGGAAAAGAAAACATGCAAACAAAAATAACTGGAAGATAATATGAACATTTAAAACAGTAAACATACACATGAAAAATACATTACAGGCACTTAACAGTTAAAGAATTATGGATACTTTATGGTGACAGAATAACTGGAAGGAGTTGGAATACTATTTTTAAATATTAAATAACGTGAATTAGTAGCTTTGTTTAAAGAGGGGGTTGTGCTGGAAAACAGCCAACATAACAAATGTAACTAATAATGATTACTGAAAATTCAGAGAAGAATGGTTCAGCATAGAACAGTAATGCTTAATCTGCAAGGTAAATAAATAAATATCAAGAAATAAATATGCACTCACAACAGATGGCCTTCAAATGGCTAAACAGACAAATCAGGAAAGAGATAAATTATAAACAAAACATAAGAAAGCTGAAAATACAAGCAGATAAGGATAAGAAAACTGAAATACAAACAGTATTATTTTAAACACATATACAGAGTACAGAAAAAAGGGAACTGTGTTGTCTTTTTTTTTTTTTTAAAGAGCGTAGGTAAAAATAAAATAAAATGCCAAGATACTAGAAAATAACATACAAAAACTTCAGCAGAAATCATCAGGCATTCAGCTTACCATCTATCTATATTCACCAGAGTTGCTGGTTCAAGCAACAACTATATCTTAACTGCAGACTTGCCAAAACACTATGTGGTTTATAGAAGGTTACCCCTCAAAATATCATATCCCCAAAGGATCAGACTTCAAATTTCTGTTATATATAGAAAAAGTTTGGCATGATTGAAATTTGCATCATGTGACAGCTTAGATTCAGTTGCAGATGCTAGCTTAGGTCTAAGATTTGAAAAAAAATTAACTAAGTCTCACATAGTTTATCAAAAATGTAGCTTAAACTTTGTACTTACAGATGAACTTAGACTCCTCTGTAAGTACAATACATTACATATTAAATGACAATTTAAGTTCCACTTTTGTAATGCAAAACTGCTCAATGTATCAGATGTAAACTCATAAAAGGAAAGGAGTAATTATTTTTAAAAGTGTGAAAGCTTTATAGCTGAACAAGACATTTTGTAATGAAATCTATGAGCAAAGAAGACTTGGAAACTCCAAACTCAAGGTAGATTTATGGATTCTGTGGGTGAAAATTATTCAAAACAGGTAAAATGTTACAGCTTCTGCTGAGCTGAGTATTTATCTTCCTTTCAATGACACTCATTCAAACTGAAAACCAACGACTGGTTTGTGAGTGCTCAGAATTCAGTATATGTTATTACATTTTGTACACTGAGCTGAGATTTCCTCAGTGTATTAAGGACATAACATTAAAATATTTCCTTGTAATATAATTTATTTGATGACATTTTACGTAAAATTTCACAGTTTTCTTTAGCCTTACTTCTAGACCTTGAAACCCTCTCTCTGAAGGAGTCCTGAACACTTTTCACCTCGTCATAGTTTAACCCCAGCTGGCATCTAAGCCCCAAGCAGCTGTTCACTCACCTCCCTCACAGTGGGATGGGGGAGAGAATCAGAAGGGGAAAAGTGAGAAAACTCACAGGCTGAGATAAAGACAGTTTAATAGGTAAAGGAAAAGCCACACGCGCAAGCAAAGCAAAGCAAGGAATTCCTTCCCCACTTCCCATGGGTGGGCAGATGTTCAGCCATCTCCAGGACAGCAGGGCTCCAGCATGCATAATGGTTACTTAGGAAGACAAACGCCATCACTCTGAACGCCCCCCATTCCTTTTTCTTCCCCAGCCTTATATACTGAGCATGACGCCATATGGTCTGGAATATCCCTTTGATACTTTTGGTCAGTCGGGGTCAGCTGTCCCGGCTGTGTCCCCTCCAACTCCTTGTGCCCCCCCAGCCTCCTCGCTGGTGGGGTGGGGGGAGA
>JAVJGG010000013.1:17806182-17826692 GCA_035590195.1 Aviceda cuculoides | reverse complement strand
AAGGACAACCCTCCTTGAAGTGAACATTTGCAAAATAATCAAGCATTTGATAACAAACATAGAAAGGGATCAAAGAAAGTTCTCATAATACACAGAAATGAATCTTATATCTTTCTTATCTATTTAATCAATGTTTGACTGCAAAACCTAAGCTTCTTGAATTGCTGCTACATCAAATTGTGCAGTGAAATTTAAACACATTTAAATTCATTAAAACCTGGCTGTCCGAAGTTTAATCACAATCAAGTAATCCCTTCTGAAGAGCAAAGTGTTAAAACCTTTCTAGGTATCACTCAGTATATATCTGTGATTCTTTTCCGTGCATCTTTGGGTTTGTTTATGTTTTTAAACACTGACCCATTTTCTTACATCGACCTGTAAGGAGCGGGGTGGGGTAGGGGGGTGGGGTGGGTGGAAATCTGGTTTTTTTCTGGTAACACAAATATTGGATGCACAATTAGTAATAAGGAGGAGGTATCATGCAGACAAAGTTTTGGTGTGATGGACTCAGGAAAATAGTGTATATTTTAATTGAAAGCCTTGAGAAACAATAATGAAAATCATAGCTTTAAGAAAGTAATTTACCCTGAGAACCCCTTTTGGGAGCAACTATTTACTATTACTATTTCATCAACAGGTCAGCTTGCTACAAAACTTTAAGATCAAAGTAGTCATTTAATGTCTCCTAAGACTAAAACATCTTCAATGAAGATTGATACGGATAAGTCCCATCTCAAGCTAGGTAAGTACTAAAAGTGAGAACACAGATAAACTAGTAAATGTAAGTTAATCATTTTTCTGAGAAAATTTACTGCAAGGTACACTGAACTAAAACTACAGCAAATAAAGATTTGGTCATAAGGAAGAGTAAAGTAGCAGGTAGATTAAAAAATATATCTGTAAATAGAAGGTAAATCCTTGAAAAGTATTACTGAGTAATATAAAAAAAATTACAAAAGTTCGTTCAACAATGATATGACCCCTAAGCGACAGATGACTGTTGTTTTCATGCAAACTTTCTATTTACATGTACTGTTGATGAATAAAGACATTTTGCCTTATTGATAAGGTGATGTCCTCCTGGCTGTGTGGTGAACTTTAATTACAGTGATTCTTTTCAGTGACAGTGAAGTCAAAATAATTAGATGATGACAGTCGTCTGTCATACATTATCATTGAGGGGATAACACCCTTCTGGATACAGAAAAGAGGATACATCATAGGATAGAGAGATTACATAAAGTCTTTCTTTGATATAAATAGTTTTCTGAAGTCCAAAATTCGAATAAGATAAAAGTTGGACAGATTTCAAAAAGAAACTACAAGAAGGAATCAAGTTTCATTTGTATTGTATTAAAGGACAGATTAAATGATCAAAATGTTTTCTTCTGACTTCATGTGCTAAGCCTCCACGAATGTAAACAACTGGTTTTCTCATAATAACTCTCTAAGTTGCATTATTTCTGTGATACACAGCAAGTATACTATGTCCAAAGACTTTTTTTCATTAGGGAATGTCAACATAACAGTGTTCCTGTTACACATTTTCATGTGTTCTACTTGCAAAATTTATCTGTATTTGTTTTTTAATACATAACTTGCATCACAAACTTAAAGCTTCCCTACACAATAAAAGATTATTGTCTTATGTTTCTACATGTTAAATTAATATTGTAGCTTTACAGACTTGTTTTGGTGTTTAAAATGTACAACTAACACTTGAATGAAAACCCACTTATTCTATACAAATGTGGGCATGGAAAAAATTTACTGATAGAATTTTTTGTATTTGGTTGTCTTTATCTATATGTTTTCTTTTCAGATTTGGACAAGAAATACTTACTTGAGTTATTCCTGCAAGCTATATTATATTGCAACTACAAAGATATTACTAGAAATTACAACAATAAATTATACATTTCAAATTATTCTAGTTTTAATTTTTATGAATAGTTATCAAACAGATGGATTGTTCATAAATACTTTCAACATGGACATATGTATTCTTTAAAGAATCTAGAACTTTTATATTACTATCAGCATTGAAAACAGCAAAGCAAAACAAAACAAAAAAGTAGAAGCCCTGATGATGAAAAGAGGAAAACCATCTTCAAAATTTGCCATTGTTAGAACAGAGAATTTTAATCATTAGCTTCTGATCACCAGGGATACTGGAGCTAAAAGGTTGCCATATCTGATTAACATTTATGTCAGATGTAAGGAATACACAATAGGCTTTCACAGTTGGCAGTCAAAATTCAAGTGGGAGAGGTGAAGAAATCCACTAATTACAATCAGTCAAAACATTGTAATATATTAGACATCTCACTAGTCATTTGACCCAGGATATTCTAATAGAAGAAACTACAGCTAGACCCAAGAAAACAGCAAAGTCGCCTTCCTTCACTATACTATCTATAACATAAATTAATTATGAATATCCTTCTTTGACATCTTTTAAGATATTTCCTGGAAGATTCCCTAGTGTGACCTTTTGGGTCATGAAACATGTAGTCAAAACTATGCTTTGATAAATCATGGCCTAAAGAACTCAAGCCATAGCTGTTCTTTTCTGCAGTCTCTCTCCTCATTTTGTCAGGCTCCAAAAAAAAAAAAAAAAAATAGTTTTCTTTATTCCCCCACAATGTACTCTTAACTTTGGCCAGACTTTAAATCACTTCAGCTGCATCCCAAGAATGTGTACTAAGCTTCCATTCCAGTAAAACAAAACAGATAGGAGTGGATGCCCATTTCAAGCAAAAACACTTGACTCAGTAGACCACAGAACGTGAAAGCATTAAACTGTTGCAACACTGCAGACTGTACTAACCTATTTTTCAGCTGAATTAAATCATACTGTCTTCATGATACATGAAGAATACCAAAGACATTATTAGGTCTTACCATAATGGAAAGAAAAACATTCTTTTCTTATGAAGTATCTCAAATTTTCAAAAGACTGTGGGGAAAAACAAACAAAAAAATGCAAAGCCAAGACATCCAACAAATACAGCAAGCATTTTCCTAGACTGATGGCCCTTGGTGTTCATAAGTGAAAATCCTGAAGTTGAGTTATAAACTGATCCTTGCCACTGTGTGAAAGCATATTTTTATTACTAACATTTTAGTAGAAGGGAATTGAAGCACTAGAGAAGTATTTGAGAGAAGTTGTTTGGGATGATGCTGTAAACTTGGAACCCAAAGAAAGTGCTTCTCAGTCATTATCCAGAGATATAAATAAATGACTATCCTACCTTCTGCCTGCACCCAGCTAGGAGAAAAATAGCTTTATTGACTTTTTTTCTACTAAACCACACTTCAAATTGTGCTGATCCCACTACACTCATTCATATACTATGACTCCCTTCAAACCTCATATTTTTTTTCTGATAGGCATCACTTACTTTTATGTTTGAAATACAAACAAGCACCATGGCCAAGCATTTCTCTGAATACCTTGCAAAGTCTGAAGGCCCTGAAGGTTAGTAGTGGTACGCAGATGTTATGCTGGATCTCAGGACAAGGGTGGTTTTCAACTTAAACTCTTCTGCATTTTGAGCACCATAAACTAATAAAGCAAGCTAATTCACCTTTCTCAGTGAAAAAATTCCTGAAACACATTGAAGTAGTTTGCTTTATATTTCCACTACATCTGCAAGAAATCAGTCAGTTTACAGTCTGCACTAGTGCTTGAAGGTGCAGACTCTGGATGCTGAAATGGGTATGAGAAGTCTGGGAGAGGCATTTAGGCAGACACTGATTATGACAGGAAAGTATATAAAAAGGGGATAAGAAAAGTATTAAAACTGGAAGGTAAGGAACTGTATATTCCTTTAGGTTCCAAGGAAAAAAAAAATTATCCCATCTGAGTACACTAAAAGTAGAAAAACATCCAGTTTACAGTTTTTCTGCTAGTCAAAACCAGATTCAACTATTTTGTGCCACTACACAAAATTCAAATAGATCTACAAGAGAGAAATAATTAATTAGGGCTATAACATCAGCAGGAACCAAATATTATTGTGTTATTAATATCTCAAAATTTAGGTATTACTTGAATCATCCAGAATGACACAACAGTAATTATAAGAAAATGCCTGCATCGGATATCTTTCCTCAAAATATACCATAAAAATGAAAATTAGAAAGATTACAAATCTCCAATTCTGTGTAGAGATGACTGACCCATCTTTACAAGATAAAAGGTAAAAGTTATTCTTTTTATATATATATTAATTTAAATATTTGCCATTAAAATCTCATGCTTTACATATCCTTTGTGTCCAAAGAAAGGGAGAAAAGTATGCAAAATGAAAAATGGTATACCTAAATAAAGAAAAATTAAAGATGCTAAAACCTTGGGCTTTGTTTGATTTCTTATCTTTATTTTGAAAACAAGATGTCATTTATATGGCATCAGATTTCTACCCATTTGAAAAAGCAGCATTTATAAGTAAGATACAGTGTGGGGATATTACATTTCAAACTAAATAACACTGTTTTGAAAATCCGTTATAATTGTTCCTTCTTCTAAAACATTAAAAGTGTTTTTTTCAGGGAAGTATAGTAAAAAAAGTAATTTCACATTTCAAATGTGAAGTAACAAAATACTGCTAAATTTGAGATTATCACACACCTTTCATAACTTTCACACATTTCTTGAAAAATTAAACTTGACAACTGTGAGCTTTTCAGAGCTTTGATGTAAGCAGATACAGGAAAAGCACATAAAAGCTATAAGGGAAAGTAAAGAGGTATTCATTTCAGCAGAATAGGACAAATGAGCCTGTATGATAAGATGTACAGGCTGAATGCAATTTAGCATAAACAAACACCAAGCACACACATTTATAAATACGAAAATTGAGTTCCAAAGTTTAAAAGTTTCCAAAGAAAAGGTAGAATATGTACAAGAACAAAAATATTTACATAATTATATCTAAAAACTCAAGAGAAAAAAAAAGTTCTGATAGCTTGCAGACCAATGTTAATATAGGAGAATCAAATTATAAGAAATCCTTATTAATGAACTTGAAAGGGGTTTTGTTGGGTTTTTTTTAAACATAGAATATTCAGAATGTAGAATTTTAATTGTAGAAGAAATTCTGAAGTTTCAATGCATATAGCATTAAAATAAAGTAAAGCAACAGTGTCAAAAAGATTGAGATATCCAAAGGTATGGTTAAAAAGGATATAAACAGCATATTTTATATTACTGTTATTTTCTAAATGTTTCTCCACCTAAAAAGTTGACTATTGCTCCATTGGACATGTTCAGCTGCTACTCTGGGCTGCTATGGGACCAGAACTTGGAAACCAGACATGCTTCTGCACCAAAAGCACACACCAGTAGACTTCTGAGAAGTGATGAAGTCCTGGGAACCCTGACCCCTTTTCAGAACGGAGCTCATAAACCAAGGCATAATCTTTCAGATGATTACCTATAGCACATATTATGGAGAAATCCAGACAAAAAAGACCACATAGTTCCATCCTTACTTGCAGTAGATAAATTTATGAATTGCAGTTTGCTTATTATTATTTTGCCTATCAATATATTTTCATCTTCAGTAGACTCAGCCACCACAGAAAAAGTAGGGTATACTCATGGTTGTAACAATCTTAATGATGACAATATAAAGGAGGAAAATCATATCATATGGAATTTCAGAAGACAGAATTAAAAATGAAAGAAAGACTGGGATCTTTAAAAGAAAAGTGAGTGTTGAAGCAAACTACAGAGAAAACTGATCAAGACTCCACAGCTGGCAGTATGCTATAGACAATTGTAGAGATTGTTAAATTGAAAAAAAAAGCTTAGAAAAATCACATGAACAGCTTAAAAGAGAGAATTGGTTTTTTTAAATCAGTACTTTCCAGACTGAAAAAAGGAGAGAAAGGAAGGTGATGAAGAAGAAAATGTGTTTCTAGGAGCTGTAGTATTTTATATTGTTCCCTTGCATTGCTACAAAATGAATATTAAGTAATATGCTTTCTGCCCAAATGAAATGTATTTATTAAGCACAAAAAGCTAGAGCTACAAAAGTAAGCTAGTATATGTGCTTTCTGCACCAGAACAATTTTTGTTTCATTTTGTTATTCTGAGTACCACACTTACAATGTCTTCATAGCTGAAAAGAGTTTTTGCAATTACCAAAACTTTCAGTGAACAACAACTGAAGTATAAAAGGAAGTTACAAGTGAGCAACTCATAACACCAGTTTGAAGTCCTCCTATTTCTTTTATTTATTATTTTATTTAGATACATGCAAAGAGGACAGATGTTTATAAAACACCACTAACAAAAAGTTACCCCTGAAGAGAAAGGGTATCCTTGATTACAGAAAGCAGCTGCTGTCATAAATCTCAGGATCTACTTTTGTGAGATTTACCAGTCCAAAAACAGTGTTCATTGATAGCGCTGCTATTTGTATTTGTGCAGTTTACCTTTTCTTGAGATCATTGTTTCAAACAAAATCATGCAAGTGTAAGTATCACTATACAAAATCAATATGATACACACAGTGTATGAACTCAAACCTCATCAATAGATAGATGTTAAAACATAAATAAACTTGAAACACCCTAAGTTATTGAGTGTTTCTTATGTAATCTTGCAGGGATTGATCCTTGTCCAGTATTGTAATCACTGGTCTGGAATCAAGTATAGAAAGACTGCTAACGAAGTGTGCAGATGAGACAAAGTCTGGTTGAGTACCAAGTAATGAAGGGAACAGATCTGTAATAGAGTTAGGACTATATTCTGGAAAGCAGTAATTCTAGAAACTAATTAGGAAAAATGGTTCAAGAAAAATCCTGGGCAAGATATCAGGATACAACGTAACAGAAGTATAGAGAGGGTCAACTGGAATTGTGAAGAAACATTACTTAACAGTGCAGTAGTTTGAAAACTTGTGAAGGGCAGTGGGAAGAAAAAAGACAGGGTAATACTCTAGAAAACATGCTTTTACTTTAAGAGACTATAAGAAGTTCATTTACATTTTATAAAAAAGAAACCCAAGAGATGATATGTTTATAAACTGTAATTAACAGCAAAAGAGAAAGTTGTGGTAAAACTGTGCTGGTCTTAGCAGAACAAGAACTTATGTCTGAAAGCCAGTCAGCCATGTTCCAATTATATATCAGATATATTATTAGTGGAATAAATGAAATAATGCATTGCAGAAGATTTTCTATAATTTGTAAATCTTCAAATAAAAACAGACCTTATGTAAAAACAGACCAGTAACCAAGAAGTTACCCACTGGATGAAAATATATGCCTTATGTTACATGAAAGGTTAGAAGCACACTGCCATTTGTATCTACGTACCTATGAAAATTCATTCTAGCTTGAAATGTCAAAATATATGTGAGTAGGTAAAAGCTTCTTATTAAAGAATAAAACTGTTGGGAAGTGAATTATTTTTTTATACCTGCAAATTAGCAATAATGGTGGCCGACAAACTTCTGGAAAGTTTTTCATTTGTGTTGAAACTAAAATTACTATTTTAAAATTATGGTGTGGAAATTAGTGAACATTTATTTGTATGTAACTAAATATATGTAATTATAAGTAAAAAATACCTCATTTACCACTGTGAATTTGTCAACAATGGAAATGAAAAAGAAGTTACTTAAAATGTTTCTTCTGATCTAGTTCAAATTAAAGATTTCAACTTAATAGTCAACTAATAATCATGATGAAAATAAATGTTAAATACTTTGTACTTTCTTTAGAGGTAATATGGTGCTAGATTAGCAAATGAAAGCAATAAATTATGCTGGCTAAAATCATCAGGCTAATACTAAAGACTAAACCACTTTTTTAAACACCTTTTGTATTCTCACATGGTGCTGAACTAAACAGCTTTGTGAAGGAACCAAACATTTTAGTCAATAATGACAGTGAAATTACTAATAACTAACATAATTCCAAAATTGGCATAATTTACTTACAATTTAGATGAGAATAAATATCCATGACTAGTTGAACAACTGGAGTTCACTCATGAAACAGTAATTTCTACATAACTATAATGTATACTACAGATTGTTCATTACTGTTGTAATTAGTACAGCATATTCTATTAGGTTTCTTGTACAACTGTATTTCTGGAAAAGCAAATATAAGTGCTTACCAAGATGGTGGTAACGATTAAAGAGCGATTGGACAAGGAATCTGTGATGTTTGCTGGTTTTCCTTTCTGATTCTCTGTCATGTTAAGGCCACTCAGTGGATCCCAAGTTCCAACCTATAAAACAGTAAATTACTATGTAAATTGTCCATTAGTTACATTTCAACATCTACAGAAGAACACTATAAGGAAAAATAGATTGCTACAGGAAAAAAAAAAAAAGATTGCTAATATTTATTATTAAAACCTGTTCCATTATTCTCTGTTGTTACATTTAAAGTCTGCTTGTTTAAAATATGATTCACAATACCTCAAAACGTGTTTCATGATGTGTGACATTAAGTGGAAAAATGATGCACAGAATGTCTAAAGCTACTCTGAATACTTAATTTTTCATTTAACTTTTATTCTTCATCATACACTACATCTGAAGATAACTTAACAGGTGGAAATTCATTTCCAGAGCAGAGAGCATTGTCTCTGTATAAGGATTCACCCTTTTCTGTGACCAGAGAGAACGGCAGAGCAAAAAGATATTTCGGGGAAAATGTAATGGAGAAGACAAAGTATGTTAAGTGTAACGACTTAATTGATTTACAGATAAATGTTCAGTATGTAGCTCTTTTGACATTTTATACCTTGAAATTCTTATTCCAGTATAGTCAATAGAATTTTTATCTAAGGAAGGAGGTCCAAGGTTATGCTTTAAGGTTCAGGTCAAGGACAGTCTCACACACTATGTAGTAAGTAATGAGGCTTATGATAGCATCATTTCTCTGCAATTTCATCACTATACAACTAAAATGGGCAAGCAGTAAATACTACTATCCATTTTTAGACAGAAGAATGTTTGTATTACTCCATTGTCTAAAAAAAAAACCAACCCACAAATGTTTCTTTTTTTTGGTCTTAGACAGGATTTTAAATATAATTTCAAATACAAAGCAGTATCTATAACACAAGGTAAAGATATTTTAAAACTAAATCTAGACATAAATTAAAAAATTTTGTGAGCTTTGATTGCATATGTGTGTGTATATATATACATATATACTGATTCCTGAGAAATCGTTCATATACTTTTAAGTGGTTTCTTGCAGTACAGTTGCCAAGTAAGTTCAGGATGCAATGTGGTATGGGTTAAATAAAAAGAGTTTAATTTCTAAAACTGAGAATACAGCAGAGCATGAATCAGCAGAAGCTGTAATGGAGAAAAGACAAATTTTCTCTCTTTTTCTATGATGTTCTGTTCCTCAGAAATCAATATTTATACTTTCTTCTTTGCATAACACTCAGTTCCAAGAAGTCGCTCCTTTGAATGGCTGTGATTCTTGAATTTTGGCCATTCAGTACCTCATAAACTGATGAAAGAATCACAAAGGGAGGAAAGGAGAACATGTGTGTCTCAGAAATACAATTGGAAAATAACATCTAACACATCATTTGGAAGTACTGAAACCAAACTTTACTACCAAAAAACTTTTCTTCATTTACTCTTTTAATACTATTTCATTTAGTGACTTGAAAGGTTTTTAGGAAACCCAAAGTGTTCAGCCTTGCAGTTTGGCCACAATTAAGAAACTGTAAAAGGATCGAGAACTTTTAGTTGCAATGTTCTGTTCATTATGGCAATCATAGTGTTTGCTTTACTTCAAAGAAAGATCAAATTAGAATAGAATAACAAGGAATGACAAAGACCAGAACTTGAGCCTGTCCCTGCTGTTTCTTCACAAAATTGGACACATAAAGCTAGACTAATCTCCTCTATGAGATTCAACTTCAGGTACACAAGTAGCACAAAAATTTCTAAGGGAACACTATCACCTTATTTGATCAATTTCAAATTCTAAATTCATTAAATCATATACTTTATTCAAGTTCATAATTCAAACTTATCTTGGCAAAAGCTAACACATTGCTATATAAAATGCTTCTCCCCCTACTTTTTAACACAGCCACAGTCACAAGCAAATGAATTCAACTGTTAGAATTTGGGGTTTATCTAACTACATATGCATAGACTTATAAGAACTATCAACTGCACTACTTTAAAAAGAAACTTCTGTCTTGATAAATGATCACATTATCTTTCTAAATGAGGTTAATTATTCTTGCATTGCTACTTTTGTGTATCAAAAATCTAAGAAATGGAAAAAAAGTTGGATGTTCCAAATAAGACATAGTTTGCATTACCTTTATTAAGATCAACAACTTACGTCACAGATTCTGATATACTACTGATATGTATAGCTCCTAAATCCCACAAACTTATTCTCAGAGCTGCTTCTTCTAGAGAAAAATGCATAAACAGTGCAGCAAATTCATTCTTTTCTATCTTTTCTATTGCTTAAGTACAGTGTTTTAATTTTAATGTACCCTTTTGAACAGAATAAAATTGCTAATGTGTTTTCACTAGAAAAGTTTAAATGCCAAAAATATAGAAAAAGCAAATCAAGGTAGTCTACTACATATAACTGCAATTCAAAAAACTTACAGTTTACTTCCACTGCATTACATTTATTTCCAACAAACTTTCAAGTTTTCCTAAAAAGTAAAATAAACTGATATTCTAATCCACACCTTATAGAGAATGTTCACACAGTAAATACAGCCACAGGGAGGCTGTCAAGCCCTTATCTCCTATTCTTCCATTCAAGTCCCCTAAACGGATATAAGATTCTAGAGTGAGCATGCCAATTAGAATATGTTAACACTTATTATCCATAGCACAGGACCCAAACGAGGAGTTCCCATGAAGTTGACATTGTGCTCCACAGTGAGACAAAGAATCTCTGTGATACAAAGAATTAGCTTAGTCAAGAATCAGCTTATTCAACTTGAAACAATTCCAACAAGTATATTCTGTATAGTATATTCTGTAACACGGCAATTGGGGTGCTCCTCAAGGACATGGAATGCAGTTTCCCAACCACACTTGAGAGATTAAAACTTTCATCCAGGCTTCCATGTATTTAACTACTAGGTAACTATCAGGTTACTGCAGTTCTGAAGAAAGTTTGGACAGAAGTTTCCATTCTTTTATTATTGTTTTGATAAACCACAATTACCTATGTTTTACCTGGGGTTTTTTGTTTGTTTGTTTGGGTTTTTTTTAATAAAAAAGTTTTCAGGAAAAAATCCTCAAGTAATTTGCAATCTCTTAATTAAATTGCATCATCTGATCTAAGACAGTGGTGGCAAGGCAATGTAACTTCTTTATATAACTGTATGGAACAAGTCCTAAACCTGTAATCCAAATGACAAATACATGTTTGTGATACTACCAAACATCTTACTATTAGGAAGTTAAGAGCACATTCATCTTTTTCCTTTCACTGGAGATTATAACCACTGAGACAGTCCTTACTGAAAGGTAGATAAAGAGGAAAAACTAGGAAATATATGTGCTTAAACTCTGATTGTAGAGTCATTATTTTCTCAGAATTCTGTATTGATTAGAAAATTACCTGTGTCTATGAAGACATCATCTCTCTAGACTTCAATAAGTGGAGTTTCTGGGAGTGTTCTGGTGGAGTACTGCAATACGCTTGCCATTTGCTTATATTCTTCCCTATACTTTTGCAGCTGGCCACTTTCAGATACAGAATACTGGACTAGATGAATCTAGAGATTCTTTTCTCATGCACCACAAGAAAACTTTGTCATTCACCTTTAGGCAGGTACACTCTGAGGTTTCCAAATGGTCAATCAATCCTATACCACTTAAACAAAATTCTTAAATAATCTTCACAATATTTACTACTCAACAATTCAATAGCACAATTTCAAAACTAAATCTCAGCAGAAGTGTTTAAAAATAATAAGTGTCATTATCAAAGGATTTTGCAAATACTGAAAAGAAGTTTGGCTAATGTTCACACAAATATAAAAAGAATTTTATTCTTTTGGGTTCAAGTATTTAGCGCATTCATTCTCCAAAAAAACATCACTACAATTGCACCTATTTCCAGAAATATTAATTTCATTTCATAGTAAAATGCAATTGGCATGATTTGTGAAGCAGTAATACTCTAGAAAAAAAGTGTTTACTAAATAATAAAAAATAAGTAAAAATATGAGACCTGTTAAATCAGAATTAATAATAATTCAAATTCTGAATACTGAAAACTACACACAGTTAACACTTTGAGTTGAAGTCCAATACAGCTTTCATCTTAAGATCCTGCAAGATTGCTGAGCAGGCTATACAATTTTTATGCAAAGAATTACTGTGACACTATTTTCAGTGCAAATGCAAAACGTAGTCCCATACAAGGTACTATGAAGAAATTTAACTCTATCCCAGCCAAAACCAGTACAATAATGCACCACCACCCCCAAAAAAGCAGCATTGTGCACTCCTGAAACTTAAAATTTGCTGAGTTTACATATACTTTAGAGTAGTTTACTGAGCACCAGTCTCATGAGATGTTATCCACAAAAATTCAACAGATTAAAGTAGCTTTCTTACTTCAGCATGTTTGAGAAAAAGAATTTTCTCTTTATGAATAAGCAAGTATTCTTTTCAATATTCTTCTTTTTTAATTTCTTTCAAAACTCTCCTAAGAAAAGTAACATTTTGTGGGGCTCCGAGTCAATCGAAACCGTACATACTATTCACAGTGACGTGCCACAAGCATTGTATTAGGAAGGATCATTGCCCTTCTGCAGTGGTAACAACTGTCTAACTATGCAGCCAAAATCAGAGCCGTATTCTACCCTCAAAGGACTGACAAATGTGTCTACAGTTTACTGTCTTTTCTTTATTATAATTTGTAGAGTAGTTAGTAATAGTGTTGATTAGATCAAGAAAATAATTATTTATACTCCAGTGTGAGTAATAGTATTTCTTCCTATTTATGTATTTCCCATTTGCAAATTGCTTCATTTATTTTGCTTTCTTCAGAAATATTAATGATTGCCGCCTTTGCCAAATATCTTGTTAATACCAATATTTCTGGCTTCCCTAGATCTGTTATCTCACTTTTTTTCCTCTAACTTTTACAAAACCCTCTGTTTATGCCACTTGCTTTTCCCAGGTCATTAATAAAGATACTAAATAAAACAAGATCTTACACTGATATGCTGGACAATGAATTACAACTCATTTTGTGTCATTTATATTCATCCTGTGTGTAAGTTCCTGAGCAAGATTTCAAGCCAGTTGTTAACATCTCTATTCAAGAAAAGTGATTCTTCTTCAGTGACAAATTTTCATACCAAAAGTGGTATTAAATTCAGGTATTTGTTTTCTCCCTGAAGTATAAAATAATTTTCCTCACGATGCAGCTTCAGTGTAAATGCTGATTGATTGTAATTTAAATGATAATTTGCTTATTATACTGGATTGCCACAGTTGGGAATTTTCACTGTGGTTAAGCATAAATAGTTTCAGTGTGTCCAGAGTGATTGTCAGCAAATTTTGTTGTACATTACATTAGCAGCACTCCAATGGCCTATTAATTTGTCATTTTCATCTTACAAGAAGCTATCATTTTTGTCAGACATGACTTTTTACTTGGAAATGCATACTTCTTATTGATTGATGCTTGATTATCACCTCTCATTCAAGAGTTTTAGGAACAAGTATCTTATGTAAAATCTGAGATCACACATGGAATCTTTTTTAAATCAATGAGCAATTTTTCTGTTGTCACTGACTTCAGAAGTCATTGTACTTAAAATATATGATTTAGGTCATTTCCCATTATACTAACTAGGCAATTTATCTAGGACATTTTTTTGCAGAATCCCCCCAAAATAGGTCTCCTAGAAATACTTCACAATAACTCTTTTCTCTTCCCTCCAAGAATATTTTTCTCTTCAAGATATCTCATTTTGTGACAAAAGCATTAGAGATTACAGGTGAAATTGTTGGGTTGAATGTTGTCCTTCACATAAGAAATCATCCCCCCATATTTGGAAGGAGGTTAGACAAAATAATAGCTATTTACAGTATGGAAACACAACACATAACGTGGCACATATAATTCCCATCTCCCCATTTTCTCTCATCCCACAAAATGAATTAATAAACAAACAAAAAAATAAAGCAAAACTGTTCAGGAACTCTAACTACATAGACAGAGAGACTTGACAAGATGGTGGTTTGGGAAGAACATTAGGAACATACAAGATAAGGACAAAGATGGGGAAAGGCTCCTGAAGAAGGAAGAAAATAAAACAGAAAGGGGATGGAAAGAGCAATGAGATGAAGAGGGACAAGTGGATGGGGATTAGATGGAAAGGGAAACAGACAGGGAGGAGGGGAAGGGAGAGAGGAAGGAAGCGGTGGGGGAACAGGGAAAGGAGAAGAAGAGAGTAGCAGAAAGCAGGATGGAAAGAGCATGATGTAGAGAGATGGAGTGAACTGTGAAGGGAGGGAGGTAGGGGACTGAAAAAGGGAAAGGGATTCATCATAGCTTTAACAGAAGACAATCTTGTGGGGGAAAAAAAACAACTTTGAGACAGCTCTTTTAAATAAAAGGACTGGCTAAAACATACTCTCTCTACTAGGAAGTGTCCTGCTCTAGATTTTAATGACTCACCCTGGATTCAAGAAGAATAGGTTTGTATTATTCCAGAATAACCAAGTCTTCTTCAAAGAAATACATTTATTTGTCAACATTGTTTCTCTTTGTCATTGAAATACCCTATACATTCTAAATATTTACTAAACAATTCAATCTCATGTGCATACACCTTAATTTTCTTTTTCCTAATTTCACATCACTAAATCTTACAGAAACTGCTCTGGTTTTGCTCATATGTATCTTTGAATCTGTGTAGCCTTCCTCATCATTCTTTGCTAACACTTTCCTAACTCCTAAGCTTTTCTAATACATGGTAACTAATTCTCACTGCTCTTTCCAAAGATTGTCAGCACATTTTGGTGAAAAACTGACATTATCACATCCCTTTATCACATGGCCAAAATGAGCTATGAAGGCAGTAAAAGTATCTTCCTTTTCTGTGAACTTCTGTATACACAGCTCAAGCATTTGCTGGTTGTTTTTAAAAATCCATATCCTTCTACAACTATTTCTGTTGTTGGCTCTTACATATCTTTCACTATTACTGCTTCACAAGTTCCTTTTTTCTATTATGTGTTTTAGAGTACTGTATTTCCTGCTGAATTTTATTTTCTTCCCATATTTCTAATCTCTGTAGACCTTTTTGGTTTACTTCTATATTTTCACTGGAGTACATATCTCCTAATATATTGTCAGCTGAGCTTTTATTTTCCAGAAAACCCATGTTGCTTGATGGTTCTCAAATGCCACCCAATGTTCTTAAAGACATCCTAGATTACAGAGACTTCCTTTCCTCATTTTCAAGTTATCACTTGCGTGCAGACTCTTCAGCCACTGCTGACTTCTTTAGCTATTCTCATGTCATCAATTCTTCCATTTCTGTTTCCAGTAAGGAAAACAGGCTGCATTGCACCTATCCTCCTTGTACACAAAGCTAATTTGTTTTTCAGATCTAATCACTACTATATACTTTTTTTTTTCCCCTTAAGTTTCCAGAGCTCCCTTCATGGAATACTTTATAGGAAGACTCTTTACTATCAGTGCACTGTTGAATGTTTTAAAATATAGTTTAGTCCTTTAATCATAGGTTTGCCACTGGACATTTTCAAAAATGTTATTACCTATGTAAGTGTTTCAAAGCAAGCTCATGGATTCTGAACTTTTAAAAAATCTTCCTAGTAAAAGAACATTAATATTCCAAAACTAATATTGGAAGGAAAAGTTTTGGAGAAATATGTTGTTTATGCGAGCTCCTTCATTCAATGATTTATAGAAAAAAGTAAATGCAACTCTGCAGCATGGTGCCTTCCCTAAATTTCTCTTTTTATTTGTGGCCACAATATCACCTTGGGGCAATAGCTGATAAAACTTTATCTGAAGATGAAGGAAAACATAGTGCTTACAGAACAATGAACACCGCAGCTAAATGCAAACTACAATGCAGATGCAAACTGCAAAACCTTTGTCTGCTGATCACAACAATGTGAGACACTGCAGCTTCCTGCATTGCCTCTCCATGGCAAGGTGGCTGGAGAAGAGAGGGAAGATGATGTCATATCAGATCATCATGGTGTCATGTAGGCATGCCAAATATCTGTATGTGCATCCCAAGGCTTTTAGTTCAAACATAGACAATATTAGGCTACATAGAAAGGGCACTTCTCAATCCTTTGGTCTTTAACTCCCACCACTCCCAAGAAAAATTCATGTCAGAAGACAGACAAACCTGTCAGGCTACCCATTCTTAATTTTAAGTAGCACTTATAGATAGAAACATTGTATTCCAAGAAAAGAATCAAAGTTCCCTCTTAAAACACAGAAAAATGCCAAAATGAAGCTATTTTATTTAATGCTGTTTGAGGTAATTCTTCCTGAATTAGTAAGATGTAAAGAAAATACAAATACACATACCCACAGGTTCGCACATGAGTATAGGCAATGGGATTGGAATCACAACTAAAACTAAACTCCATATCGATTGAAGACAAGTATATTAATGCATAACTCCAGGTCCAGCTATTCACGCTTCCCCAGTCCTCTTGAATCTAAGAATGTGGCTAGAAGCACACAGTTAAGAGGCCACTAACTGTCCAACATCAAGATAACAGCTTTTACTAGAAGACTGAAACAAGATATCAAGTTGAGAACCAGGACAATGTAACACATGAAATGTTACTGAAAATGCTACTGTTTTTAGGGGGTGGGGTTTTGGTTTGTTTCTCATTACTCTGGAGGTAAACATCTTACACACCTTTTCAAGACCTTCTTCCTTGAGGCTGATAACATCTAAATCAAAATCTGTCCTTAAGCCATTGGTTTTGTTGAAAGTTATCCTGCCTGTGAGGCCTTCCCAGTGGGCCTATGGAAAAAGAAAAAACAATTTCTATAAATAAAAACCTCTTCCTTTTTTTTTTTTTCCCCCAAAAAGAAGAAATTTTACTTCTGAAAAAATGGGAACATTAATTATTCATTCTATCTAAAGAATTTACCTTGTGGTTGATTTTTTTTTTTTTTTTAATATTTTGTATTCACTTTTTGCTAATTAAATCAACCTTTCTTCAGTCTTCACTGACAATTTTTTAAACAACTTTCCATGTTAGCCAATAGACTATTCTTACTAAATGAGATGAAAGGCTGGTTTGTTTTGATTCCTCCATCATTCATGCATGCATTTCCCCTTCTGCTTCTCTACATGCCCCCCCCCAACCCAAGCCCCAAGCCTCAATCTCTTTTGTTAATGCTGAATTTCATTCTTCTGTCAGGAAATTTCATTTAAATAAAGGCTTACTTTTGCAAGATGCAGAGTACCCTGAAACCACACTGAGTCAGCAAAAATTGAGGTCACTGGGATAGTCTTCCAGAGTTGATTTCTTACTTTTAGTAAAGTGCAGTATCCTCATTTTTTTTATAACTTAAAGTCTACCTAGTTCTAAAACTATCCTAAAGTAGAGGAGGGAATGTGGAAAACAAAATCATCGTCCTAAAAGGAACTAAAATTAAAAACAGGATTATATTCCATTGCAAATAGTTCTCTTTATCGTAGTATCGTGCATATCTAGAATGAGAAATACTATATTAGGAGTTGCTTACAGTACAAGAGACTTGAATACTCTACAGTGTTCACCTTTAAGACCTTAAATATCCTAGCTTTACTTTAAATCACTATGTATCAGTATCTAAAGAGCATACTAGGAGACCAAGGTCACATATATTAATTCACCATAGCAAAACAAAACAAAACAAAAAAAAGAAAATTAAAACCAGGGAGTCAACTTCATTCTTGGCCCCTTTGAACTTATGCTAGTATTTAGTTGCCGAATTTTTCGTAGTCAGTCTATGGTTTGGGGTTTCAGGGGTTTAGGTTTTTATGGTTTGGGGTTTTGGCCACAAATGTTCCACATGCACCCTACCCACAATTACCTACAAACAAAAGTTTTATTTAGAATGCAGTGTTTGTTTGTTCCAACTAATACCTCAGTAAAACCTGTTTTCAAATAAAAATGCTGCCCTTGCCTGCTGAACTCTTTACACATAACAAGCTGAGAGATTCCCGTTTACTGAAAAAAGAAAAAAAAAAAATAAGGCAAGAGTCAAGTAGAGTGGTAACAAAAGAAAATCAGAGTTGGGAGAAAGGAAAGCGATGAAGCAGGACACTTTATTAGTGACTTACCTCCTTAATGAGACTCATAAAGCGGGTCCCAAAGCGCCACGGTTTGTGGCGATTACACTGTAGTGAACTGACAGTCATCTGCGGGAACTGCTGGACAGCCACTGACACCACATGAACAGCATCATACATTAGTGCTGCATCCGTCTGAAATTAGAAGGAGATCAGAACCATGCACACAAAACAAAAACTTGACAGCCCAGTAGTGAGAGAATGAAACACAAAATTAGCACTGCTCATTATGTTAAACGGAGAAAATTAGCTGATTGCTTGTGTAGCACTGTAAAATGCAGCCTTATTGCCAAGTCCTACATACGATGTGTCAGGACCTTCACTCTCGGCTATTCTCCTTTTAATGCTGAAATAAGGGCCCAAATACCAACTTTTCAGGATCACAGGAGAACACTGGTATCTCTAATGACTCAAGTTACTTTAAAAAGCAGTGCATTAGGGGGCTATATAAATCACTGTATACATGTTTGATTCAAGTCAGTTATTTTCATGAGTGAGGCAAAAAAAACCAGAAAAGATTAGCAAGGGAGCAAAACCTTAGCTATGAAGGAATGTGCACGGGCTAAGGAAATAATGTTTTTCTGTTTTGAAATTACAGACTAGATATGGTCCCAAAGGTACTCAATTGATTCATTAACAACTTTTTTATGGGTATCAGTTTAAATCCCTAGGACAGATCTAACCAGTATCTTCTATAAATCAGAGGCAAATTAGAATTGCACTAAAATGCACATTCATTTTAATGGTTTTCATGTCCCGTCATAAATAAGTAGGCTGTTTACACCTGGTATGTGCTGACTAATGTTGTATTAGCAAAGAACAGAGACAGCCTCTCAGTACCCACTGTCATGCTATACAAGAAACTGACATCTCTCTCCTGTTGCATTTGATAAACAGAGGCAAGCCTTGGAAACAAAAGCAAGAGAGGACCTTAGATTCAGCTGGTGGAAATGAATGCTATGCCATCTGCTCAGCATACCTTAGAGAAAAAGGACCTATTTCCCCTTCTCATTCACATAATTAGTGAGCTGTGAAATTAGTTCTTTAATGGATAGGAAACCTGGAGATTATTGCACTTGTCACAATACAATACAATGCAATACAAAATGAGCTTATATAGTGCCTTTCATGCAAATGCATCCCAAGGCTCTTTACAATAAAACTAAACATAAAAATGCAAAAATGTTCTACCATTATAGCCCATAAGCTACTGTTAAAGAGGAAAATATGCGTTTACATTTAAATGGCTCTCCCAAGGAGAGATTTCAAAATTCAAACAGAAATAAATCCTAATTTTAAAATAGCCAGTATAATAGGTTTCAATGATCTCAGATGCCAAGTAGTTTATGCAGGGGCTCCAAATCAGTCAGAAAATATTTTTGCTGCCAAATTGTTCATTATCTTCAGGACATTAAAGTGCTTTTAAGGCAAGCTGATATTTGACAAGGAGGCAGCGAAACACCAAAAAGTTGGAATGACATGCTGAGTAAGCATAATACAAAGCTTAATATTCCAGAAGCAGTATTTGGCAGTAGTTGGAGTCTAGACAACAGTTTATAGAATAAACTACACAATAAGTACAACATATTAATCTGGCTTAGAAATGCAAACTTCTTTTTTTAATCAGCTTTACTTCTAGAACTGCAGTCCTTGCACCAATGAAGGAAAATTAAAATTGCTGTGAGACTTTAGTGAAACCAGCCCATGAAGAAGCAACCAGAAGTTCAAAAACAGCATTAACTGATTAATTAGATATAAATTTGGACACAGAACTGATAAGACTCATCAGCAGGAATCAAATGGACATTATGCCAGATGCAGAGCAACATGGCTTTCTGTCAAATTCTATAAGCCACTGAGCTGGAAATCTGTAGGATGACAAAGCGGTCAACTCTAGCGAAAGCATTTAAAAAAGCCATTGCAGTTTTAGAAGTAATTCAAATTCTGATAATATTCTTCCTATTTGACTGATGAATATGGCTTCACTGGAGATAAATCTAAATCAGAATGCACTTCTTTTAAACGCGCGCAACATAAACTAATCGCTGGCTAGAAGTTGAGTGCCCTATTTGATTTTTAGATGCTACAAGATAAAACCCTTATTTACATAGGATGAGATTCCACAATCCACCTTGTATAGGAAGCTTAAAGTTAAATGTAA
>JAVJGG010000013.1:17788900-17806172 GCA_035590195.1 Aviceda cuculoides | reverse complement strand
AGTGTTTGTACTGAATAAAGACAGATAGAACCATATACTCAAAAATATATTGGTTTAGTGATTCAACATTGCACTCATCCCATTGGGTGCAATCATTGATTTTACTGCAAGAGAAATAAACAGCACAGAACTCAGGAAAAGATGTAAAGTATATACTTGAATTGCAGGTTGGGCTCTCCTATTAGTTGGTCACTTTACCTTTCCTCTGAGAGACAGTAGGAATTGATAGCTGTTGGCCTAGCTCTCCACCATCAGTCATTAGGCTTGTTAAGCTTTATGTCTCTCTGCCCTTTGTCCACACCACTTTCTCTTCCTTAAATCACACCTTTGGACTATGCTTTGTGGTACACGAAGTACTGCTGGTTTCAGCAAAAGACTGTTTGGGGACGAGGGAGAAAATGTCCCTAATTATATTTTTAGGATTCTTTATTTTATCTAAACAGAGATTAGCAGTGTGGAAGGAAGAAGAGGTAGAAACTTCAGGAGAAGCAATAGTTCTTGAATTTTGAAAAATTATACTAGTACTGTTTTAGTTAAACTTGTATAAAACTTTTAAGAATCATGTTGTATTTCACAAATGTATCTCGGTACAGTTTCTGAACCATGGGTTGTGGGGTTTTTTGGTTTCACAATCCTACTTATTATTTGTGATGACTTGTTTGGATACAGATAAACTCATCTAAAATGCTGTTCATGAAACTGTGATTTATATTTCTACAACTACAAACAAAAGAAATTACTATAACTATAGAAGCTACAAAAATTTTTCATCAAATTGAAATACAATGAGATCGAGTTAGGTGATTAAGATGTCGGGTGACAGATGTCTGTGACCACAAGTCTGTTTTTCAGCTGACTGTCAAGTAACAAGAAAGCTGTTAGCACTCAGAAGCAACAGCTTAATCAGAGATGTGATTTCAGTTACAATATATCTCAAATAGAAAGTACCGATCTGTGTTTGATTTTTATCCCAAACTCAGTTGGATACTGCACATTTCTTCTCAATCCTATTCTATTATTCCTTTACCTCCTGTCTTACTGTGGGTGTTGTGTTTGCCTCTATTTTTTACATGTGTTTCTGTATAATGACTGTTGAGTCTTGCCAAATTACTTGCTAAATACAGTCTTACAAATTGCATGCAATACTCTAATCTCACTGTGAAAGGGCTCTGGTGAAGCTAGACTCAATATAAAGAAGGTAGAAAAAGAGTCCTCTCCATTATTAGAGCCAAAGTCTATTCTTTCTCCCCAGGCCTCCTCAGGGTAAAAGATGGTCTTTTTCTTCTCTGTCCCCAGCTGCATCCAAAGATGTCAAAGGCACATGATAAGCTCTAGCAGATATATACTGTGATTTTTGGCACATGCTTGCTTGTCCTGGTTAGTCAGTATTGTAGGGAGGGTTTGAGTTTTGAGGGCTTGGAGCTGGGGCAGGAGGTTGGCTGGGTAGTGGTTTTTACTGGTTTCTAACCTACACGGATGAAGCTGATGCAGGAGAAAACCCCTATAGCCTGGGTCTCAGCCAAGAAGAAATATTCCCCATGTAATGGAACTGACAAACTATTTCTCTGCCAAGTTTTTCTGCCCTTTCTTATGACATAAAAAAGGTATGATTTTTAGTGACCTTCAGCACGGCTGGTAGGTTAGACAAGAATCAGCTGAAAATCCTGAAACCAAATGGGCTGTTTATGCACTACGGCTGCAACCTTAGATCTAGGTCTCTATCTTAAAACCTTAAAAAAAAAAAAAAAAAAAAAAGTGAGAGAAAGGGCTCATGCTGACAGATACATAAAATCCAAGCAAGCGTAACAGAACACAGGAATCATGGTCTTCATAACTGTCTGAAGACTTACAGTACATAAGAGTTCATTGATGCCATTTGATATCTGACTCAACAAATGTGCTAACTGCTTTTGGAATACCTGTGCCTAATTAACCATTAAGGGTTAAAAAAAAAAAAATCACAAATTCCACATTTAATGACATCGAATCAGGACTTGTGTGTGCACCTTATTTGCACAGCAATGTTTTTGTATGACATTTCCATTTACCTCCATCAAACTATATGAGAATTTCATGTACCAATAAACCACACCTCTCTGGTTCATATCTCCATGCTTCAGAATTAGCTCTAAAGTGCAAAAATATGTGCTTTATTTTTAGAAAATATGGTTTTTATCATGCAATCAAGTTTAACATTAATTTAAGATGAAGGATTGCTAAGCTAATTCTGTTTCTTCATGAGCTATATCAAAAATAGTACACTTCTCAAACAGAAAAAAACATATTTCAGCTTTTACTATAACAAATTGTAGTCCTCTATAATCTACAATTAAAAAAATGGAACTGTTACATAGCCATGATGTGGAAGAACTTTCAATTACTCAAATACAGATGATTAAAAATATCTTGAAAGCAGGAGAAAACCCTCAGGTTTTCAATTAAATGTTAAATTAAACTAATGTTATTGGTTTTCCCCTTAATTAAATTTATTACTAATAAAAGTCTGTGAAGAAATATGATCTTCTACTTAAAAGGTGTTCTGTGAAGTACTCAAAACCAAGAAATTTTCTACATGGAGTGACATATGAAATAAGTCAATGGAAAAGAGAAGCTTAATAAATTTACTTTTTGTTCTTTTGTATTTGATCCAGTGCTGATCCCAGACAAGAATGAGTTATTTGAATATTAGCAGTTTTCCCAAGATCAGAACATTCTTGTATTTCCAAATCTGTGACACACAAGTTCTCATAATTGCCCTCTCTGCCAATTTTTTTCAGTGACTGTGGGGAAATTTTTCCACAGAAAAGGAGTCAAAGAAGAGGGCCAAACAAGAGTTTAAAAATTAAAAAAAAGGTTTAGTTAGCTAGCTAAATATCTCCCTAACAATATAAAGATTACCTTTATGAGGATTCGACTGCTTAACCATTTGCAAAATGCTTTTATGGTTAACTCTAAGATATTATTAAATATGACCTCCTTGCAAGTATGATACATACTTGTTTAGTGATCTGTATTTTGTGTTTGACCTTGACTTTATTCATTCAAGTCATGTCCAGTAAAAGCAAATTAACGTCCCTTTAACTCTGAAAGAAGGAAGAGGAAGGGGAAAAAAAGTGAAAGCTTTTATGTGTGCCAAAGAAGGAATAAAAATTTGTCTCAGAATTTAATTCTGATACAACTCCTCTTTAACGCAACTTGAAACTCTCTAGACAGTCTAACAAGACTAGATTTTCCACAATAAAAATTTTAAATATTTGATTCAGAAAAGATGTTGTCAAAATGTATTTCTTCATCAAAGACAAAGCAAATGAGAAAGAAAGTGCAATAGTGCCATATTCTATAACTCAGCTCACGGGCCCTGTCCTGTCACAAGGTGGAGATCTGAATCTGCGTTTACCAGTCACTACTGTCATTAATATCAGGTTACAAATACATAATAAACTAAATATATCTATATTTTTATGCAAAGATAAATATTTTGGTAAAGTAAATTTGGTAAAAATTTTTTTTTTAAAGTTATTTAACAAACAAAATGCTCCATGCAAAACAAAACTGAAATAAAAAAAAAAAGTCTTGAATCGTAGTATTCCGATTCTCTAGTCAGTTGAGTGTTAAACGGAATCGACTCACTAAAAGTTTCAAGAGAGGACGCTGTACAGTTCACTTGAAATAGTGCATTGCATGAGCCAAGCTTTTTCCATTGATTAGTAAAGCATGCATATACTTTTCTCCTTTTTAGTTCTTATGGTATCTTTACCTGCATATTACCTTAATAAGTACTACTACATTAAGCATTGTAGCTGATATTTTTTCATATGCAGCTCATTATTTTCTTCAAGATAATCTGTCTCCCTATCTCTAGTCAGTCAAACTTTGCCCTTGTGAAATAAGTCCATTCACAATTAAAAGGCCAAACTGTTCAGAGGGTTTTGCCTAGTGTCTGATGGTCACTAACATATTCCGAAAAATTCTGTGCATTAATTAAAACGAGGCTTAAATTCTTTTCAAGGATGACTTCATTAGCTGTATCAAAAATGAAATGAAACTGAATGCAAATGCTCGCAAATGTATATCTGCATGTTTCCTAGGTGACCACGACAAAAGTATCCAGATAAATGCATAAAAGTGAAATAACACTTTCCACTTTTTTTTTTAACAAAGTCCTTGAAAATGTGTGAACATGTTAAAAGCAATTCATATGGAGTCTTTCATCCATTCTGAAACTCATTTCATCATATAATATCATTTGTTACTGACTGAATTTCCATTAGCTACACAGCCATCTCAGACCATAGTATCTTCTGAAGCAAACCTAGTTCAGACTGACTGTGGTCACTGGTTTAACAAAGTCTTAACATGCTCATTTCATACTGCAACAAGTTACAATGAACTTGTATTTATGGTACCTGTCCTTGCAAGGGTTTAGAACATAATGAGAATGTTACTTTCCCATTGGGCAAAAGGAGTGTAAATACACAAGACAGGGCATGTTCCAGAAGGACTGAATTTTCCACTGGCCCTTATAAATTGTATTTTGTTTCTTACACAACATTAATGCCTTGGATAGAACACTGGATGCCAAGTTGGGTTGTTGTTTTGTTGGGTTTTTTGTTTGTTTGGGTTTTCCAACTCCCAGTATATCCAGACTATTTCTAGTCAGCTTTAGGAGGGACAGAATGATGTATTACAACTTGGAGGGTAAGAACAGAAGCTCTGTTTCTTTGATCTAAAAGCCTGAGCAGGTAATAGATACCGGAGGTACAATGAACAGGACAGCATAGTCAAATTTCCTCCCTCCCCACCATAACCTTTTTATGGAGAAATAACATTATTTAGGATGCACTGCACAATAAGGATATACAATGGCATACTTATTCATTTCAAAGCCCTCAAAAATGTCCCATAATGAATCTCCTTACCCTGCTAAGTAATACTTCTCCTCTGATAATTACTTATTTTTCTCTCTTACTGATAATCTAACACACAATACATAATTATTGATTACAAAACCTTGAATAAATGGCATATCTCATAAACAAACAAAACACTTCATTTTTTGTTCTATCAAACTCCCCATCCCCTGCCTTTCATTTTTTCCCATATTAGTCTTATTTTCTAGATTATTTCCATTGTGACCACAGTGAACAGAAATAGGCTTCTGTGCAGGGTATTATTATTACTATTATCCTCTGAAGACTGATTTTATCATAGAAGCTGACTTTGCTTCCTTTCTTTTAAACAACTCAGGAAAAATAGATAAGAATAAAGATGTGAGAAAAGTCTGACAACACTCAGAAGTCAGGAAGGGGTGACCACCTACAGTGCAGAAGAGCTCTCATTACTAACACTACTACTTTCCTTAAAAGACATCCTGTTTGACAGAAAATTACAAAAGTTGACTTTAAATATTACTGGATATGAACTACAGAAACTGATAGTATACATATAAAAATAAGCTAAGATTTACTTGTAAAATTCTGTAGTTTCTTTATTATAGATTCTACTATTGCCTGGTCAGAAAATTTTAAGGGCCAGACCTTGAATTATGTCAGGACAATGTGATTTTAACCCACAAAACAGAATAACTGGTAACATAAGAACTTTTTTCCCCAAATTCTCATACAGCGTGCTGCCAATAGTGCTAACATTACCCTACTTGAAGCTTGATTCACCACATATCCTTGATCTGCTACCTCCAAACTACTAGTAGTTTCAAATCTGCATCACAAAGTGATTTTCTAAGAACGTCCAGAACAAGAGATTAATATTGAAGAAAGTAATTTTTCTTTAACTTTTTCAGTTCTAATGTTAAGCAAATCATGCTTGGATAAGATGACAGAGAAAGCATCTAACTATTCATGGCCTGTATGGTATTATTTTAATAACTATAATCTGGAATATTTTCGCATTTTCAGAAATGATTTCTCAGAAAGGGTACTGGGAGAATTACAAAACTCCATGGATCTATCTACTTTTATTCTATTTGTGGCAATTACAGTTTATGGTTAATGGGACAGACATATATTTCATGGCTTCCAGTCAGTGTTTGAAAAGCAGTTCCTAAAATTCTACATTTTTTTCTGTGGCTTTTATATACATACATGAGAGATAATTTTCTAAAATAAGTTGTTATAAAAATAAAATGAAGAATGATCATGTTTAGGAACTTCTACAAGGTTCCAGTCATATGCATAACAAAAGATAGGATAGGTTGAATTTACCACAAGAATGAAAGTCAGAAGTTTAGCCTGAACAGACATAAGAATAAAAGTTTATGTTTAATCACATAACAAAATATACATCAAGAGCAATGAAGCCTAAAGAACAGTCTAAAGGAAATATTCATATCACAAGTATGTTGAATAATATGAACTGGTTGGAACCACAACAGATCTGTAAGAGGCACAAGAATATAGTATCTTTCTCTGTATACATATATTGCAGAAAAATTTGAATTCCAAAGTAAATATAGTTTTAAGTTTAGTCTTTACTACTCTGTTACCCACAAGATGAAAATAGGGTTTTTTTAATACAGTTTTGCATTGCAGTAAAATCATACAATGTCTTACAGTATACTTGAAAAAAACACAGAAGGGTATATCATGCCATGCCATACTCATTTTACAACCACAGAGTGATTGTCATCATACATGTCCTCACCCAAAAGTAAATAATAACTATCATATACATACCCCTCCCCTTTTTTTTTATTCTATACAGTTATGAATATACAGATTGGTGAAACACAGCTTTCAATAATGAGGTTTACACTTCACATTGTAAATTAGATTCAGAACAAAAGGTCCTTCAGGACATTCAGGAAGAATTAGATGAGAGATTAGCTGTAAAAGCTAAATTGCCCCATTCCATTCCATATCAAGAAACAGTTCTCTCTAATGAATGTGACCCAAGACATAAGGTGCATAGGAATTCCAGCTCTGTGTTAAAGAAAGTCTACAGCAAACCAATAGAGCAGAACAGCTGGGCAGACAGAAAAACCTTTCGAAGTTAACCTTATGTAAGTAGAGCAGGTATGTCTTATCTTTTCTTAAATATTTACAACTGTATTGGAAAGCATAAAAGCAAATACATGTTTTTATATTATCTTAACCTACTTCAGGTTAAGAATGATTTCCAGGCAATAAGGGAACAAAAAAGCATTTCTCAGTCCAAAATATAACAAATGTAGCCAAGCTCACTAAAACATTCTCTTGGGTATCCCATATCTCTATGGGATATGCACGCCAGAGAAACTTGTATTACAGTTTGAACACAGTCTGGGCAGTAATAATGGAAGAAAAGTCCTTTCAGCAATTCATAGTAACAAGGATATTAATGTAGCATTAAGTAAGATAGCTGTGGGCACACTTGGACTTTAAGCAGTATTAAGGTGTTTGTCATAGGAGACTACAGGAATAAAAGTGTTGGAAGAAATAAACTTCTAAAAAATATTTTTTTGGACAGTTGAATGATATGTTAACATTTATACAAGTAGGACATAAGCAGGTGATACAAGTCAGCATACTATTTCACAGGGATGTAACAAATGTCTGGAAGAATAAAGCAGAATTAGAAATCCTCTAACTGGCAGAAGTATTAGAAAAGGGACTGAATGAACATCATTTTTGTCGCCTATGAAAGCAAAGACTGAGAACAGCCATTCAGGGAAACAGAAGCTAGGGAAGAAAAGAAAGCTAAAGAGCACAGAAAAAAAAGCATGAGTGCAAAAATGACACAATGAAAAAATTAATACAAGTCATTTTATCTCACAGACGGTCTCAAGTTGTATTAGATTTAAAAATCTTTATCATTAAAAGAACTGATGCACAAGACCACCAACAGAAGATATTTCAGTTAGATGATACCTGACAGATGTATGCACACAAAATCCAGGGGCCCAACATACTACCACTCCTTACAGAAAGCTCTCCTACTCAAGGCAATTATAAGGAGTGAATGAAATTAAGAAGAAACGGCTTGCAAAACTAGTTCCTCCCTTCCTCGGATAATAAAATCTATTGCCCCTGAAATCATTTCACTTAATTCTCACTTGCTAACACATCCCACAAAACCATTTTGCTGAGTGAGATTTATTAAATCTCTCAGCCTGGGATTAAATTTTACTGTTTTATGAACTGTTAAATTGCATTGTATTCTTATTAAAGCTGGTGGTTTCCTACTTCTTGACACATTCTCAACTCCACCCTGGGGTACAATTAAGTAAACAGTGGGGGGGGGGTGTCACCCCAAAAAATGCATTCCAATGGGGAAAAAAGATATAAGCATCAGCAAGCTATAAACAATGTTCAGCTAACTTTTTTAAAAATCAAAGGACTTGTTAGCATAAATGCTTTTTTCCAAAATATGGTAGTATTTCAACTAAATAATCATCACATTAGGCATAGCTGCTTAGATTATTTTTTAACATTTAGTTGCCTAGTGTATTTTGAATAGGGTGTTTGTTTACCAAGATGTGTATGTGATTTTAAGTAGAGACAAAACAGATGTAAATTATTTTCCTCATCATCAAAATACTTGTTTTAACATCAGAACAAAGCAAATTATTTCTTACATTATTGAAAAAGGCCTTAAAATTAACAAACAATTTTTTTTTAATATATAAAAACTAGAACTGACCGGGTAATTTTTTTTGAAAAAGTGTAATTTTGTCTTACACAGAAAAAGAAAAGAAAAGAAAGATTTTCCTCTTTTGCCTCAATGTCTCATAGCTTGATCTCCAGTTGTCAGAGAAATGGCAAAGTAGAACATGAAACAATTACAAATTTTGAGGAAATGTCAAAAGAACAAAAGGATAGGAAAAGAACTCTAAAGGGTAGTGATCCTGTTGCCACATTTCTTGCCCTTACATTGTCATTACATAGGAAAAAATATGCATTTGTTTACTGATAGAATAAAAACATACTTCCTGGTATAAAAGTTTGAAGTAGTAGAACTTTTTTCTTCTCACAAAACAATCTCAGATAGTAATGTAATTTGATAGAATATTTATGGTGCTAAAAACCTCAAACTATCTGAAAATTAGTCAGGCAGGTAGACACTTATTGCAACTTGATTTGAACTTATTGGAGGTGAAATTTTCAGACAACTTGAAATTTTGCCAGCAATTAACACAGGAGAAGTATTTAGTAAGTAGCTTTAACACGGGTTTTTCTGAAGTAACAGCAGCAGTATTTCTCTTATCTGCTTGACCTTTGATTCAGGATCTTAATTTCATTTTAACAAATAAAATGCTAAAGATTTAGAATACACCATGAAGTGCATAGGAAAATGTTGAATTATGTTTTCTGACAAGGACACCTTGTCACTATTGTGGAGCAAAAGCTTAAATCTTAAGTAGGAGGGAAAATTTCAGTTAAGGGAATAAGTAGAAAGAGTCTGAGGATATCTAGAAATGCATCTTTTGCTTCAATGTTTAAACTGGATTGGATGACAGTCTGGTTGCAAAGCCAGCCTCTCTACCCAAGGTTTGCTATTCTGATGTAAGGTTAAGCTGTGATTGATTTCCTAAATTTTCTGATCAAATTCGCATTCTCACTTATTTTTAAATTAACCATTTATTGGGCAGATTATCTGACACTGTACAACTGTTCAGGGTGGTTTACTTCTTTCCAATCATAGAAAGAGGAAAAAGCTCCCAGTATAAATCACTCAGCCTATGCAGTAATCTACGTTTACCTAGAATAAACACTGATAACTGTATGAAAAAAATAAAGGCCAAAAAAATAGTTCTATAATGATATTTTTTAGAAATTTATTTTCTCACATTTTCTACTTTCTGGTTAACAAAATCACAAAGTGTGATTTCATAAGACCCTGTAAATGTCCCATCATGTCATAAGCTCTACTAATCCAAGAAGCAAATGACTTTCAGTGTACTGCTTGCACTAGCAAATGCCATCTGACTGCATAAGCGCTTGCAGAACTATGCTTATAATACACAGTTAGGAATAAGATGTTAAGATGTTATGTTTCTACATAACCTTAAAAGCAAATGTAAAATTTCCAGGTGAAAGTTATTCTGAAATGCTTTCTCAACCTTTCTTTTGAACTTTAGAAATTATGGTATGTGCTATAATATTTTTTGCAATAAAAAACCCCAACACGTCCTTTTATATAACTTAAGGACAGATAGCGAAAACCTAATTACCAGGAACAACGAACAGGTCATTATTTGGTCTTTGGTAGTCTATTTCCTTTCATCTGTTCTCCTGCTCAAAATCGATATAATTGTGATCACTGCAACTCCATCAACCACATCCATAATAAAGAGCTGCCGCTACTATTGTATTAGCTCGGTATTCAAGACTTAACACACCACAGGAAAAGTCCCTCCGCATTAGCAATTCATAAGTAATTACAGAAAAATCTTACTCAGCATACACACTGAACACCTTTGTACTCACATCCAGCAATAAAGTACACCTGAGAACACAAACAAGGCGCATAAAGTTAGAATAGTCCAGAGATTAAACGCAAATCTGATGAAAAATTGAAGGAAAAAAAAAGCATTCTGAAGAATTAATCTCTACATAGTCTATTTTTGTATCCTGTAAAAGTTTCACAATGTTTGAGGATTTCAGAGTTTTCACACCTTCAGATTTTAAATAAAATGATGAAAATAAATGTTTATTGACGACCTTGAAAGGCAGAGACAAAACAGTTCTGAGTCTTCATAATAAATTGCTTTCTCCTGCTTTCACCAAGCTCCATTTACATTTCTTTCCCCTTAGAAAGAACTAATGACATAGATTTTAATACCCTCAGCAAAAAACATGATTACATGTGCAGCCTTGCAAAGTTCATGTTTGCAGGAGAAAACAAATTGTTAAGCAGTGTAAAACATATAGCCTTTTATGGGCTAGCTATGTTTGTTTCAAAACAGAATTCTGCTTTATGTCAGTCTTCTATAATTCCTTTATTCAATTATGTCCTATGGCTCTGTTTTAAATAGGGATTTTTTTTGCTTTTGGATTAACACATCCTTAAAATCAATAATACCCAAAGGAAAAGAGACCACTGGCCTGTGATTTAGAAAAACAATCTTTTGTTTAGATTTAGAAAGTAGATATTTTATGGTGTTTGGTTTGGTTTTTTAGTTTTGAAGGCGTACCCATTTTTAGATTCTTCATTGTTTTTTGTCATTTTTGTATAATCTTTAATCAACTTATACGTTATATGAAGTTCATAGCCTAGACAGATTACAGAAAGCAAAGTGACCTTGTAACATTACATTTTCTTTTCTTTGCAGTTGTGCCTCTAACAACTGCATTTCACTGTATAACTGCTTTTTGTTTCAATTAAGTTCTCCATTAATTAGCATTTGCTTTCGGAATAAACTTTTTATCATGTTATGATGGTAGTTTTAATAATTGGATTCTCATAAATTGTTGACTGCAGCTTCACCATCAGAGCAGACACAGAATTAAATACATTCAGATATATTTGCATTAGACATATTTTGTTTTGATTAAAATATGCTTACACTAAGTCAATTTATTCAATGATTGAAAAGCTGTGTTCTGATTTGTGACACTAATTTTCCAGGTTATCTTCTAAAAATGCCCTCATAAAACCAGCCAACTTAAACTGCCTATTCTAATATATTAGCCCACAACAATTTTTCTAATTTAAGTACAGCTTCAAATTGTGATGTTTCAGAAAAAGCTGAATAACTTTTAATGGGAACCTCAATGGCTAATGCTGAGAGGTACCTTGATACTGAAAGCTTAACTGAAGTTTCAGCTTCTTTGAAATCCTTTAAACAGCAAAGCACAGAAAAGTTGAAAGTATAAACAAAATAAGGATAGACAAAAGTAAGGATAAAGAAAAATTATATGGGTGGTTTTTATGTATATAAAATTTTCAAAACCTAGAAGTTGCTTGTAGTAATTCAGTACTAGAAGAAATACAGGCTTACTAATAACAACATCTCAAAATAATTTTGCTATCATGTTAAATGTAGATGCTGTTTTAGTGAATATAAGAACCAACCACAATCTTCATAATAATCAGATTTTTTTGGATGTATATATGAACCTTGGTATGTCCAAAAAAATTTGCAGCAATATATAAAATCCAAATTCACCTAGTGACCCTTTCTGGGAATTTTGGAACTATGTCTAAATATAGTTGACTTTCAAAGGATATTTATACCATAAAGCCAACTGATAGTATATAATTATCACAATTACTAAACCAAAAATAGGAGTTGAAAACTGAATACACTTCCAGCTTTTTCAATACTCCATCAGGACTCCATCCGTCAGGATAACAGTCAAATTTCTGCACTAAATCTAAACTGACATTTTAAAACAAAAATGGGTCCAAGTTGGGGCAGAAGTTTTAATAATATTTTGCATATCTCTGACTAATCTGATGAGGATTTATTTTTTCTGAAGTGTACAAATACATCCTATCTATGCTTTAGCAAGATGAAAAATATAAATTTCATAATATTCATCTTATTTTTAGAAATGTTAATCCCTTATATTTCAGAAGGTTCTCCATATCTAAAATTGCAGACTGCACAGGGAGGAAAGGAAGAAAATAGAGGAAATATACAAGTACATTGTGCTTTAACCTCAGTACCACAAGGATTTCTAGTTTTCTCATTTGCACTCACAAACAGCTCTACTAGCCAAATGGCCTTTGACAGATAAACTAGAAGGAAATATAAATAGGTACAAATGTGATAAGCCTCATCAATTATTCCAGGTCTTTAGACTTTCTTTAACACTTCTGTATGGTTTCTGAGAGTTCTAAGAGAGAACAGCAAGAAGATCATTCATGTAATCCCTTTTCTACAAAGAGCACAAAAGCATAAGTATTCATCTTCACCTGTAAAGAAAATTTCACAGAATTCTATTCTTTCTTACATCTTCAAAGAAAATATGATCAAAAATTAGTATTAATAAAGTGTACAAGTTTTCAGTTTGTTGCTGTCACTCAACTCATTTCTGTGCATTCTGATCCTGAAGTTGTTTCCAAGTTTAACTATCTCAGCACTACACAATGCACTATCCTTTAGAGGCATCCTCACTTACACTAAGCCAGTCTTATATGCTCTCACTTGTCTAAATTCCCACAAAGCACCATCAGATTGTACTGAAAAAAAGGAATGTAGGTATAGCAGAATTCAAAGCATTGTCAGGTTTCTTTACAAGACAATAGGCACACTACCTTTAGTTTTTATCTCTTGGCCTCTTCCAAAGACTGCCAAATAGTGTGATAAGAGGAGTCTTATCAAGGGACAACTTAAAAATGGAAAATTAAATCCAATTATTATCAAAAGATGGATTTTGATAAGATTTATGAAGATACTTTCATAATTTATGGCTCTATACTGTATGCTGATATTTTAAAGAAATTATTTTAATGAGGTATTAAGTCTAACTGGTGCTTTGGATAGTTACAGGGAAACAATTTGTTCTGTCTGTTATACACAGAAGACCATACAGACATTTCTATGGGAAAACACCTCCCTAAAAATAAAACACATTCTACATGTTTTTGTAATACATGTAATTATATATTTAAAAAAAAAATAAGAAAAATATTTTAAAAAATCAATGTTTACTACATAGAAAATAATGGCAGTGAGGATGTAATCTTTACCTCTCTTCTGCACATGCAAGTTTTAATTTATGTAACCACAGAGTGTATTTTCTACAGGATCCCATAGATACACATATGAAGTCCAGTACAGCTAGGGCAGATCAAGATCTTGCTCCGTAAGGATTACAAAAGCGTGTTTGTATCAGATGCAGCAAAAAGCTTCAAACTTGTGGAGGCAACATAAAATTCACTGTTGCTTTCCACAAAATTCCAAGTTTCTACTTTAACATAGGGAATGCTTGCACTTTTCTAGGAAAAGGGTGGGAAAAAAACCCCCACCTCCAAAACAACAACAACAAAAAAACCCTTTAATGCTAGAAACGTAACATTTCTGCCCTACTTCTCTACCCAGAACTGGATAATCTGATTTAGCTGAAATTTTCTCAAAATACTTATCCCAAGAGATACACCTGCTCAGAAAATATTCAGCTGTGTGGCTATAGTGGGACAAAACTCTAAAACTTTGAAAGAAGGCTATATATGGAAGTATCTCTTAGTAATAATATAAAGCAATACACCAGTCCTGTCTCTAAAACTAAGTGGAAGTGATTATTGATCAGGTATAGAAAAATTACAGTAAGAAAATATAGGATTTGTATGGCCCCTAGGAATTGAACAAACTCAAAATATAGTGCTGCAAAATTAAAATCACAAAGGATCATATTTAACCTAGATGCCTAATGTTATGGTGTTAGTGAAACTGATTGTTTTGCAAAGAATCCTAAACAGAAGTAAATTGAATTGGGTTAACAATTTATCATCTTCTTTTCTTCATCTATTATTTCCTGGACAAACTTTCATGGACAGTGGAATGACACATATTCATAGAAGGAAAATTTTTTCTCCTAAAGTAGTTAATCCATTATGTTAACTTCTGCCCTTGATAAAGAAATTTCTAGATATCACAGTGTGCAGGAAACGTTGTTTATGAAAACCTTTTCTGAGTGGTCATAAATGCTTTGAGGCAGCAGGCAGCATACAAATTAGGTCTACAAGACAGTAGTTTCTTAATTTTAACATGATTATCTATTTCATTTCATATTTTAACAAAACCAGGAAGGTCTGAGTAATCTAAAGCTCAAAAGATAGATATTTCAATCTCTCAAGTTTCTTCACAGTTGATTTCTTTACAAATTCTCGTCTAATATTTAATCAAAAATGAAAAAAAAAAATTATCCAATTATAAAAGTCACAAGAAGCCTTTACGTTCCAAAAAGGTACAATTATTTGCAGTTTCATCAGAAAGAAAGAGATGGAAGAGAATTATTTCTGCAGAGAATTATTTCTGTATGAGCCCTTTATCTTGAAATATCTGAGAAGAACCAGACTATCCATACAACGTAGTAAGTGAGGAATCTCACCTCACCACAAACCCTGACACAGGAACAGCTAAGTTTGACGCCAGAGCCATTAGCAGGACAAGACTGCCAAAGCATAGGTAGGAAGCACTTGTTCAGCATTTCTCAAATCTCATCATTTCTTACTATATTTGGCAAAGAACTGTTTACTTTCTAGCTGATGCGGAACTGTATTCCTCTTCCAAGTGTGTTTCCATGAATAAGTTGATGTATAAGAGTCTGCTTTCATAAACATTTAGATAAATTAATGGGATTCAAAGACAAATGCTTTCAACAGGCTTATTTTGATATTTTAAACTGGTATTAAGCCTGTATTATTTACTTCCCTTTCTGTCTATAGCATTTTCTATGTCTATTTTTGGTTTAGTCTGTCACCAAAACAAAACCAACACTTGTCCACTCATTTCCCTTTCATTAAGATTTTTTTCACACAATAATTATGTAAGGTTCCATTACTCTGAAATGTCTACCACAGATTTTATTTTCGATCAGCAGCAAGCTCTTGAACTGACTCTCCTGATTGTTCCCATATACTGGTGTTCTGATTCACATCATGGAGCAGTTTCATAGTGCATGAACCAGGCTCTTTTAAGATAAAATTCACTGAAAGATGTGATCTAGGGCTGTCCTTTATATGTTCCATCTGCTAATTGGCTTTGTCCAAAGACCCTAGACTAGAGATAGTCTAAAGCAAAATAACTGAAGATAGAATACCGTAAAATAAGAATAGTCAGGTTTTTGGCACCAACAGCTTTGCTTTATGGGGCTGCCCCCACTGGGCAGCACTTGAGAAAATCTGGTGCCATCTTTAAGGTTATCCTATTTCATTCTTATTATGAAAATATTAACCTTATCTTCACTTCATCTCTAATTCTAGGATGTGATTCCTGACCTCTTTACTCAAAGAAAGAAAAAAATCCACCTCTGACCTGAAACAAACAAACAAAAAATATTTCTGTCCTGAAACAATGGCAACTACTACTTTTAAAGTATGAGGAACTGAAAGATCATAAATTAAGCATTTTCAACTATACAGATATGAAGAAGGGAGAAGCAGCATGTATATGCCATTTATTTATGGTAGATAATAGATTTTTATAGTGGTCAATAGAAGGTTGGGTTTAAAGCCATTTGTCAGACTGCACACACGCACAAAAACTGGAGATGGGAATGGTTGCCTTTGGCTCTAACTATTAAAAAACAGTTATCAATCTTCATCTAAGTCTTCAAGGAGCTGCTCTTGGTGAGCAATCGATATCGCATTTGCCACAATAGCTCATTTAATTATTTTCATCCTAAATATCCTGTCAGCAGAGAGAAAGTCTTCCTGATTTTAATTAATTTTGAGATCATTGATTCTTTGCCTTTTCCTTTCCTACGGTTACACATGCAGACACAAATGCACAGACAAACACTTTTAGCCTGCAGGCTGTGTAAGATGTATGACAAGTCCTTGGTGAAAACCCTGCATATTACTGAAGCATACCTAGATGACATACAGTTTTATTTTTAAATCTTTAACCATCAACTGCTGCAAATGAGCCCCTAGCACCTAAACATAGTTGGGCAAAACAGTAAATTGAAAACCATGTTTACTGAATAGTTTTCAATTAAAGAGTCCTTAAATCAATAGGCAGTAGGATATCACAGCCACAAACCTGCTATAAGTCACCAGTGAAACACAGGTGACAGAAAATGGAAGCCAGAGAACCAGAAAATAGTAGTGGAAATAATTAACTTCTATTACATTTTAAAAATAAATACAAATCTTGGATTGATGGACATCATTAACACCCAAAATGACAATGTTTTAGGCCCTAGAGCACTGTGTCACATATCTTCTATGTTAAATACTAGACTGAAACAAGACACAATGCTAATCTTTCCATAAGGATACTTAAACATTTGTAAAAGACAAGCTCTTAACAGAAGTGCAAGAGAAAAGGTTTAGTCTAGATACCCTAAGAGAATGATGCATCTTATACACGAGAAACCTTGCTTCCCATTCAGGGAGAAAATTGTAAACCCTATTCATCCCTAGAGTGTAAATTGGCGAGTTGACTGTTCTCAGGGTCCCCAGCAAGAGCCTGGGAATCAGGAAATGGAACTCAAACAGACACAAAACCAGTTTTTCTCTTAGAAGAACTTTTGTATCTAAAAAAGGATGACAATGAGGTAAAAAAAAGATTACTTTGAACCAAAAGAAAAAACAGAATTGCTACTTGTTCTGTGTATAGAGCTATGTGTATTAGGGACACTCACGCATAAGGAAAGTGGCC
>JAVJGG010000013.1:17734614-17762504 GCA_035590195.1 Aviceda cuculoides | reverse complement strand
AAGATTAATAAATGAAAAAAAAAAAAAAAGGGTTTCTTTTCAGCAGTCTTGCAGACAAGAATATTTCTTCAGATACAGAGCTATTCTTATTTGGATTCTAACTACAATCTTACTCAAACTTTGGAATTATACTGGAATAACTGTCCTATATTTTAAGCAAATGGAAGGCTAAGAAATCCAAAATAGCCTAAAGCTAATATTGTTTGTCTGTTTTGTAAACAACACTAAGAACAATCATATAATCAGGCATACACAATTTGCAAAGTGGTATTTTCTGAACTATGTCATTTATCATGAAAAGACTGAAAAAAGATTGCCCCCTGTGCTCAGAATTACCTTGAAATTTTCTCAGTCTTCACTCAAGAGAGTGAAGGAGCGTAACAAAGTAACTTACATAAAACCATTTTTTTAATATGAGCGACCTTTGAAGAACAAATTATATACTTCACGTTAAGTGTGAAAGTGGTCCAGTTGACTTCAACAGGACTACTGAGAAGCTTTGCATTGCTTTTTCAGCAAGAAAACACACTGAACATTTTGTTGAACTGAGGCTTCAGTCAACAGCTCAATAAACAGACGGATTGAATAATACATCCATTGCTACATATGACAAAGAGAGTTAAAATGAGATTTTGTTTTTATAAACAATATTGAGAGAAATTACATCCACAGAATATCCTTTACAAAATAATACTGTCTCAGTAGCATTTCACCACTAGGCTTGAGTAAATAATTCTATAGCATCAACATAAGGACATTTTTTTAAAGTTTAATATTTATTTCCAGGACATTACATAGCCTCTCATTATCTGAAATAGGACACAGCCTTATCTCTGCTGTTAACGTACTATATATATATACTCAGGCCTTGGGAAGTGGGAGCATGAAGAGTATAAAAACTGTAATATCTGAAATCTGTTTCACAGCATCATGATACTTCATTATTTTTAGTGCATTCAATATGTTATTTTTTCAACTATTTCCTATGCTGAATGTGGCTTGGGACAGCAGAGGCCTCAGGTTCACAAAGAAAATATGTAATAATGAAAGCATGTTAATTTTGTTTCCAGCCTGACATAAAGGTATTCAGATGCAGATTCAGGCTGATGCTTGAACTTTCCTAGGCACTGTTTAATAGCTCTGTATGTGTGCTCGTGGCAACTGTATTCCCACTAGATTAAGTGGAAAATATATTCACTGCTACAATTCCAGTTAGAGGCTTAAAGTACCATTTGAAATATTCAAGGATATGCAAAACATCCACAGAATGTGGGCAGACATGATTTTGGACTTGTAGGAGACCTGTGGTCTTCTGGATGGGCAGGTGGAGGCCAGGCACAATATCTTGTGGCATCTGGAAAGCACTAAAATTGAGTCCATGATATTCTGGACAGGAAATACAGTTATCCCTCAGGAAAATGAATTTAAGCAATAACTATATATCTGATCTGGATGAAAGTCCCAGTGAAGTCTTCGTGTACTGTATGAACTCATTTAAAATTAGAAATAGTGTGCTGCAACTTAAGGAGATAAGCAAAAGAAGATTTGTAGGGAGAAGTAATATCTTTTATTAGACAAATCTATATACATCTGGAGATGGCGGGGGGCGGGGGGGTAATATGGAAAAACATTCAAGCATATACCCCTTCAGGTCTTTAGCAGAGAAAATGGTATGCCCAGAAGCTTGTTTATTTCTACCAGCTATCTCAACTAGTCTAGTGATTAGTAAGCATTAATTAGTAACAGAAAGAAATAATACATTCTTGTTTCTCATAAATCAGAAGTATATAATGAAGACAGTTAGAGCTTACCAAACTACACCCAAATTAACCGCCTGAATATTCAAAGACAAATAGTTAGATATGATGTTCACTCTTTTTCACTCTATTACAGTATGTAGTGTTTAATACTCCATTGAAAAACAAAACAAAACAAAACAAAAATCAACTCTTCTATTCATCTGCATTATCATATCTAAGTCTGGCATGCATGTATCAAACTAAAGGTTAGCTGAATTACATGCATATACTGATTTTCAAAGGACCAGGTTGTTACTCAGAACATACTTTGAAACCTCACTGTTGAGTTTAGTACATACTAGCCCTAACAGGCAGTGCCGCTGTGAAGTTGATGAGCACACAATAAAGGCTAGACTGATGGTCCCTTCTCTCCACAAATTGAATGATTTACATTGCTGCTAAACCTAGCATGGCTACACTATCACCATTCCACATTCTACAACTGTAGCCATAATGATTGCTAGAGATGTTTATTCCTGCAAATAAGTCTGCTGGTTAACAGCTTTAATTGATTATGCTGCTCCTAAAGACAATATTCTTTAATCATAACAGCAAAGAAACAGAATAAAAGTAATCTTGGGTTTGGTTCACTTTTCCTGAAAAGTTACAATAAACACAGTGTATAAACTATTAAACTGAATTTCAGAATGCATATCCTAAGAAAACCATCACCTTTGACAGATTATGTTATACAGGGTTACAGTCCTCAGACTTTAAATTTCATACAGTGCATGTTTCCTGAGTAAAGGCGCTCCTGCTTCAAAAAACAACTTATACTTCAGCTAGTCTTCCAGACTGCATAGGAGCTTTTGCAGGTTACTCAAGCTCTGTCATTTCCGTACCTGTGGTTACACTGAGTTCCCTTGTTACTTTGTAAAAATATAGCAGGAGAGTTCTAACATGAAAGCATTATACAAATCCATGTTAATCTTACTATATTTATAAATATATGCATACCTCAAACCACATCTGGAAGAATTCAATGAAATCTTCCGTAGGAGAGAAGCTGCAATTTCTGCTAAATGCTATACAACACTCAGGCATATGTTTCCTTCAGGATAGGATTGCAAGTTTCTGATAGATCCTGTCTCCTAAAATATTAAGAAAGACTACATGCAGGAGTCAAATATTTAATAATGCAATTAATTCTTAAAATAGCTGACATATCATTTCTAAAACATCTTACAGCATGAAATCCTGCACAGTCCCTAAACTCACGAAGTTAACTGTGCCTAGGGAGATTCCTAGCTTGTAACGCAGTAATAAGTAATTGTTTAGTATTTCCTTTGAAGTACACATTTGCTGCCACACTGTTTTACTAAACACATCTCATCAGCAAATCCAGAAAATTCCTTTTGCTAAAGGGAAAATTATAAAGCTCTATATATAACAAGCTATCCTCTTTGAAGCTCTAAATCAGAATCTGAGACTGTATTTCTATAATGAGTATTCCTTTTTATTTTTATGGATCTTTTCACCCTCAGGAATCTTAACAGCACCTTTTTCTCATCAAATCCTTCTGTCCAGTCACAGTGCCTGCTAGCGGCTACTAAATTATTATTTAACTAGCTATCTCAAATATAACCATTATTTCCACATTGTTAGGTAGAGATAAGAAATTGCAGTTTCACAAATATCCTTTTACTGTTAACAGAACTAAATGAGCAATTTGTAACAAGTTATTCAACAAATTGGAAGTCTTATCGTCTATAAAATAACTTCATTGCTAAATTAAAGAGATTACCATTTCAAATCAAGAATGTAAACAAGTATGAAATAATTTATTATTTTTAAAAAAATCAAAGCATACTCTAAGGAATTAGCAGGAAGTAAAGCAGCTGTAGATTCTGTTAACACCACTAGATAAGCACCAAAACTTCATTAAAGCACTAACTGAACAAGCTTAAAAATATTATACTAGTAATGAATGTATTTTTTTTTACCCCCAAGTAACTATAAAAGTCTATTTGCCTAAAGGAAAACAAAACTAAATTTTAGAACTTTCTGTTTCAGTGTAGAGTTTGTACCTAGTGCCATAACCTCACTATCTATGTGTTTGTACAGTGATTGAAAACCCTGACATCTGGGGATGAATAGAGTAAGTCAAACTCCAGAATTCTGCTGAAAGAAAACCCTGGATGACACCATAATTTTTTCCCTTCCTTTGCGAAGAAAGCAAAGCAGTGAATTTTGGAGAACACTGTACAAGAAACTAAGAAATTGAAGTGGGAACAAAATCAGACTAAAAAATAAACTGAACTGAATATACAAAATACTAGTATTGCTAGTAGAGGATATTTCCAGTTTTGCATCTCCCTGATTTCTTGAGTCAGTAATTAAGAGCTTAATTTCAACACTGGTTAAAATCTAATCTCTTCGTTTATCACTGCTGTATCTTTTTTTATTCACACATTTTTGTGGCTCATGCTGCTCACCTAAACATTGATTAAAATGGATCAGAGACACCCAGGTTCAAATTCTTGTGTTTAAAAAAAAATAAAAAAAAAAAAAGTAGGGTATTGAACCTGAGAAATACATACTTGTTTTTCACAGCAGTAGAAGACTGCCCTCAGTATTATTCATGTGCAATTATCTGACATGGGAGTTACTTATCTTTTTCATGAAAAATATCATTAAGCCTTAGTTATATCATGATAAAAAAAACTGAATCACTGTTTTAATTCTAGATTTTTAAGTTTCAGATGGCTCTTAAGCTACAAGTGCAATGATTTCAATGCCTTCCCTTACCCTTTTAATCTCTTTCAATCTTGTCTATAATGGAAAAAAAGTATACTTTCTAACTGTATTAGTTTAACCAAATTAGTTTAACATGACTCAAAAAGTTTTACCAAAAATCAGCCAAAGAGCTCTGATGATTACGGGGCTCTTTCACCTGATTACAGCTTGCCATTTAACATGGCCTTCATGCATTGGTCTGATTCATTACAGGGGTTTAGGGTTTTTCAAACCAATTGATTGAATGCAACTGAAAATACACCATTGTTGTCCACCCATACTCACCCTTCGACCATCCTTTTCTTTAGCAATTCTTTATCTTACTATTGAATTCAACAAAATTTCTGAGAATATTAAACTAACATAACCACAACACTAAGAAGGTAAACATTCAGACAAACTAGACTTCACAGGACATTCATGAGGTTTGAACATTGAGAAGTCACTTAGTAGAAGTTTTCTTACAATCAGGGGAAACAGAGAACAAAGAAAGGATATAATACATAAATGTGACCCCCAAGTCTTTGGGTGTGCAAATATGGAGAGCTAATTAGGGGAAAATACCTACACATTTACAAATCCAACATTATTCTCTCTTCGATTTCCATTCGCAAATTCCTAAGCAATTTTTTCAGCATTTTTACTGTATCCCTCCAAATGGCTAGTTTCAAAATTAATTTCCTAGCCAGCTCTGTGGAATTAATGCATTTGCATATTCTTTCTATTAAGGACAATATATCAAGGTATTATAATTTTTCCTCATGATCTTTGCATCTTTTTTACAGTTATGTATTTAAAGAAAATATCCTTGGATCTATTCTTATCTGAGGAATTCTATACACCAGCTTCTAAAAGTTTCAAATCTTTATGAATAAAATCTCATCTCTCTTTTTTTTGATTCAGATTAAAATCTCATACACAGAAATTAACTGTAAGCCTATCCTGAGTATGCAAAAAATCTGCTTTTTTGCCCTCAGTATTTAATATCACTCTAAATTTTTATCAAATTTAGTTTTCACTTGCTGAGAAATACATGGTAGAGAACACCTAGGTTGAAAAGCATGCTACATCCAGAAAGGAAAGGAGAAATTTTAAAAGTATTTTAAAAAAATAAAGACAATTAAGAGTGGAAAGAGAAAGCACACAACTAAATAATGTTCCATTCTGCTAGGCAGCCTACAAAACAGATCAGACCCAAAATATGCTTTTTCTGAGGAAAACGCTTTAATATTGACCTCTAGCTATAGCATTCATCAAGTACCACAGTGCTTTCCTGCACCTGTCCTATACAGCTACTAAAGTGAACATTAAAGAATAGAATTAACAGTAAGAATAGAAAAAAGTATACTCTTTTCTACATAAGATGAAAGCAGATAGATAAATCCGATAATAGGCAAAAGCAATTAGAAAGGAAAACTTCGCATTAATGAAGCAGCAGAGCTTGTTAGGTCACCTTAATTACAAACGCTAAGTTCTGACTTGAGGCACAGAAAACTGTGGAAGATTAATAGTTGTAGAGTAAAAGAATTCTGAATTCATAACACTTTATTCATGCTCTGCTTTGCTTGGTCTGAATCACGGTTGTCATATATAAATGTTGGAGTGCATTTATGCTCAGGGTTCTGTGGGGTTTTTTCCTCTTTCTCTGTGCTAGTTGTAAATAAGAAGTCAAGTATACCAAAGTAGAGTTTCTTGAGAATAGTATGTCACTCCTCTGTTTTTCAGATTATCTTTCCATTAATACAGTACAGATGACAGTACTGTTTGAATTTAACAAAAATATTCAGTCATCATAATTAAATAGTCTTTCCATCTTGCAGGAAAATAAAAAATTCAATTTTTGGCTCCAAGCTAAATCAGGATAAACCCTTGCAAATCTAAACTTTTTTATGAAATAAAAGCTAAAGTTACATAAATCAAATGTTTTTATTTCGTTCTGTTGGGGTTTTTTAACTTATATTATAAATTCATTTTTCAAGAAGAAAATTTATTCTGGCTGAAAAATAGTGCAGTCTTTTTAATGCCAAGCCATTTTCTTCAAGTGGTTGCTAAGTGCAACAGCTTTCAAATTTCAGAATTTTGTATAAAGTTAGTGAAAAATAACAGTAATGAATATATCATGTACAAGAGAATTGTTTAAAGATCCTCAATCTAGTTGAAGCTGTTGAGTAACACCATAACACAAGGCTCTATTTCGGACTAGTTTCAGTCTGTATTGCAATCTGCAACGTTAAAACACTTTCAAGGCAGATTGCCTCAACAGAACCACCCATTTGCATACCTCAATCTATCATACATTTTGTATACAAAAAACCACATTCATTTTGGTGACATACAACTCCAAATATTTATCTTGGAGCAAACCTCAAAACTTTCAGTGATGCTATTCAACCTCTTTTGAATTGAATGCTGTTCATTTATTATAATTAATTGGTCTCTGGGACAGAAATGTGCATGGAAAAAATAACCTGCAGATATCTTTATTTTACTTTTATGCACCAGCTTCTATAACCCTGTAAAAGATGTCTAGGCAACTAAACATTCTAATAGAACAATTAAGCCATAGATAAACCACTGGTAATCCAGTCTGGCAGCTGACCAAACCAATAGCTGGTGCATTTTATCTTAGTGTTCAGTATATTTAAACTTCTCATGGATGGAGCAAGTTCAAAATCTAATGACACACCCTGCCCACAGTCTAAATTTATAAATGTACATTTTGAACTGCTAACAAGTGAAATTAGTGGTGAGAAACAGGGAAATGCATGAATGAACAGACATTTACCAGCTAGATTGTGACATATTAGAAACACTTTGGATTTTATTTGGAAACATGTAAGAAGCCAAAGAAAAAACCCACACACTTTTACGTATTGCTTAATTAAGTCAGGAAGTGCAGGATCAAGTGATAATTTATTGCGAAGTTTATTCTAGTCTGAAAAAGCCCCAGCTTTGGATTTAACATGAGCGAAGATTTTATTCATTATCTCATTGGGACTTTTTTACCCAACAGTAACAACAAGAGACAAGGAGACAAGGAGAATAAGATAGAGAAATGTTAGATACAGTTAGCTCTACTATTAAGAAAGACAAAGTATTGCAACGGATTGGTCTTTGACATTTCTTCTGGTATTTTCTGAAGGCATGGCTTATTACCCGTGATAGAATTATCCTTAACATATTCTTGCACTTTTATTACAAGAAACAACAAACAGCCATGGCGTGTGCCAGTTCAATGTGATTTTTACTTTTAAAAGCACTATATATTTCTTTCTATCTGTTTAGTAAGAGGATGGTGATGTAAAAATATGATCAAAATAAATACAAGACTACTGAGAATACATGGAAAAAAAATATCTTCACAGTTTTAATAAACAAATATAATCTTCTAAGTAACTTAGTAAGCTATATACCATGTGTGCACACATACTTCTGTGTGTGTGACAGACATAAAAAGATACAAATATATTTGAATAGCAACACATTTAGATGGTTATTGATATGTTCTGAGGATAAGCACCACTTTGATTATCCTCAGACCGATAAAGAAATATGAAAGAACCATCAAAAGTATAAATAAAACCTATTGGTATGTGAATCATGATAGAAAAACCTCTTCAATAGAAGTAGACCACTGAGACTTCCTCAGGACTTCTACATATCATATTAAAAGTATATTCACAGTTTTATTTTAAAGTCACCAATTAATTTAGACTTTAGTAGAAATCATATCTATTTGATTCTTATAAACATTTGTACAAGCAAACCTTTTATCACAAGAAGTCTGCATAAAGAAAACACGTATAGTCTGACACAACACAGCAAGTTATTGCCAACACTTCCACAGATTTTCTGGGGTCACAGAAAGAACAAAGCCAATTGTGCTGTAGTTACTCTCCTAAATCATAGAATGGATTTACTTTCTTTGTTATACAAATACATCAACATTTATTAAATAATAGAATTATTAAATATGGTAGCATTCATTAAATAGTTTAAATTTCTTTTTCCAAAGCCCATACAAAGAATCTTAAGAAACCTGAAAAGGAGAGTGAAATGTAATGGAAAATTTGGGTTTTGCCACTAATCTTCTCGGGTGTGGTAAAGCATCACCCTTTCCAGAGCTGTCCTGAGGAACAGTCTAGAAACAAAGGAAAAACTAATCTAACTGAAGTCAATGGGATCGACACTTGGAAATTTGACTTGGAACATTCCAAAGAGACAAGATGAAATTTTATGCCCACTTTTTATCACATTGGGTACAAAAGGTCAGATAATTATGAGGAAAATTACATACTAATTAGAGACTTATACAAGCCTACAGAAAACAACTTGAAACAAGAATTGAGACTGGGAACTTCATGAATCATAAATAAGGAAATGCAATGTCAGGGTTAAATTGATAGTTCTAACTCTGTCATGATGACTAAGTTGATTTGTATATGATGGAAAAGGCAGAGGAAGAAGGACATAACACAAACACCACCGGAGTTTATAAACTTTGCAATCCATAACTGCCTGGTTTTACACCACTGGAAAACAGTTAGTCTTCACTAAGATCTCTAAATGCTCAGAGATATACAAATGTCACTTTTTTATTTGGCAAATTCTTGAGTTTCAGGTGTTTCAATACCTGATTAAACGGCACTTAGCTATGTGGCTCAAGCTGAATGCACTCCCATTAAGCAGGCTTATTGCTAATATTTTTCTGAATAAGCTGTAGTCATTATCAACCAGCGAAAATAAAACAAATTCCCAGTTCAGCCCATATCAGTTAGAGTATTCCATAACAGCAGTTAATATCTGTGTAGAATCTTTAATTCCCGAGTGCATTTCTGAATTTAAATACAAATGAAGAACAGTGAAGTGGAAGTCTAATTTTACAAACTTAACAACTTTATTGATAACAAGTCAATAAAATGACTTATTTTATTCCATTTATTTTATTCTGAGCACAGGAAGAACTTTGTGCAACAATGTCGTAACTTTTACACCTTCCAAATTGACATCCTGTTAATGTTTTTTTCTGTATCTAAGGGCCAAATTATAAACACTGTGTAATACCTAACACTTGTAAAGATTATTAGGCCTTTAAATATCCTTTAAATTCTGTCTGCATATGTCAGGTACCTAAAACCCAGGTAATCAAAGCCCATTTAGATGCTGAACATAAAGAATCCCCATAAAATATTCATCAGTCTGTATGAATACTTGGTTCCACTCAGATTTACAGAGGCCTCTTAAGGGTCCAAAAGAGAAACCAGTGTGTTTTTTATGCACTTCTTATCATTTTCTATCCTGAGGCAAAGTAACAGTGTAAAGTACGGTCTTACACAGTCATATACTAGCAATAATAGGTTTCTGCCTCACTCCAGAAGCTTTTCTGAGCATGGCACTTTCTTTACAGCACCACAAAATATGGAAAACATGCAACCGGCTGACAGAACTCTATTCCAATATTTATTATTCTATGATTTTATTGACCACGGCCCTTTGTTCTGATAAACTATTGCTACCAATCTTGGTAACTATCCAAAGGTTTGAGATCAATTACATCTTTGATCAATGTATAAAATATACAACTACAATCAGTGATATGAACTGCTACAAATTTTAAATTGAAAAAGGTAAAAATCAAAGAATTAAAATACTAATGAAAACAAGGAAGCATGAAACAATGACACAATAATAAGCAGCAGCTATGTAAACCAGATGCATATTTCACACATTTTCTAAAATTTTGCAGGGTTCATTTGCTTATTTGGAATTATTTAGAGAAATGTACAATGTAACTTTTAAAGTACTATATGATGGGATCTATAAAGTGAAACACTAATAGAACTAATAAATAAATTAAATTTAAAATGTTTCCAGTTATCACATTCAAGACACTATATACAAGTAAACAGAAGAAAAGAAGTATTTTTCTCTAAAAAGGGTAATTTTCTAAAACAAGACAAAAAGGAAATTAAATTTTTATGATATTGTCAGTTAGTACCCAGTGTCTATAAAATCTTTAAACCTTATCAGTAGAAAAAAAATCATTCAAAAGATCAGCTATGTTACGTGGCTCAATTAACACAACCTAGATAACTGATAGATAACTAAGACACCAACCTTCAAGAAACAGAATTTGCTTTTTTTCAAATAGAACATGAAAAGGCTTCTAAAGAAAAAAAAAATAAATACAGGGCAGTGGAACTCTGTCAGCAAAGATGTTACAAATCGCTCCAGGCCAAAGTGGAAAATTAGATCTTTCAACAAATTTGAAAACTAAAGAGGTCTTAATGTAGGATATGTTTTTAAATAAATCCCTTAATCCCTTCCTGACATTATAACTCTAGATTTAATTCCAACTAATGAGCAGAAACTCACTGAAAACCTAGTAATGAAAGTTTATTTGCATGAATGTAATTGTGATTTTCATGAACTGAAGCCAGAGAATAGTGGCAAAGGAAGGAAAAAAAAGCTTACCAACCAGACTAATTAGCTACGTGAAGGCATAGAAACTGGAAAAGGTAGTAAGAAGGTGTTATTTAAAATATTCATAAAATATAAATAAAAAGTATTACGTAGAAATGAAATAATACACACTATTAATGAATGAATCTTAAATGAATAAGACACAAAACACAGAGAAAGAGACAACTGTGATTTAACTCGATTTTTGTCAGGATTTGACAGGATCCCATACAATATTTTCACCAATAATATAGGGAAGTATGGACTAGACGAATTAGACTTATAGTATGGCATTATCATTTGGAAAAAAATATAGTATGTGTAATTTTGAAAGAAAGTTAATATGGCCATATATTCAGACTACAGAATATCAACAGATACACCACAGTTACTCTCTGACTCATGGCTACAGTAATATTTGGTCTCATACCTCTAAACAATTTTAGTAACAGAAATAAAATGTTAAAAGATTTTTTTAGCTTCACAAACATATACAAAAGAGGAACTAAACAGTGATATTCATACCGTCATAAATCCATCCAGCAAACCTGAATCAGGCTTAGGAGGTGCTTGCAATCGCTCCATAGACCACTTTTCAATGATAGATGACACCTGGGTATTTTCTGTGTTTAGAATTCTGAATCCAGTCATATTAACACCACTATACCGATAGGGTTCCACATCCAAGGCAAACAGGTCCTGAAAAAAAATGAACACTGTATGAATTCTTTAATACACTGCAATTCCTATTTCAATTGTTAAACCATTTCCCCAGGCAAGATTACTGAAATCTGCAGGAGTAACAGTGCTATATATGCTGGGAAGTATGCTCTGTTTATCTAGGGGCCTGTTTCTGTGAGCAAGCAACTCAGCTGACCCTATAGTGGGATTAATCTGATTCACAGAGAAGCAATGGCTTCAACTGCCTTTTTTTAAGAAAAGACTTTTAGGAAATGCTAAGTCCAGTTGCAGAACTGTATCCACTACTAGTTAGGCTTAAATACTAGAGTAAGCTTAAATATTATTATTAATCACTACTTCTTTGGCTTACCAGAACAGACTTCAAATCATAAAATAAACAGAACAAGAGTTTCCTTGCACTTTCACGCTCTATGAAACTTGAACATGTTGATCTTTAGATGATAAACGGTGAGGTGTGTGTAATGTACATGCCTTTAAATTTAACCAAAAGCATTTTTGACAACTATCAATCATGCTTCCAAACATGGACATATCTTTGACTAGGAATTTATCTTTGCAAGAACCTTTGCCAGTTAATGTATTTTCAATACATATGTATGTGTGTGTGTGTGTATTTAGCCTCCCAACACACACAGAGGCAAATATAAATTAATAAAAAGAAAAAAATAAGATTTTAGATCAAGCGTGTAAACTCAAGGTTATGTCTTTGACAGAATCCTTAGAAACAATGTAGAACCAGTACTTAACTTCAGGAAACTCACATCTAAGATCAAGTTTTGAACATGGGGAAAAAAAAACCAAAAAACATCGGTTGAAGAAAACAGCCATGACTCACTAGGCCTAGCTATGTGCATTATAAACAAACTTTCATTTAGTTTACTTTCAAATTTTTAACTGACAATCAAGGTTATACATAAGACATTACTGTCCTATAACACAGTTTTAGTTTCATTGAACATAGAAATTCTCCACATAACTCATTCTTAGTCGTTCATCTCTTTTTTAATTGATTTTTTGCTGGCAGTTTAATAGATCATAAATTTCCATGAAATGGTAGTGTTAGGTGTAACACTGCCCAAATCCATTTTGTTTACTGGCTAGAGCTGAAGAAGATTAAATATTGTACTATGGAAAACCGGAATATAATTCATTGTTAACATCACTAAGCCCACAAAAATATCAACCAGTTATCAATCACTACCCATTTTTAATTATAGCTAGTAATTACGATACCATTTTTGATATATAATACCTAAGATATGCAGGTGTCAAAATGCTTTTAAGTTATTCATTTACAAATAACCTAATTCATGTCCTCTTTCTAAAGAAAGAAAACATTTTATTGCAAAGGAAAGGTTGAACATGACTAAAACTATGTTACATCTTTCCCTTTAAAAATTATCTTAGTTTTTACTGTGAAAGAAGTCAGAACCTCAGATGTAATTATTTAATCCAAACACATTCATGTTTACACTGGAATATAATAAATATACACAACAATATTATGCATATATTATAAATACACACAAGTTGGTGTATTAATGAGCTACTGCATTAGACTCTGAATCAATCAAGAGGAGAATACACAGAAGACTGCTGTAAACACTGTGACTGGAAAATTTATTTGACAGGACTTTCACCATGTCAGGTAAGAAGCAATTAATATATCAAAACAACTAAATTCTGATGCAAGTTCCAAAGCTACATTGCAAAATCAAAATCTATCATCCGCTTTGTGCACACTAAATTATCCTTTGGTAGCTCCAAGTCAATGTAATACTTGTCTCTCCTAAAAAAAAAGCTAATCTTTTAATAAGGAAATAAGAATGACAAAAAATCTTGACTTTTAAACATAGCTTTAAGAATAAAAATTAAATGCCAATGGACAGTATACCACTCAAAGAAGCAATTTTCAGCAATAGCAAAATGAAAATTTAAAAAATAAAAAAATGCCTTGAAACATCTAGAATCCATTTGGATAGACTAATTAGGGAAATTCTATTGCATGCAATCTTAAATCCGTAATCGATAGAACAGCTTACCCTTCTAAAATAAAACAGGTACTTGTACAGGATATTTTGCCATTATAGTTCTAATGAAATTCACAAATTATTTTGCTTTCTATTCAACAAGCTATTTCCATGCTAATCCTTTCCATGAACTTCTGTTTCATGATTCTGAACTTCCCATCCTACCACAAACGATTCATTTCCATAAGGACTTAAACATGCATGTGACTTTAAACATAGGTCATTTCAAGCATGGTTTTACCAAGGCACATCTGTCTCATGCTTGAAATTACTTGTATTTTAAAGACCTTAATGAACTGCAAACTAAATAGCCAAATTTCAATACAATGGAAAACAGAGGAATGTGCACAACTGTAGTTGCTAGTGTACTATTTTACCAACTTCTGAACTTTCTTGGTTGGGCTGTGGTGAGCAGCAAAAAAGGTTTCCACATACATGTTCGTTATGTTTTGTAAGAGCATTCATATTTTAAATGTTCATTTATTGCAAATGTTAAACCTGATGGTTCCAAGAATGATCAAATTCCTTCTTAGTTACTTTTACAATGGACACCAAAGAATATTGCATAATTTGTGTGCCTAAAAAGCTCACATGGACCGTTAAATAAAATGTTGCTAATATTCACACCAAATTATTCAGGAATCATATGACAGTGAAGAATTACCTTGTAAAATGTTGGCTTAAAAATATGGAATATATGAGTAAGTTTAAAATGGCATAATCTTCACATACAAATAGCTAAAAGAGAAAAAGGACAAAATTCATAATATAAATAATCAATTATGAATTATATACTTAACCACGCTTGAAAGTTAAATCTGCAGTCCTACAGAGTCAGTTGCTTTTTCCAGTTTATAAGTTTCCAGGGCACACTGTTGAACAATAATTAAACCACCCTGATGAGTTTTCACTGAAAGTAAGAAAATTCAACAGAGAAAACCTCTTGTACTCACACCCCATTCCAGACAGACCTTTTTCACTTTGTCAAGTAATATAATTAAAGAAAGCAACATCTCTGTTAGATGTCATCACTATGTTTTTATAAGCCACTTACCAGTGTGGTAAAGATATAGTGATAGTATTCTGTCATCATTCCCATAGCTAAAGCCTTGAAAAAATAAACAAAAGATTAATGTTTCTGAGGTCACATAATACATTTTTATCACACTTACATGGCAAATGAAAAGCTGCAAAAGAACACTACTGGGATCACACTATAGGTTTGGAATTACACTAAAATTAGGTCAAGCAAGTCATTTCCTAGCAGTTAGAGCAGATTACTGACTATTAAAGGAATTTATGAACCAGATCTTCTGATAGAAAGAATATTATTAGACTGTTTAGTGCAGTAAATGTGAAAGAGGCTTATAGTTTTACATACTAATGGATGCATTAAGTTGCCACACAAAATTTGAGTCGACAATATTTTCATTCATTGTTGAACCCTTCCCTTAAACAAAACAACCTAATAGGAAATATTTTTTTCTGTTTTGATGAACAATACTATGCATTTAAAAGAAGGACCCAAGCTTATATTATGCATGTGTACATTTTTCCAACCATGGAAGAAAATACTCTGAGTCAAGTTTTGAACAGTGAGATATACACAACTCCAGTAAAAATGAAGAACAAATGTTCACAGTATTACTCCATAAACTCAGATATCTATCAAGTACCTTCATCTGCCTTGCTAACTATGTAATACCAAATATATTTTGATCAACTGTGCATTTTAAAATGTTCACACTTTTCTCTTAAAAGCATAAGAACAAATATTTGTAGATACAACTTTAAAACAATAAACTATGGACATCTCGTCACTCTTGCACATTGAGGGCATTTTCACCTGAAAAGCATGTATCTTCATGCTTTGCATGAAAATTTTCTTAGATTAGTATGACTATTCAATCATTTTAGTATCTACAGTGGTTTTTACCTAATTTTAGCACTGTAAAAAGCTACACAAGCAAGCAACATTTTCTTCCTTTCCAGGATTTATCAATGTAATTCTTTGCCAAGTAGCTACCAGATATGCCTCGCTAAACATGCTGAAGGCAACAATTAGACAATTGTCACCATACCAGAATTTATACACAAAAGAATTATCAGAATTCTGAAGGCTATAGAAGCCTTTTTACTTGCGACATTGTCTGAAAAATGATGAAATGACTAGTCTATATGTTCTTTTCCAAAGAAAAGTTAAAAGCTAAAATGAATTCCAAATATCAGCTGCAGATCAGGTGTTATATTTTAGACAAGACTTTGACAAAAACTGCAACAACACTTTTCCAAATGATGCCTATACCTGTGTATTTAGAATTCCACAATAATATTTAGAACTACAGTACAGTGTGCCAATAGCAATTTAAATTCTCTTAAGCGCAGGAAATCCATTACCTCATGAGAAATATTACAACTTCATCAGAAACAGTACAACTACAAACATTGTTAGCTTTTTAAGAACTTTTGTTGTTGTTGTTAAATAAACCCAAGGTACCTTCCTCTATATACCTAACACATTTGCAGTCACCCATATCTTATCTGCTTATCATCAGTTTCTTTCATACTCCAACGAATCTCTGCACAAGAACATCCTATGCATGTTCCTGATTCTACTATGTGCCGGTGTTGTCTCTTTTCCATGTCTTCATTCTCTCACTTTCCTCAGTTCTCAAAAGACCTCACTCCTTTTTCCTCTTCAGAACATTATCATTTCTCTGCTTTCACTATTCCAGTGCTTCCCTAACCTTTTAAAACGTGTCTGCTTTCCCTGGTTGCCTGGTGATGTAGTTAACACTGAGATTTACCTTAATTTAATTATGCTTGCCTGAATGATGAGATTTTTTTTCCTTTTCATGATGTATTTTTGGCCAGAAAACAGTGGTTGCCATTTCACTGGCCTCTCAAGGTACTTTGTCTTCTTTATTTCTAACTTGTTTTCTCTTCCACCAACTTCATTGTTAATCTTTCCAATCATCCTCCCAAGAAGAAACTCCTTGTCATGTCTCCCCAAGTACATCTCTCCATTAGCAGAAAAAATTACTTAATTAATAGTTCACAAATGAATATATAATTTTTTATTATCATTTTTCTTCAAACACTTGTAAACACCATATTTGGAATAATATTACTAAATAATAAATACAGGCTTAACATCCTTTGTATCAATTTTGACAGCAAGGACTCACATTCAGCTGCAGAACTACCAATTTTAGACATACTTAACGCATTGTGATACTGGAGCTGAATGGAAAGGTAAAAGTCTACAGAAACTGTAAAAAGATCTAAACACTCAAGAAAGAATTGTTCCTGTGTCTTCCTTCTATACTCTTTAGGATGAATAAAGTAGTTTTATAAAACAGTTTACAATCTGATTTAAAGATTTTGAACGCTCACTGTTGGGTCCAGGGACATGATTAAAGATACAACATTTTTAGTTTTGTTCCCATTTCCCTCTAGTCATATGTTTTTCACAATGCTGTATACTGTGACAGAAAAGTTTCTTTTCACCTAAAAACGAATGGGTATAGTATAAATAATGTACCTCAATGGAGTTATTGTTAGTACTGCAGCTTTGCATTGCTATCAACACATTTTCCATCTGCATTTTTAAGATGTTAAAATAAATAGATGTACATTTAATCATTTGGGGTGAACAGCTAGACTACCTAGGCTGGTTTATGCTTAGCAAAGAGCAAAAACCACCAACAGGGGTTTAAAAACACTAGGAATTAATAAAAGCCTTTTCATCAATGAACAATAGAGCAAAGAAATGATGTTTGTTTACTAGCGATTTTAATTGTACCCACAACAATACGCCTAAGTATCTTTAATGAGAGATATATTTTCAAATCTTAAATACATTTTGGTTTCAATTTAAACCATACAGCCTGCTAGCAAATACAACAGAAACATGAATTAAAGCCATTAAAAGCTGTACATTAGAAATGTAGAATATTGGTTTGGTTTAGGTATTCTTCCTATGCTCCTTATTGCAAGTCGTAGTTCAATTAAAAAACTATGGGCAAAATGGCCTCTGAGAATAAGGAATTCCCTGTCTTTGGAGCTAGCTCATTAAACTAAAGACACACAAAGGCTTGTTTTCTATGCATACTTCAGGATTACAGTAAGCTTTTTTATGAGCTCTGTCCTTTGTATGCTGCTGTATTGCCACCTTTTCTTGGAAGCCATCACTGGAATCTGCTTCTGCAACATAAAGCCAGTTAAGTGTTTGGGATTCTGCTGTATCTCACCTACTCATCTTACTTGTACATAACAAAGCAAACACTTTCAAAGCACCTACCCAAATGTATTCAGGTATTTTGCAGCCCTATTAATAGTGGGAGGAGAGTATGGCTCCAAAAGATATCTATTAGTTCTGTCCTCTTAGTGGAACACATTAATGTGGTCTGTTAGTAACATACTATTCAAATATCGCTATCTGATTAAGAGTACACGATTTAGAGGCTTCAATTTAAAAAAAAAACAAAAAAAAGAAGAAAATCTTTGTTATATAAAATAACACTAAGTAAGCACTTAAAATCCTGGTTAAAGCATCAATTCTCCAGAGTACCAGTTCTTCATAGTTGAAAGACTGATAGACCTTTTCTCCTGTACATGAACCGATTAATCCGTTTCGTTAAAAAAACATAATGAAAGCAGCTACTGTTAGAGTCACCAGTAAAATTATCTCTGAAATCCTTGGCTGATTTTCAGTTAGGCCTCAATAAAACTGACATACAATTCCCCTGCTTGTTAAATGCCATTGAGTCTGGATATTATTTTTATTTATTAGGGATGGAAAAGGTTAGGCCATCTAAAGCAAAATGAGGATTACCTGTTTCAAGATGCCTGCTGCCATTTCATGGCTGCAGTCAAAGATTACATGGAATTCTTTGCCTCTTTTCATCTCCTTTAGCAATGGCTTTGCATCTTTCGTGTCAGCTGGTAACTGACGGATTTTTAGTCTCAGGTTGTATCGTGATGGAGCCTTGATGAGCTCTTGTAATCGAATAAGGCCTTAAAGAAAACAGAGGAGTCAAAAGAAAAGAAAATTACCAAAACAAGAACCTGAAATGCTAGCAGGACAACTTACTATAAACATTCAAAGTTTTCTGAATTTTTGTCCCTTGTCAGTATGTTGCAACAGGTACACAAAAGTTTTATTTAAAAAAAAAAAAGTTTCTGCACTCCCAATACTTTCTTATCACAAGTTTTTCTTCTTCCTTAATATTAACAGACAGTAAGCAGCCTCACTTAGGATTACCTTAAGTCAGACAAATCTTCCTTTAACATTATCATGCAACTATGACAGTCCTCTTCAAAGAACATATATAATTATTCTAATTCCATTAAAGCAATATCCCAGACTAATAGTTTGTAATCAGACTAGCCAGTCTGCTAACTAATCTATCAGGTTTATATAAAAAGTTGAGAATCATTTCAGCACTGTAGAACACTCTTGCATACCTCACACGAGAGGTTTTTTTTTTTTCTTGATTATACATGTAACAAAACACATATATACAGCAGCAAAGTGTCTGAATAGATGACTCATGGCATTGCATTCCTCTTCAATACTCTACAATTTCTTTATTTTTACTATGGGATTAGATTTTTCCAAAAATTTTATTGTCCACATCAACATAACAGCATGTGGTGTGGTTTACAGGTCACTGATTGGTCTGTGACCAATATTAAACATTAGGCTGTTTAACTGTATAAAAATGATAGGGTAAAAATAGGTCTCCAATGAAGTAGCAGTTTATTTCTATGTTAGCAAAAAAAAGATGTATTCCTGCCATGCTAACTTCCTGCTTGCATTGGAGCATGCTCCATTTAGTGGCAATAACAAGGGTTACTGCTCATCATTGTGTTTGCAGTGCACACATATAATAAGCTCAACTGCGAAAAAATGGAAGCTCTGCTTAGGATTTCAGTTACAGCAGGATCCAGGCATAAATGAAGTGCTTCTAAAGTCTGAAAGAGTTCACTTCCCTACATCAAAAATATTAATGGAGATAACATTATTATTTAGTTATCATCACAGGCAGCACTGTCTAGTATTAAAAAACATTGGTATTTCATTTTATCTCTAAATATTCTTCCTGGTTACAACTGGATGTCAAAGCTGTCTTGATTTCTAGGAAATGATGTTGTCATAATGTAACATGGCACCACACTACAGTGTCAGCAAGAAATTGTGATAACCTCCGACAAAGGATTTAACACAGCCTTTTTCCAACATACATTGTTCTTGTAGTAACATAATGCTGAGAGATTTTAGTAACATAATATTGCTGTGATTTTTTGCTATGAAGGTTTTAGATTGTGAAAAACTTAGCTCTAATCATTTCCAGCAGAACCAGACCAGTAGAGAATATAAATGAAAGATAAAATCAGTCTCCTCTGTTTCATCATTCCCCCTTTTTGACCCTGCAAAGGATCCACATTATTTTCTCAACAGTTTCTGCTGAAATTAGCTGAAACGGGACTTATAGCTTACTATATAAAACCTTCCTAAATTAAGACTGTGGGTGTGGAGATCCAGCAGAGGATCCCAGTAGACCTCTTAGGCCCAAAAGCAGAGTGGGGAAGGACAACCTTGCTATTTAGTCAATTTAGGAATTTTTTCTTCACTCACAAGTCTATTTCACAGATACAATATCTCATATTTCATCACAATTTCTCAGTAATAACCCCAGCACATACAAACATTCTCAACAATGTGTATATTGTTCAACCTGAGACAATTTTTACCTTTAACTAAATAAGCTCTCAAATTTACATCTTCTAAAAACACTTCTATAGGAACTTCAATAACAGCTAAAGAACTGTGAAGAACTAAATCCAGTAATTCAGTGTGGGTTGACATTTTACATACAAAATTATAATGTGACAAATGTTAATGGTCTTTTCTACATAAAAGCATACCAAAATTTAAGGTGTGAGTAAAATATTTTAACTCAAGAGGGGATAAAAAAATAATTCTGCGTGTTCCAGGTTATTTGTCATTGCTTGCTAAAAGACATTTGGCAACTTTTGTCCAGCACAAATAACTTATAACATAATAAGAGTCAAAATTATTTACATTTAGCAAGTCTAATTTTAGACTTGTCCTGCTTTCTTTGCTTTATTTTGTTTTGCTTGTCCTGCTTTGAAAAGGGAATAAAAGCCACCATTAAAGAATCACAGAAACATCACTATATTTACTGGCAATCTTTAGTAGAGATGCTGTGGGCAGAACAGATATGGAAACCAAAGTACTTTATCATGACTAGACCTGGTCCCTGCTTGCTAAGACATGGAAGTGATTTCTAGGGTATACATGATTTCTGACTACAGGGCAGATGTAAGTCTACATGATTGTGAAAACAGTACTTTTAGAAACTAATTCAAATTTTTAAAATTGCCATATTTACCTCAACTACTATAATGATATTTACATCACACAAATTAATGTATTTAATGGAAGTTTAAATGGATTTAATACTTAATTTCTAAATAATCTTGAATAAATATACCTAAAAGCTGTATAGTAGAGCTTCTTTTCTAACTTTAAAGCTTATACATCTACTGCATATTAATACTATTTTCAGATGATCTGGGATAATTACATGCAAGTAAAGCTTTGAAATGAACAACATAGCATACCCCACAGCCATTAACCGCCTTATCAAAAATAACTGACAATAACATGCCAACAAAAACACTTAGGATTGTCCTCAAGTTCTTCCCATTTCCTTAAGACTAAGAAAAATAAAGCAACTAGAATGTATGCCCTTGTGGTCAAAAAATTTAGATGATTTCAGATTGAGGGAAGGACCACCTTTCAATGCAGAGTCTTTCTCACAGGCAAAGTGCTGCCAGTTGCTCATTTGCTCTGATATCCATGCACTTCCACTTAAGAACTACAAATCACAAGAATGGCAATACAGGACAGATAGTATGACACTCTCTGCCAGAAAAAAGAAATCCTGGCTTTTGGTGCTCACTAGTCAAATGTGATTGAGAAGACAGACAGAAAGACAGCCTTCCCAATAGCTAGGTTAGTTTGAATCAAATAGCACTGCAAAATGTGTCTCCATATAACGGACAACAGTATCTAAATCTGATACATGAGCTGTCAGTATGTGAACTAGAGACCTGCATCTATCTGAACCACTTACATCACACTTAAGAGCAAGAAGACAGGGGAAAAAATGGCTCATTTGGGGTGGGGGGTAAGAATCTGAATGTGCAGACATCTTCAGGACCTTATACACCTGAAGTATTCGGATATTAATGGGGACTTCTGTGATGAGTTGTACTTTAACCTTCAAGTAACGTTTAGTGGAAAAAGTTCTGTGTCACACTGAATATTTGCCGTGAACCTTCATCACTCCTTGCAGCGGATCATCACAACTAGAAACCACTGTGAGTACAGGAGACTAAAACAACAGGAAACTCTTAAACACAGCTTTTCATCATAGATAGGTGGTAGGAAAGAGGTTATAATTTGTTTCACAAAACAAGCATTGATCTCCCAAAGGGAGAGCATTAAGTAAACTGCCAAAGATGAAAAGTCTACAATTTGCTCAAAAAATCATATCTATGAGATATACAGAAAAATGGAAAGCTATTTTTAAAATAAACATTACTGGTGAAAATATGTTAAAAGAGACTCAAGATTAGGAGATCCGAAACTACACTGCTCTGAGTCGCGAATGCAGGCAATGATTACAAAATATGCATCTACTCAAAATGAGGAAAACAAGAATTGTGTCTCACCCATACAGTTGTTTTTTAATAATAATATGATGACTTTTCTTTCAGGATTTTTGTAATCTGAAATATATTTAGCCTTTTTCTTTTTCCATAGAAATCAATTTTTATTTTATTCAGGAGGCAAGGAATGAATAAAGTATTACAGGCTGCTCTTAAGTGTACTGTTATCCAAAGATGCAGCTGGAGTTGCTCAGTATGAGACAAACAGACACTTGTCAGTATGATGGTTATGACAGTCATCTGAGAGGGGAAACACCTGGGCTTTAGTCCCTGTTCTCATATTTCTATGCTGAACCACTTTTCAAGAACAGTAAAAGACAAAAGCAGCTTTACTCCACTGTGCAAGTATAGGAATCAGAACCACTACAGAACAAAACTTACGATGTTTGTGGAAGTGACTATGAAATTAATTTTATTGTATAAGACATTAAAGTGATTCGTGAAGTTCAAGATTTCTGTGCAAGTACTGTACTCAGTATTTTTAATACATCAAGGGTTACAAGGAAATCTGATTGTTCTTTCTTCACTGCAAACTCTTTGTTCTTTCAATGTGTTGTTTACTTAGAAGGGCAAAGTGCCCGATTTGTATGTTTTATTTACATTCTCAGGTGTTACACAATCACCTCTGTTACACCTTTGGAGACAGGATGGACAGTTAGGATTGTCAAGGAATGTTAAGGTGGGATGGAAGGAAGGGAAAAGGGGAGGCTGCTTTTCTCTGTAACAAATCCATAAGTTCCAAAATTTTAGTAAACAAATGTAGGACATTACAAATTGACAGGTCCCTTGACCTATCTCCATTTCTTGCACCAATGCAATACAGTTTTGGTCTTTTACTGTAGGTCCAAGGTTCGTTACAGAACAGCAAGAAGTGTTTTGTGGCCTACAGGAGCTTGCAAATTAAATGTCTTACAACACTCTTACGAATTAAACATCTACTATATGGTTGACAAAAAACTGCCGGGGGTGAGAGCCAACAATTCAAAAGCTTTATTCCAAGATTTGTTCTGTTTCAGAGCATTACCCAAGAAGGTGAGCAAAGTGCACATCACTTCATGCTCTCCTCAAGAGCCTAACTGGGCTGTTCAGGAATTATAAAAAAGTCCTCCTCTTCATAAATCTTGTCATGACTAGACTATGCCAGAGAAAGAAAAAATCCCACGAAAATTTGAAATAGAAGACTTACAGATGCAGGAACTAATAGCAGAACAATAAAAACTGTCAAGGAGAATACTATGGTAAGTATAGTGTCTGCTTGCTAGGTTACCTACGTATCTGAGAGAGAAGCGATGAGCAGTACACAGAGTCCACATTGTGAAGGCAGTACAAAAGCTGTAGAAGCTACTGGAGGAACCTGAGTGTGAGAATGGGGGGAAAAGAAAAAACCAAACTGTGAATGCACACCTCTGTAGTGCACTGACTGGACCTCAGTGCTGGGTTTGTAGAGTTGTGCATGCAAGCAACTGAAGTATGCTTTCAACAACTGTTGGGACACAGAAATAGTAACCAATGAGCTTTCTCAAAACATTTTTTTAAGATAAAGCAAATCTGAGACATAAACAAATTCCAGCTGGTTTAAAGATAAGGTTTTTCTCCTCTCCTCAACAATGTGAAATAAAAAAGCAACCTTGAGCTTTTAATGTGTAGTATTGTTGCTCATAGCTTCTACATGTAGCAGAATACTTAATTTTAGTAACAGTTACAGTTAACACACAGTTCCATTTTTAAGATTTTAACCTGTATTTTTCATTGTGTTTCCAGCCACCAGCATTTATTAAGTTCAAATTAATTATGCAGAGCACAAAACATGTTCCAGTCTACTAGGTGACTCACTTCAGTAGTCCACCAGGCCATCCAGTACAAGGAATATTTGTTCATCCTCACCCATACTTAAAAAATAAATCCTTGCTGGTACAAGTTCAACAGTTTCCAGCTTGCTAGGCTCTCACGGGAATGATTTCAGAAAGCAAAACCCCCTCACTTGCCAGGGCTGCCACCTCCCATGCAGTGTCCCCAGACACACCGTTCTGCAGAGAGCGCGTGGTGTGGGGAGCTACCGTGAAGCTGTGTCACAGGGGGCAAGTACCACTACTACAGTCACCCTACGGCTCCTCGCTGCCGAGCAGCACCTCATGGAATAAAAAAGACAGAGGGTGCTGAGCATACCTCTCTCTGGTACTTTTATTTCTCTGTCAGAGTGCTGATGGGTAAAGTGTTGAGAAGCAGCATTTCCTCACTCAGGCTTTAGCGGGAACTGAGACTGAGTAAAGGCTTTCCAGGCCTGGATCACACTTCAAAAGCAGGCTCTTGCAAATCTAAATCAAAGGCTGAAAGTTTCCTTCCACACCATACCTAGCATTTATGTTATATAAAGTGGGTGAGGAGCAGCCTAGTTTTCCTAGAAAATAAAAACCACCAAACTAATTCCCTGAACAAAAATGGCATCATTAACCTGAAAAGTAACAACCCCACACACACACAAAACCAAAACCAAACCAAAAACCAGCATTCTCTTTACTTTTTCCTCTCCGCTGTGCTTGGATGGAGGCACCGGAGTCGAAATACATTGGAGATCCTCGCCTGTGCAAGGCACAAGAGGGTGCGTCCCGACCTGCCCGGCGCCGGTCTCAGCTGGTTCCAGCCGGCCCTGAGCCAACCTAAAGGGCAGGGGAAAGGTCCCCCTGGGCGCCAAAGGGAGGCAGCCCCGCTCCCAGGCATGGCAGACAGACACCGGCCGCCCCTCAGGGCTGGGGAGGCCCGCTGCGAGGGAGGCAGCTCGCGCCTTGCCACAGCAGGGGCCGGCTGAGGGAGAGGCGGGCGGGCGGGCGGGCTGCGGCCGTGGGCGCCTCACGCCGGGGCAGGGACAGCCGGAGGGGCTGCAGCCCCGGACGGCGGGTAAAGCCGTTACACACAAAGCGGCAGAAACCGTTGCTCCAAACGGCCCGGACCTGCTGGCCCCTCACAGTCAGCTGCCAGGGTAAGCGTCGATGAGCTGCGTGTTACCTGCCGTGGAAATACACACGGTGTTTTCTTCCTTCCTAGGAAGGGGAAAGGTACGTGTTTATGTAGTTGCGCCCTTTTTCTCACTAACAAAATGAGTGATCGGAAGCTTGTGTTTGAAAGTAATTAAGTAAAAACACCTGACTCTGGAATGTTTTGCCTGCAGTGTTTTACAACCATTTTGAACCGTTTAATTTTTACCCCCTTCTTTTCTAGGTTAAATATTGAACAGTGGGTCGTTATTTGTAACCGAGGAAAAAATTAAGCACTGAAAAGATATAACCTAAAAGAACAAGCTCCTATGCGTAAACTGCAGCACCTGGGTCTGGCTGTGGAAAATAACCGCTTCCCAACTCCTAGTTGTCACTGATCTTCTCCTCCCCACCACACCCTAACATCCTGGTGTCTACAGGAAAAGTAGGTATGATGGCCAGAAAAGGTCCATGGGATCAAAACACTGCACAGCTGAGAAGTAACCAGGCAATCCACATATGATATAAATAAATTCTGCTGCTATCCTTACAGTAACAGTCTGTGTTTGGAGTTCAGTTTTTCATAGCTATAAGACGTCATATGTTTAAGGCTTTTTACAGTAAAACTAGTGCCTTCCAGTAACCAAAAATGAGCTCTAACTTATTTAGTCTCTTTAAGATATAGTCCTGAATACATCAGGTGAAGTCAGTCAAATTCATTGTTTGCTTTCAATTTTAGATGTTGCCAAAATTTGTTCTGTCTGTATTTTCACTTTTTCCTAATACTGTTACAGCCCATTTGGATGAGTGAGATTCCTGAGACTCAAGGCAGACTGCTTCTTCCTACTGTGTCCAGTTTGCCTGTGGGACTCCGTTTCTCCCCTTCTACCCTATGTGCATATGGCTAAGGGCCAAAGTAGGTTTACGTCAAACAAGCATAGGGTATTTATATATTAACTCTAAGCTTCTGAGCTCCTGTTAATCCCAAAGTAACTTTCATTGCTGTTGTCTGATATTAGAGGAAATGGACAAGCTGGTTATTCAGGATCAAAGTAACAAGCTCTCACACACTGAGAAATAAACTCTCTGGATTAGCAAGGGACAGTTGCAAAAGGGCATGTATGTAGCTCATATGTAGCTAATCAGAAGTACCAGAGCCTCCAATGAAAAAAAGGAACATAATATGAGAACTACAAGTACAATGAAGTTAAGGACAAAATGAGTCCTTTCTTCACCATGATTTCGAGGAGATATTTGTCAACACAAAAGCACAGATTTCAGCCTGGAATATTTTTAAAACAACTGATTTATAACATAAAATTAAGTACAGCCCTCAGATTAAATGCTGACCTCTTATTTTATTAGCATTACAGGATCCCAGTGTAATGGAAAAAAATAAACAAACAAACAAACAAACAAAAAAAACAAAAAACAAAAAAATCCCCAAAACCAACCAACCAAACAAAAAAAAACCCCAAACCCCCAACCATTTGTGTGAACAAGCTCAAAAAAAAAAAAAAAAAAAAAAAAATCTATTTTACAACAGCATAGAAATAATAGCTGCATTTTGGGAATGTACTTCCTGCAGTTTCTTTCACCAGGGACACCTTTTTCCTGTCCCTTTAAACTCTCAATTCCTTCTTTTAGCAGCCACTGTGATAGAGTCTTACCTCTGAATGGCTGGGAAGAATGCGGTGTGAGTAACTCTTTTCAGAAGCTGCCATCAATTCATCTTTAGGGAGAATCCTGAAGGAGCAGTTTGTGAGCTCTCCAGCTGGCATCTTCCTCCAAAGAGATCAATCACATTACCTCCTTGACATGTTCAACTTCAACCAGTCCAGGAAGCAAGAGCCCCAAGTTTGTTTTAAAACCTGTGTCTCCAGCTCAGCAGTCTTGCAAGCCATTGCTATGCCACCTGGCCTGCTCATCAAACTATTTATCATTTCCGTTAATGCTGCCTTTGTTCTGCACAGGAAGAATGCAAGCAAATGCACTTTGCAATAGGCTGAACACATCAACCTTTTTCTGTACAAAAGAACACTAATGCCCTTTTAAAGGCTACTCCTATCTTCGGAATCCCAAAAACTTCAAAAATAATAATATATTGCTTTGCACAGTTACTAGTATAGTTTTTCTATTTTCAGCAAATTGTTCCTTCTCACACCTCTCTGTAATATTCTCCTTCCCTGACAGCCCCCTGCCCATTTTTTTCTGGTTATGTCTCAGAAAAATATCATTGTGTATTGGGCTTTGAAAGGGGTATGCGTAGAAGGGAGGAGAATGCCAGTTTGTTGGAATTTGGTAGAATGCTTCACATCAACCAAAACAGTTCATTGCTATAAAATGATTCACAGATATTGAACATCCTGAACAAATTATCCATGAATTCTCAAGATCAGTTTTATCATCCTTATCCTCTACTT
>JAVJGG010000013.1:17707372-17725339 GCA_035590195.1 Aviceda cuculoides | reverse complement strand
CATACTGAACTCAAAACACAGCACCGTATCAGCTACTAGGAAGACAATTAACTCTATCCCAGCTGAAACCAGGACAGAAGGCCTTTTCAGACCATCTCATTTTATATCCACCTTTTCATTTGCCTGTTCTCTAAAGTTTCTGGAACACCTTTTCTCATCTTATAGTGCACTATGTATATTCTCCTTGAAGACAAATTTTCTCCCTAGCCAAAATTTACTTTGAATCACTTACAAGCTTTTTTTCCTCAATCCTTTAGCATTGTTGCCCACCTACCATCATCCCACATCCAATTTTCCCCCAAGATACTTAATTTGCTTTTGTGTAAAGTTATATTAACTGCAAAGGTTAGTATTCTTTTTTATTAGTAGTACAAGGAAAAAAGAGGGGGAAAAAACCCCCAGCAAACAAAAACCAACACACACAACAAACCACAAGATATAAGATACCTGGAAATAAGATATGTGAAATATGGAATAGAATCGTCCAGTTGGAAGGGACCTACAATGATCATCGAGTCCAACTGCCTGACCACTTCAGGGCTGACCAAAAGCTAAAGAACATTATTAAGGCCATTGTCCAAATACCTCTTAAACACTGATAAGCTTGGGACATCGAACACCTCTCTAGGAAGCCTGTTCCAGTGTTTGACCACCCTCTCAGTAAAGAAATGCTTCCTAATGTCAAGTTTGAACCTCCCCTGGCACAGCTTTGAACCATTCCTACACATCCCATCTCTGGATCCCAGGGAGAAGAGCTCAGCACCTCCCTCTCCACATCCTCTCCTCAGAAAGCTGCAGAGAGCAATGAGGTCGCCCCTCAGCCTCCTGCCCTCCAAACTAGACAAGCCCAAAGTCCTCAGCCGCTCCTCATAGGGCATCATGCCTTCCAGCCCCGTCACCAGCTTTGTTGCCTTCGTCTGGATGCATTCAAGTACCTTAACATCGTTCTTAAATTGTAGGGGCCAGAACTGCACACAATACTCAAGGTGAGGCCACAACAATGCTAAGTATGTTGGGAATATGATAATGTGAATTTTAATACTGGTCCCAAGAAAGAAATTGTAGTTTTATTTGCAAATCAATGCTACTTATATACTACAGTAAAAATATCAATAAATTGACATCTTTTTCCTTCATTTGAATTAAAGCACAGAGTTCAATACTGAAGACCAACACAAAACATTTTTATTTCTGAATTAATTTTTTCCAGCTTTTACTTTAGCTTCTGTTCATAGATGCAACAGATTTTTTTGTGTTTATACTCATTCACCCAAGACCAAAACAAATGTTAATTAAGAAAAATCACAGAACCCTGTTTATATCAATTTGATCTGCATAAAGCATTAGTTGGCAATACAAGTGTCACTATAATTTAAAGGCCCCAGCATCTAACTGTTCATGTATTCTTTGTTTTGGAATTCTCTGAGATTCACAAACTTATTTAGAATTTATCTAGTCTCTTTTCTTCAGCACAAAAGATTAGAATATGTACTTGAAATTAAGTTACTGTTTTGAGACCAATTAAACCCATTAGGACATGCAGCTGATGAACATACTGTGTTTTTTCCACTTTTCTGTCTTAAAGACAATTGACTGTAGCAAATCTGTAAATCTGAAATGACTTAATTAGTATCCAGGGACAGTTTAGTGGGATTTAATTAACAAAGATACCATAAATTACTTTAAGGAAGAAAAAACAAGCTAACCAACCTCTCATTACATCCTGGTAGTTTGGTTGGGGGGTGGGGGCAGTGGTGGTGGTGGTTTTGGGATTTGGGATTTGGGGTTTTTTTAATGGGAAATTCTAGTTAAAAGGAATATACTTTGCCATTTAGAATGATCTCGGAAAGCAATATTTATCTTCAGACCAGCAAGAAAAGTGTTCTAGATCCTTATTCCAATTTTTTGTCTGCACAACAGATGGACTACATTAAAAAAACTTCTTGAGAGCTAAAATAAAGGGAGAGACTAAATCATAGAAGGAAGCAAAATATAGCTATTATTTAATGCAAAAAAGTCAGGGCAGGAGTATTCAAACACAGATTCACAGAAAAAGGACTCACACATTTTTTCTTCCCTGAAAGAACAGACTCATCTGCCTACTTGTCACAATGCCTGCTCCATAAAATACTACCAGGGCAGAAGGCTTTATTACAATATTAAAACCTTTGCGCATTCTATATTCATTTTTATTTCTATTAACTTATCCCCACTGTAACAGACTGCATCTCTTCTTACTGACACAAGACAGAATTAAGCTTTCTAGTTTATTCATCTGCTTCACCCTATTTGTAGAGGCTTGGCTCTTCGTTATTACACTGTATTCAACCTGATCTTTGCTTTCTCTAGTGTTATTGATCACATCCCTTTAGAAGCATCTCTGTCTATTCCAGCATGACACAACCTCCATTTTCTCCTGTGCCAAGTTATCCTGCTTTCCTCATGACAGGCTCCTGAACATGTGAAGCAGGTATGATCAGCACAGAACAACCTATTATTCTGAGGTCCAGACTGACATGAGGAGCAATAGCCAGACTCCATAGGTTAATCTCTGACTTAGCCATTTCTGCATCGTAAAGCTGGGGAGGGCTGGGGACAGGGTCTATTTGCTACCCATAGTGCATGAAAAGCAACTTCTTTATGTCTTTTCTTGAATCAGTAGCAAGATGTACAGCTATTCCTCCACAGAGAATACAGGGAGAATACTTCAATGAGGGATACAACCCAGTAATGGGTGTTCTTTGTGGCAATCTTTTAGATGTGCGTTACTGCAAAGGGAGCCTGGGATTCCAAATTTCTCTCTTATTTCAGAATTGGCTTTAACCATGGACTGACTTCCTCTGTACCACCTTCATACAACACAATCTCAGTTCAAATTGGATCCAGATCAAATACAAGTGGTGGCAGTCTATTTTGCATATCTCATCACATGGATGTTGTGAAGGCAGCTACACTAAGGAATGAAAGGCACACAAAAACACTATGGAGGATTGCATCTACACTTATGTAGAGTACCTTGCGTAACAGTACAAAAATGCTCTGCTACCTATTAGAGTCACATAACTGGCTTTCCTTCCTATAATAAGACAGGAGCATGGGGGATCACATACAATCAGACACAATGGTGGTGTCAAGAGGCAGCTGAAGTGTGCACTTGAAGAATCAGTCCCCAGGGCATTCCTGGGAATGATACTAGAGTTAACATGGGCTTTTACTGACTGCAGTGTGTTAAATAACCACACAGCTTTTTCCGTTTGTGTTTACTCAAGAAGACATATCCCATCCTGAATGAATGAGGAACAGGGACACGTCTGTTATTAGAATGCTCTGAAGTGGATGAGGTATCTTTCCTTTATTAGAGAAGTAAAACTTCAACAATTCCTTAGAGAATTCATAAAACGGAGCCATAACAATTAAGATATAAAAACATTTTGAAAAATAAAAATAAAAAAAAAAATAAATCATACTTTCCCTTGGAATGGACCCACAGTCTTCCAGGATTTTGGTATATGGGCAACTCCCCATAATTTCTCTCGAGAAGAATCCAGACGTAGTTTATGCATGTTTTATAACTTTTCTTCCTGTCTATAATGAAAGTATCATCTCCCCTTGTATCCATGTTTATAAAGTAATAATAGAAATACATAAAGTAAATTTGTCCCCCTTAATAATATTAACAATTAAAAAAATATCACTGTAACTGCTATACCAACATATGATTGTCTTGACCAGGATGTACTTCGGGGAATTTTCCTTTCAGATAAAGGAAATCCATAACACTAAAATTATCATTAAATAAGGCATGCATTATCATCTTAAACAACTTTTCAATAAAGAAGAGTATAATGTAGGTGATTAAAAGAGAAACAAAGGAGGGGAAAATAAGAACTATATCCATCTCACATTAAGGAATCTCTGGCCAAGTGGAAGAAACAGATATAAACAGTGATAAATGTTTTGTCTTTGTTGCCTTCATTTTAATGGATTTGAAATTAAGTCTTAAATGGCACAAGGAGTCTTACAACATGCTTTCTAAATATTAGCTGAAACTATCAGATTCAGCTTCAGCCCTAGGTTCACAACTGAATATTTATATTATCCCATGGCAGGAGATAACCTCTTCTTCAGCTGAAGTAACTACTCCCTTTCAAAAGGTTCCTCTCCCGCCACCCCTTGCCTGAAAAACCACCAGTTCGCAGTTGAGCTCTAACAAGATTTAAACTCTACTTCTTTAAGATTGACGGCTTCTCATAGCTAGGAGTTGTTCCCATATGTACTTCAAAGGCAAGTGATGGCGTGGACTTCCCAGCGGTGTGTTGTGCTTTTGAAGTCTTTGAATTATCCATGGGAGATGCTACTAACAAAGAGAAACTGACAGTCTTAAAAAAGTAGAATTTAAATATACTTACAGCAGATGCCACAAAAAAAGAGGGGATTACCTTTTTAAAACTAATTCTTTTTTTCTGTCTTTTCAGACAGGAACGGATCTCAAGGAAAAAAAAAGATGTTGTAGCTAGGATTACTGTTTATCAGCAGGAACAACCAGTATCATAATATGAATGGTCTAGCCACTCCAGAAAGAAATATAAATTTAATGCAAATATTTCCTGAAATACTTTTGTGCTTTTTAAATAAACTAAATAACTCAATCTCCTTATTCATTGTCAAATTTATTTTAAAAGAGCTCATGGTCTTTTTTTTCTCTTAAGTGTTAACAGTAGTTGCAGGTAGGTCAAGTATATCACATCATACACAAGAAAAACTTCTTTTCCATCTTCATTCCTATTTCTACTTACATCCTGACTTGAAAACGTACTTTATGAAAAGATCAGATCTAGCATGACTGTTAACAATGTATCTTTTTCAGAAAACATGGGGTTTAGAGAGCCCATTAAACATGAAATATTTCTTTTGGTTAATTTTTTTTTTTTTTTATGAGGGGAGAAAATTACTTGAAAATATTGAGCAAAGCAGCTTCAAAGTGCTGAAACATATGACTTTTCTAACTGAAAGGCCTGTTTTAAAAGGTAACCTGTTTATTGTAAAAATAGCCTCCAAATTATTTAAATCAAAGTGAAATATTTCCAATTTATGTAAACCTAAGTCTATAACTGTTTCGCTGAACCACAAATAACTTTTTCAATCACCATTTGATTAAAATTTGAGGCTTTTTCACTTCCTGTCCTATTTCACCATAATAATATTAAAAAAAAAAAAAAAATCAAAAACCATGAATAAACAAGCTACGTATTTCTTGCCTTAAGTCTGGAAAGCTAACCTTTTAGGGAAGCAGCCTCTAAACTTCACTGTTTTGCTTTTTTTCAAAAGACATGAATTAAAAAAATGTTGTAAATAATTGTATGCAGTGCTATCTCTGTTCCCTTCTCACCTCTTTATAGCGACACACACATCTTATTTGAACTTAAACAGTAAGCAGGCATTCTGTCCTGCTATAACTGCTGTTTATCTAGCAGAGCTAGTCTTCACTACAGGTAGCCTCACATGTAACGCATTGTTTCTTGATCTTATTTTTTTATTTCAGATTTAGATAGATAGTAGCATTATGTAACAAGGTTATCAACAATCTTCAAGGTCACTGAACTATGAGAAGGGTTTGAGGCTCACCATGCTCTTTTCTTGCCAATGACAGTTCAACCAGCATGGAAGAAGTTAGCAATGTTTCCAAAAGTATTAAATATATCTCATTTGGCTAAGGACCTTCCTTGTATCTTCCATTACAGTCAGATTTTCCTCTTACCAAGGTCTTAGTTTTGACTGCCGCTAGAATAGACCTCAAATCAAACTTACGTTTTTAAAACATTTTTCAGGATGTCACTGTCAAGGCAGAATAGAAGGGTAAAACAAGTTTTAGGATGTGGTAAGGGAAAGGTAGCAAACTGGTATATTTCTGCTGGAGAGTCAGTTCATTTTTAACTCAGGTAACTCATCTGCAAAACAAGCTTCCAAACTTCCTTTGGTTTCAATTCCTAGCAGCTAAAATCAGGGCTCCTCCTGCAACTCTATCTGGAAAAGCAGATACTGAAATTCCAAACAAATATGGTATTTGTTTTCTAACTTAACCAATGCTAGAAGCAGTGCTAGAATTTAGGTCTCCTATTTCACCTGGCATACATCTTTCAGGTTACTATATTTTTCTTCAAAATTTAAATTTTAAATAAAGTCAAAAGACATAGCTGTTAGCAAGTAGTAAGACACTGCAGAAAACACAGATAGAGCGTGACTGATTTATTGACAGCTGTGAGCTCAAATGCTCATAATTCAGCAACTGAAACATACTTATGAGAATACTTATGCTAATAAATACACATTGTTTGTTATACACTACCTTGCCAACAGAAATTCTTGTAATTTAGTGAAGATTTCTTAAATTGAGAAATATGAGTAGTGGCACCCCTCCTCCCTCTCTTTGTACATGTGAATATATCTGCACATAGTCTAAAGCTTTAGCCTTACCGGTGCTGTCATCATAAACAACAGTAACTGTTTTCCACTTGAAGAACTGCACAAGGTCAAGGATGGCACGGCTGAGTGAAGAGAAATCTGGATAGAGGCTGACATAGAAGGAGTCCTTGTTGTCTGACACCTGATGTTTCCAGCGGGTCTGGATATGTGGAACACCCAAAGCGTTGCAGATGGATTGCACAGCATTAGCTGAGGAGCTATGGGATGGTCCGAAGATGGCAGCCACCCCAAGGGACAGCTGATCGCAGGCTGAAGAGGAGACAGAAGTCTGTCAATGATGAAAGAAGGCAGTGTGCCAGAAGGTATTGCACAATTCATATTGAACAAAAGGCACTCCATGAAATATAGCTTTTATTGCTGACAGAGCTCCCTTCTTGTGTAACACTTTCACTTACGCAGATTTCAACCTCAGAATACATTTCTAAGCTTTCACTATGAGTTGATGAATAGCAACACTTAACACAGAAATAGTGCTCAGCTACATTTAATAAACACTTCTATGTCAGTGGAAGCCACAAAGGCCAGCAATTGTGTATCTTTTAAAAAGGACTGACAAGAGAAGAGATTTATGCTCAGCTGCATCTTACAATTGGAAAAGGGCCATATGGGACAGTATTCTAACCTAGGCTCTTTAAGCATTAACTTCTTCCTCAATCAATCAACACTATTTCTACTGAGATCCTAATTACTCAGGAATTGTACATGTTAAGTAGATTCTAGTTTAATATCAGGCAAATGATTGATTTTCTTGAAATGGACATTTGAATGTCTATATCTGAAAAGCAGGCATATTGACTAGCAAAATTTAAAGGTCAACATTTTCCCTAAAACAAAAATAAATTGCTACCTGCTAATGAGAAAAAAAAAAAAAAAAAAAATCAGCGGCCCCTCTTCAACACCAGAAATACTCAGTTTTCTACCTAGATTAGTAAATAAAACAGGCCCTGAGAGTCACTGGCATGATACTGCTGCATTCAAGTGGCTTAGCTCTCCTCTTTCCAATATAGGCTGGCCCTACCTATACTGTGCATTAGCAGTCTCTGGTCTGTATTATCTCCCACAGTATGCTCCAGTATTATCTTGTAGAATATTAGTTGGAAAATGCCAAAAAAAAGGCAGGAAAATTAGTCAATACTGCAGACCAGTGTTTCAGCCCATGCCCTGTTCCTGTTTAGATCACTACCATAGACATAACCTTTATGAGTATGCAGTTATGAAAACCAACAGCTTCTGTCTCCTAAGAAAACATCCTTATTTGGTAGCAAGAAGTAATGGAAAGTATCTCTAATCCAATCTTGATGTGAGTATTTGTATGAGGTCTGATTAATTAATATTGTTACTCCACCATCAGTGTTCCTGACAGCTGAGGATGCAAGCAATAGAAACACATCTTGCTGCATTACTTTTCTCAGGAAGTCAAAATTAATTGTGTTATTGTGTACATCCTTTTCACATAATGAAAATATTGCTAAGTCTTTCAAGTGCATTCCAGAAACTATGCTGGCACACCTTTTTATTACTGCAGCGCACCGGTGGTTTAAATGAGCTTCTCGTATACACACAGGATCTCCATTGCATTTCTGAGCGTCGGATCAGGGCCTAAATGACTAGCTCGATAAAAAAACATTTATGCTAATATTGCCCTTCCTAAGTGTAATCAACAAGCTTTATGCAAATGTCAGTAAATGGGATCACTAACAACAGCAATAGCTACCAGATGGCTTTTCAATGGGCTTTTTTTTTTTCCTGTTTCTGAGATTTGAATAATGCAATGCTTTCACACGTGATTTAATATGGCACTGGCTTTATCAGATGCATACCAATTTTTCTAGTGCATTGAGGGATGTTTTGTTTGCATTGACATTATTCTTCACTGAAACAGTATCTTGGAAATACCATCTTGCCTTCAGATTGCTCTTTCATATAGTACCTTTAAAAATCCATTAATATTTCATCTATATTCAACTTCAAAAGTATGTGTTACTCAGAGGTCTAAACAGGCTATTTCTGATGCAGCGCCTGCCTGCTCACTAATGGACATAATCATGAACCACAAAATGAGTCAAATGCTTAAACCTCATTGTTAAAACTCTGCTTTGGAGCCATCATAATAAAATGAACCATTTTATGTTAACCTTTAGCCTTTGTTTCTGAACTAAAGCACCTGTCAGCACAAATGTAGTTGGCTGTATTGTGAATTGATGAAGCAAAAAGCTATTAGCACTGGAAGATTACACAGATTTTGATACAGCCTGACCAGTTACAAATAGAGAGTTGCATTCTCATCCAAGATGCAAGTAGGAACAATGAATACATACAATCTATTCAATATATCCAATCAATGGCACGTTGCCATTCTAACTTCAGCTATTATAGTCTATCAAGATTTAGCAACATAATATTAGGGCTAGCTCACACCTTCAAGCAAACCCCAAGTAAGCGCTAAAAGTAGTTGCATTGTCTCAGGAAAGGATTAAAGACTGCAGAAGAAATTTGTCTGCTGTCAGTTGAATTTAGATGAGGAAGAAAGGAGAAAGAAGGGGCCAGAATTAAGGAGCAGCCCATTTATTCACTGTTGGCTGAGATGGAAAGAGTAGTCTCTCTCAGAACCTGCTTTAATCCAGCATCCAAAACACCAGAATAACAACTCAAAAATACTTTGTTAAAAGTGTTGTTTGCCTCTCTGTTCTTCCATACACTCTCCTCTGCAAAGAAACCATCTTGCTAGGCGTAAGTATTTAGCCCATAATATTTTTCATAAATCAAAGCATCTTACAATGACTCAACTGTGCGTATTTCTGAACAAATACAGATACTGTCTATTTTCATACCTAACAACAGCCTATATTAGAATTATTTAACAAATAAACAGATAAAACAGGCTAACAAGATTAGCTCTGTATGTTACAGCAGAAGAGAAAATATTTTCTCATAATTTTTAAACTGAATCGGTATTATATTACACTTTTAAGATGTACTTCATGTACATTCATCCTGACATAGCAGCTTTTCCCTATGTAGCATTTCTAACATGGCATCAAATGTTTTCATTCATCTTCAAATGTTTTCATTCATCTTAGCCCACTATAACACCAGAAATCCCTTATTGTGTAAAGCTTTCATTATTTAACATTTGGGAGTGGCATGTTGGGACCAGATCACCTGGCAAATTTAGGCTAGCAATCTGTCATAAGAAGTACAGGTTGACCTCTGATTCTTTCACCCTTCTTATTTTCTTGTTAAGGATAACATTCATATGAAATTGGCTCTTCAATTTATATTAAAAAAGTTTTTAAAGAACATGTAATACAGTGTAAAATTCAGTCCTACTGAGTTCTGACACCAGGCTTTGTATTTTCTCCTGTAAATACATACTGAACTTTTGGGGGTTTGTACTTTTTAGGATATGGCAATGCTGTAGTAAACTTGCATCTATTGTTATAGACTTGAACGTAAAACAATCTGAAAATTTCAATTTTTGTGAGAATCAAAGATTTGAAAATTTAGGAAAAGTGTTCAGTTATTTTTAAAATTTTATTTTTTCTTTAAACAAATCATTTATAGTTAGGAGAGAAATGCTGTACCTGGCCCTAGACATTTACCTGATTCTTAATATTTAGGCTTATTGTATGCCTTGTTGACATAAGATGCACAAAATTACAACTATTTGTTCCCCTTTGAAGCCCATACCTGATTAACTATGAGACATTCATATGCTAAAGTTATTTGTGGAGATGTACTTAAAGTGATTAAATGCTTAAAATTGAATTGGAGTCTTCTTCCAGGTTCACTAGAATTTGGAGGCACTTGGCATTTTACAGGACAAAGTCTGGAGATAGTGTTTTCTGACTCCAAAGGAGCTGGTCTCAAAAACACCCTAGTCACAAAGCTCAGAAAAATTTATTTCGGATTTTAAATATGTAAAGAAATAGCTTTTAGACAGGGGCAGTGGGAGCACAGGTGACAATGTAATTTTCAAGCAGTTACCATTACAGCCTTCAAAGGGTGGTCTTTAAAGCAGTTCTTTGATGTCAGCCACCAGCTTGTACAGTCTCATTGCACATTGCATATGGCTTTATTGGACAGATATTTTTTCAAGTAGATAAGCCAAGTGAGTCTTAGTTGCTCATTAAAAAAAATTAAATATGCAAAAGGTTACCTTTTTTAGATGCTTCGAAACTGTCATAGAGATTTATCTTTTGGGTGTCGTATGTTAATGTGGTGTTTGGCAGAAGAGTTCTGTTTCTGTTGATTCTGTTCACAGCAAATCTGAAGGCTAATTCTTCTGCTCCCATTGGACCAGATTCCACACACTCAAAAATGCCTCCTGGTAGTGGGAGAAAGAAGAAAGAAAAAACCAAACCACTAGTAAGCCAAAATGGCATACAAGTACAACTTTAATCATCAGTTTGGGAAAAGATTAATCAGCCTGAAATTTTTAACTTAATAAACCTCATAGAGTGCAGCTCATGAAGTTATCTCATGATTTTGGTGAGGTTTTGGTCAAATCATAAATAACCCAGCAACGAATCAAACTTACCTTAAAGAAAATCTGTTTGGTTTTTTTCCATACAACATCCATTTTACTATTGTGAATAAAAACAGTGTGGCAATATAAACTAACCACACTATTTAGAAGCAAAATAGGAGAGGGATGAAGAATTAGTAATTATTCTTTCACATAGTTAAGCATGAAATGATTACAGTTACCCCTTCCAGATCAACCACAACCTACGTGTGTGTGGCAGGAGGGAGGGAGATTTCTGGTTTCTTGTTTTCTACTGTTCTAGACTTATGATACAACTATAATGAACTGGAGAGTTCACTGGAAATGCAACATATAAGAGAGCATGGAACTGGGATGCCCCAAACTGCCTCCAGAAATGAAGATGTATAGGTATTTTATCATGACTGTGTGCCTAAACTGATAAATATGTTGAGCAAAGGGTTCGAATTTTGGTTTTTTGTACTGAGCCACGTGTACATGCTAACCTCGTTATCAACAAATACAGCAATCTAAGCAACTACACTGTGCATAAAGTATATCACGCAATGAAAACATCCCCAGACAAAGCATACTGCTGGAGTAGGACATGCCTCAAATGATAATTTCTAGAACTTTTCTGAGCCAGCCTTAACCTTGAAGTAAATAAGTTTATGAAACAGTGCTGTGCTTCAGCTGTTCTTTTCCTCATTAATGAGATACCATTGCCCATGGAATGTAAATTTATACATACCTTGGGGTAACATCACTTATTCTTGGGTCTGGAAAGGCCAAGGATACAGTGACAATAAAAGTAATTTGATATGTCCTTACTATGGTGACATGGAATGCCTCAGAAAAACAATGAGTATCCATATGGTTTCTTTGGTCCTCATGCTAACATCATCTGTCAATACTAATGGATGGCCAACAGCCATCATCTGAAGATCACTAATTACAAGCCAAGCATTGTATCTGTGCAAGAAATGTTTTTCCTTTTGCTTTCTCCTAGCTTGTGCTTATTCATTTCCAAAGTAATGTTGCTACCTGGCTTTGTATTTTATTAAAAAAAAAAAAAAAAAAAAAAATTATTCAACACTCCACTTTCTCAGCAAGAAGCTCTCAGAATCTGAATGTACAGGAACTGAGTCAGACTGAACTTCACAAGCTACAGTCAGTTTGTAAACAGTCTTGTTGAGCAGCCAAGTATATAAACCATTACTAAAGCAAAAAGAATGTGTATTTATTTATCAACTGTCCCTTTCTGATACCATTAAATATGAAAAGGCTTTTCACTTTTGCAAACCTCATGCCTCTTCCAACCTATTTCTCACTACAGGATGGAGGTGTTAACTTTTTTCCTGCAGATGAGGCCTTAAATTCATGGTGAGAGCCCTAGGGACAGATGCTTAAATAATATTAATTTAAAAGCACAAGTGCTAACCCCCGAGATGAGATGTGACTAATAATTTAAACATTAGTCATTTAAAACTGAGAATGAGGCACTGATGGGAGAGGCAGACACTTAAGAAAAATTTAGATACGTAGGGAAATGATCTAAACTGACTGAGTATAGAATGTATATATAATTAGTAACCGATATTAACAATACCTCAGAAGCTAAAGCAAAAGAAACTTGGACAAAATTCAGGTAAATATAGGCTTAGTACACTTTAAAACTGAAAAAAATTACCATGTTTATTTGCACGATAATACAATATTAACCTGAAAGGCAACCTACTGCTTTTGAAATTAATGAAGTGCTCTGCTCAGGAAAACATAGTCTGATAGACAAGATTTTGGGCTGCTTAAGACTTACAGCACCTAAACATTATAAATCAAACTGTGACATATAGGAGGAGCCTATTTTAATTTGGGGCAAATTTTTAAAAATTGCTGCAGAAAGCTAAAAATTAGTGAATAAATTATAAGTATTAAGAAAGAAGAAAAATAAAAAGACATTTCCATGAACATAATGAAAATAAAGATATATTTTATAGGCCTTCCTAAGGCATCTGGAAAGCAGTTATTCAGAGGTGTTTAAATAAATCAGTATCACACAAACAGTTATTAAAAAAAAAAGGAGGAAGGAAAACATAGCTTCCGATTCCTGCTCCTGAATATTTTCTCATTTTACACTAGATAGACACTGAATTAAAAATAAGTACCCTAGAGGAATATAGATTAGACCATATATTTGCAGTTTTCTAGCTGTTTTCTAACTTGTAGGATGTCGAACTTGCACTAGGCTCCTTTAATTTCAGTTTTATGCTGCTTCTGTACCTGTCCACTCAAGCAGTGGGGGAGGACCATCCCATAATTAAATATTTCGGATGCTGACAGATGTAGGTTAATCTTAACCTTCACACTAAGAAGACTCAAATCAACAGGTTTTCGAAGTACACCCACCATGTCCTACTGATATGCAAAATGACTGAAAATGCCAGGCTCCTCCATAGTGAATAACATCTGCTAGCTTTGGCCAACTTAATACTGCATACAGGGCACCACCATTTCTTAACTGAACATCTAAGCAGTTTAAATTGAACTCACACCCTAAGCAGAGCAGGAGCTTAGGCAGACACATGTCTGCATTCTGAATATCAGGGTATAGTCACAAAACAGCTCCTCATTCTCCAGAGGAGAGAGCCCTTTTACGTGTGCGTGGAAGTCTATGTTTCAGATATTTTCAGGATGCTCAGCAAAGGCACAGAAATGAGTTCAGACATTGACAGGAATAGGAAGTTTTAAAGGCTGCTTTCTCCATTGCTGCATAAGATGCAAGTAGATACTTACGTGGTAACTTTAAACTGCTTTGGCCTTACTGTCATGTTCCTATATCTGTTACTGAATATGTAAATAAATAACAAAAGAATACTTTGAGTATTTTTAAGGAAAATGTTGTGTAAATCCACTGGCTTAATGCTAGGAGACAAGCTACAAATTACACTGCAATTTTTATAAAATGGAAAGGAAATTAATAAAAAGGATTGGCTTTCTACTTCAGGTATACACAATTATAAAGGGTTAGTGGTTTCCAGAAGCTGTTATAGCATACTGAGTTGTGTTGTTCCCTTCTAAGCAGGCTGTTCTTTACTGCTGTTGTACCTTGTATTCAGGATAGCCTTAATAATCAAATAGAGGAGTGCACTGCATGCTGTCAGATAAGCAGACAGAAGAGTCATAAATCTTGCCATTGATATGTGGACAAGCAGCCAAGCTAATGCCAATGTCTCTCTAACAGCTTGAAAAAATGCAGGTGTTGTGGTTTGTCTTATTTTTAACAGAGCTTATATACCCATAATAAGCAGAAAAATCAGTTCTCATACACAACCAGCAGCACATTCTAGAGGAAATGGCTGAATTTTCACTGCTACCTCAAAACAGAGACAGAAAACTTAAAAGGAGTAGTAAAATGTGTATTTAATGCTTAGCTTGCTTTAATGGTCTCATATATGACTTCTTTATTTACAGTGTTAATGATACAGCAATTCCTCTCTGCCCTATAACAGTAGGGCACATGGCATCACATAGCTACAGCTCAATCTGTAGCTCATGAAGTTTTATTGACTGTGTACAGTAGGTGACTGCTGTATAGCTGAACACTTCTTCAAGTTTTTACTGTCATGATAATCACTTATCAAAAGCTCACAGTGGTGGGGAATGTTTCAGACAGGCCAGTCCAAGCCAGATATGCAAAAGCAATTGTAAAAAAATCTTTAAATACTGTACCTTTTGCAGTGACATCCAGGATAATTCAGATCTCCTATTATTCTTGATATACTAGAACTGCTTTTACTGAACCTGAAATCCACTAGGATTTTTCATCACAGTTGTCACTATTGAAAAAATATTTATATGACCAAGTTCTTTTACCATAACCAATAGGGAAAATCCAGTCATCAGTGTAATACTGATGCAGTAACAGTTACTTCAGAAACAGAAACCACTAGGAAAAAATGATAGTAATGTTTTATCAAAAAGGACAATATGTAGTGCCTAAAGTAGTAAGAGTAATGTAGAAGCCCTTTTTATTTTCCAAGGGGGAAAAAAATCTGAAATAGTTTTTAGAAAAACTATGAAGTAAAAAAAAAAAAAATGTTCTGAAATTGTTCAAATGAAAAAGCCTGCATTTTCCACCAAAAAAGTCTGAAGAATTTCCATTTTTAGTCCACAAGCCATCTTGGTTTTCCCCAATTTTCAAATCATTTTCTCAAACTCAAAATCCAAAGAAAAAACAAAAAAAAAGTCAGCTTGCTACACATCTTGGCAAAAATTAACAAAAAAAACCCCTGGTCCTACTCTTAACTACTTAATTTCACATATAATAGGATAACCAACCATTTGAATGATTCAACTTTCTATTTCTGTTCCACAAAAGGATCTTAGGTATTTTTCTCCCCATAAACGTTGCACTTCGGGGATCACTATCTTGTGTGGTTTGCATTATCATCTCCATGAAATATCTGATGAAACCCAGCAGAAAGTGCTGGAACAACTTATTCATAAATCTCTCCTTCTCTTACATATGAACTTTTGAAACAGATGCATGCAATAAAACCTGAGCTACTGTTACCTACTTGAAATAATCCGCCTTCAAGAAGCTTCAAAAGTGCCTAAGTAAAACAACAAACAAGCAAAATAGCATACCTGGTTGACACTAAATCAAAGAATTTCTCCTTTATTTCTAGTACAGTCCCAAGTTTGTTTCAGTAGAAATGAATGCTATTTAATTACAGTAGCTACAAGGCTATTTTACAATCTGTGCCCTCTGAAAAATTAAACCTTTAAATATATAACAGAAGGCCACATTACCTCAGATCATAATCTGACAAATCAGTTGAAATGAAGCCTACAGGCTACTTCAAATTACTGAATCTAAAATAATTCTTTTTCATTATCATTGCAAGTATATCAACTATATACACAGAATTAAAACTTCCATGGTTTGGCAGTATCAGGAGTTTACCACACTAATTTTCAAATGTGAAATCAGGAGAGAAAAATTTAGACACAAACTTATTCTAATACAGCATTGTTGACATTAACAAAGTTATGGAAACAATAACATTAATTATAATTTCATTTTTAACTGCGATTTCCTTGTATGAAGATGTAAAATGAAGTTTCATTTTTTTCTAATAAAACAACTGGATAAATATCTCACACATACACACACTAGTTATTAATAGCTATAATTTTTTAACTTTATAGCCATATTACCGTTACCATGCACCAATCTGCACAAATTTAATAACAGCTGTGAAGAAGGTGCTCTTTAATTAACACATTATAAAAAGTAACATCAGTGACATTGTGGCATGAACACCATTTTTTTAATGATACAGTAAATTTTAAAATATAATTATGTAAACCCATGTCTTAAGTAACATTAAAAAGGTGACTGAGAGCTAGGAATGAAATTTATTTCTTCTTCCTCACCTCAGATCAATACTTCGAATTTAAGATAACTATGGTGCCCAGCACTAATCCTGATGTGACAAAAAATAGAAATCTCTTATACTGATTGATCATTTGCCATTCAGAAAACATGAACTCTCAGACAGTCTTTGTTTAATTAACCTGGAAAGATGGGAGAAAGGAATAACTGGTGTTTGTGAACAAAGTATCTGTGAAAAAAGTATCCAAAATAAAAACCTTTTTAGAAAAGTGTTTCAAGAGAGAATCAAGCAAGTCTATCAGTATTACACCATTAAAATATATGCTCATATCTGCTGTGTTCTAATATTGAAATTGGCCATTTGGTGATCAGAGCCAATGATTATTCAAGGTAGTACTACAAGTAGAGGGATAAAAAGGTCAAAAGCATATTACTGAGAGTTCAATGGATGCTAGTATACTGTCAGCATTTCTAGAGATGGAAGTGATGGCTTTTCAGAAGTGTGAAGGGGCCACAGTTCTCCTAATATAGGCACAGCCAGAAGGCAGTGAGGAGGCTCATCCGAAAAACCCAGTATCACTGATGTGGCATGGATGATACTGGGAGCAGGAGGGATGGTAGGTGCTGTGCTACAGTGAGTGATCAGGGTTGCTGGCTGAAGGAATTTTAACCTTAATCAAGTGTGCTATAGGCTGTACTGATAATCCTGTTTCACATCCTGTTATGGATTGGAAAGCTACAGAGGTGGTTCAAATACCTCCATGAAGGTTGCCAGCTTAGGCATGTGCTTCCTATAAATACAGAACAAAATTACATTTTAGCCACTTATTTCTGTCTGGAACAGGATTTAAGAAAATGAATCATTGTCATGCAGGTCATTAAAAGCAAATTCTTTACAACATTTTCCATAAAACCATGTATTTAATTTTTTATATCAATTTAGAATACAGCAGTGTGAATCCGGACTATACCATGGTTTTAATATTCTTTTTGAAAATTATATTGAAAGCTTTCTGAATCCCACAACAGGAAGAATTTTAAAAGGATCACTTGACATAGAAAACTCTGTTTATTTGACTTTGAAGTCCTTTTTATATGGATAAGCCACTGTGGGAAAAGACAGTACACTTCAGCAGTATCCTTTATCCATACCGAGTGTACATAGGGTTTGGAAGAGGGAAGCAGGATCTGGAATTTCTGGGGTTAATTTTCATTGCCACTGATTTCTTGTGTGACCTTGGACCAGAAGGTTTTCTGAAAAATAAATATCCCAAAACAGATGTAGCAAACTCCTCAACATTGCAATAGAGGCACAATTATTGGAAAAACAGTAACACATTTTGAAATGAGACATAATTTATGTTAAAAACAGTCACGGAATCAGTGTATGAAAGCATGATCACAGAATCCTGCAAATGTTGCACTATAAAATGCATATAAATATTACCTTCAGCATTTAAGTTATCTTTTCATCAATATTTTAGTGTAGTTGCATGAAACTGACAAGTTTAAGACACATTTCTCCTAAAAGGATTTGAATTACCCACAGATTTAAGAAAAAAAAAAAGTATATATTTTCTGATTTTACAATACATAAGGG
>JAVJGG010000013.1:17683030-17700277 GCA_035590195.1 Aviceda cuculoides | reverse complement strand
TCCCTGGCAGTGTTCAAGGCCAGGTTGGATGGGGCTTGGAGCAACCTGGTCCAGTGGAAGGTGTCCCTGCCCATGGCTGGGGGGTTGGAACTAAATGACCTTTAAAGTCCCCTTCCAAGCCAAACCATTCTATTATTCTACGATACTTGACAATGACTGCTCAAATAACTAACAAAAAACAAGTTACATAGAAGTAGTCATCTTCTGATCCAGCTAAACAGAATTTACTCCCTGAACTAGAAATTCATTTCCCTTAGGCCAGTATATACTCATTGATAAGAATAAAATTAGAGTTTTATATAGATTTATATAAATAATAATTTTCTGGTCTTTTGGAAGTGTGTTGAAAAGATCTGTAAAGATAGAGCTTCCCCACTAAAAATTATACAGGTGATACAGAATACACTTACATGTACAAAACTCATCCTACTAGAAGACTGTTGAAGTTAGTGTGATAGTTGCACTATAGTAAAAAAGAAAGGCACATGCAGAGACTGATTCAAAATAGACTGAAAGGCTCTTGGCACATGTCTTTTTTCTTCCTATTCATTATAGAGTTTAGATAAAACGAATTAAAGCTTGTCCTTCGAGTCTCTTTCCAACTGGTTCTCCTCTGTGTGTATCTATCTACATGTGAGTATAGGAAATACACGCACATGAGCTGGTAACTATATAAAGGTCCTACAGCAAAAGTGTTCTGACACAGTATATTCATGATTAATTTCATATTTACACTCCAGTGTATTTATTTCTTATTCTTTACCAGTTGCCTTTTGTTACCATGTTGCTATTTAACAGATACATAAATATTTATTCTGATATTACAGAATACTGTTTTATTTACTGTTAACTGCATTTTGAAACAGACAGGTGTCATAAAACATCTTCTGTTTTCTATGACAGTCCTTCCTTACTCCTGTTTGCCTCCAATAATCAAAAAATGAAAGATTCCATGCAGTGATTTTCCCATGAATACTATGTTGTAAAATGTGCTCACAAATTATAGCTTTCCATACCCAGCAAGTAGCAAGGATTTCTTTAACACTGACACAGGTATAACCAAATCACTTAAAAAAAAAAAAAAAAAAAAAAAAGCTGGATTAAGTTGTCATACATATAAAGATATCATGTAAATTAGATTTAAATATCATTGTCTTAAATTATTAGCATATCATTGTTAGTGACCACTTTTGAGAACAGGTTTTCTAGCCTTTCATATTGATTCATGTAAATCACTAGCTTCAGTGTCTTTATAATTCAATTCAAACTTGTAATGAGTCAAACCTGCGGAAAGGCCTGTTCAGAATGAAGAGTGCCAACCTAATTGAAATGCTGCTCGTGCCATGGAAACAATGAAGTGTGACACTTTGTCTTTTACATCTAGCAACAGGTTTACTGGGAAAGAAAGAGTCATTTATGCTGTTTTTCAGAGAGGTGGCAATGTGGATAGGAGAATTAAACATTTACTTTGGGGGAGTGCAAGCTATTTCTTTGCTTTTTTCACAGATGTATTAAGCTGTTTTATAAATTTATTTGGCACCTTGAACATTCATTTATTTTTAGCTTTTCCTGAATTGAAGTCAATACATAACCCCCTCTGAAAAACTTCTGTGACATTTAAAATACTTCTTCAAAAACTTTTTTCCTTCAGTTGAAGCCTAATCTCTAAAATGGGTCTTTCACTTTGCCTGTATTGAGGTATTTACCCATGAATAAAACAAACTAGAAGCGTGTGTAGAAAAGGCAACTGTTTCAAAATCTTCCATGACTGGAGGGTTTTCGTCACATAAATTAACCTAAGTAAATCATTGTGAATTAGTAAAAATATTTATAATCTGGCTTAATCCTAACATGCAATTACACACACCTTTTGCCCATGCTACTTTGTTAATAAAATAATATCCTTAGACCAAAAATTTATGCATCCGCTTTCCAGACGAATTTTAATCTTTGACTCAGATTTCCCCAAGCCCTATTAATATATTTTTTAATTTCACACTGTTTTCTACAACATAATGTAGAGCTATGAATGTTCAGATTTCTCACTAATAAGGGATAATTTTAAGGATTAGCTGTAAACTTGCATTCTGAATTTTTACACCTTAGATTAAAGGGCTATTTTCAAAACTTTCAAGGGCTTGAAGTCAAATTTTGTCTTCCCTCAGCTCCATGATATAACCTTTCATTAGACATGGAGCAATATATGTACATCTCTGCTCTACTCAGCTCTGCCTGCAGGTCTGTTCTTTCAAACCAGCAAGCTAATGAAGTGCAATAATTTAAGACATGTGGAATGCAGTATTGGTCATGCTAGAGAGCAGGTATGCAGGCAGTATACTGCAAAAATAATGCAGAAATGTATAACCAAACCACTGATCCAAAATAAACGAGGATTATGGATGTATCAGGTAGTCACCCAAGCCTGAAATAAGAGCCCTGCTCCAATCCTCGTTTCTGCAAGCTGTTTCTGGATCCCTCGGAAACAACATAACTGGATAGTTTTAAACTTACAAAATCTTCAGAAGCAACAGAAGATTTAAATAAATGTGTTCTAAACACATTTGAACTCAGTTCTCCATTCTGAATGATTCAGCTCAAAGATCTTATCCTCCAGGCTAGAAATTTGCTTGTTGATTGTGCCTTGTATGGCTTTAGGAAATGACAGGCAACTGTAATCAGAAAGGACTCTAATCAGCAGGAGAGTTTCACATGTGCTATCCCTCATATATGCTATTGTAGGTAATCAGTGCTGCTAGAATTAGAGAATCCTTCAAATAAAGTACCTGTTACAGTCTTGCTCAGCTATTCAACTACATATACAAAAAATACAAGGAGTGATTCAGACTTCAGGTGGTGTTTTATTGTGTACTCATTTTTGCAAAATATAGATTTGACATCAGTAAGATTTGCTAATTTGAGCAAATTATGCATTTTTTTTAAAAAAGTTGTTTTGTTTTTTAAATTATATTTCAGACTATTACATTTCTGCTTTTGCTCAAGTTCTTTTATACTTAGTTATTTAAAATTGCTCTAACAAAAAAGCAAAAAAATAAAAGTTTCAGATTGAAACTTCAAAATATTACTTTTTCATGTCATCTTAAACTTGGTACATTGATAGTCTTAGATGAAGCTGTTCTTTCCCACTGTTCAATGATGCCAATGAAAGCTGGAAAACCCACAGATTTTTTTCAGTTTTTTCCAACTGGAAAGCAAAGCACTCAGAAGCTTGGAAGTGTAACAACTGAACGTGCTTGTTCAGTCATATACTGGGTTTGGCTGGGATGGAGTTCATTTTCTTCAGAGCAGCCCATAGGGTGCTGTGTTTTAGTTTTGTGGCTAAAACAGTGTTGGTAACACACCAATGTTTTGGCTATTGCTGAAGTGTTTCCACAGCATCAGGGCCGCCTTTGTTTCTGGCTCTGCCACCCCAGCCAGCAGGCTGGCGTTGGGCAGGAGGTTGGGAGGGGACACAGCCAGAACAGCTGACCTGAATTGACCAGAAGTGGCATTCCATATCTCCTAACAGCATGCTCAGCAATAAAACTAGGGATGCAGTTTTTCGAAAGTAGCCATTGCTCAGGCATTGGCTCGGTATCGGTCTACTGGTGGTGAGCAATTATTTTTTAATCACTTCTTCCTTACTTTTTTTCCTCAGCTTAGTGGAACTGCCTTTATCTCAACCAATGAGTTATTTTTCCTTACTTTTGCCCTTCCAATTCTCTCCTCCATCCCTCTGGCAGTGTGAGGTCAATCCACAACTCTTCTCCATCATACTGGTGACTGTTGCGAAGAATCTCTGAAGGGCTCTGTTTGGACACGCATGTATTTGTCCTTACATTTAGCCACACGGGGTTTGATTGCAATGCTGTGCTTTAAGGTAATAGTTGCACATTACAAATACTGTTCTTGGTTACAAGTGTATAGCATCTAGAACTGCTATATTTGATTGATTCACAGATGAGAATATGCTGTATATTCCCTGTAGCTGTGTGTTATTTACTAAATCATCTCCTCTATTTTAACTATGGGATTTTACATTATTATTATTGTTGAGAAATAAATTGTCCTAATAAATAAAGTGAATTGAAAAATTAAAGTGTTTGATAGTCTGAATACTGATAAAAAAAATAAATTGAAGGTCTGTTTTACCTGGCAAAAAAGTATCTCTAAGTATCATTAGCCATGATCTTTCCTCCCTCATTTCCAACTTAGTGGTTCCATGGCATTCCATTTGCTGTCTTTTAGCAGCTTATTAACTTCTGTTTCCCATACATTGACATTCCTTGCTTCAGTACATTACCAATAGTCATCAATATCTTTGTCAGTGTATCTGAAAAATTGTTTTAAGGATTGTTCATTTGGTCCTAAAGCCTGGAAGATATTTGCTCAATCTTTTTGGAAGTGACCAGTTTCCTTGGATAACATCGATTAATTAATTTACAGTTCTGAAACCCCAAATGACTGAAAAAATTTAGAAATTGAGAAGGAAAAAATAAGACAGACCCAGAGTTAGTCAGAATTTGTATCAGCTTTTCTTACTTCACTACTATAATTGTGTTTGCAGGAGAATATAAGAAAGTCTGCCCAGTCAGAGGCCAAATCAATTACTGTTCAGCCAAACCTATGGTTTTAATCAAAGGAAAGATGAGATGTGAAAAAGAGACTTTCTAGAAACCATTGCTGCAGCAATATGAGCTGAGCATCACTTTCACCTTCATTCAGTAGCTGCTACACATCACAGTTGCCTCAACCTTTCTCCTGCGACTCCTACTTTGCCCTTTGCAGTCAGATCCCTTGACAGTAGAGGAACACTGTATTCCAATCCAGAAACATTGTTTGCTCACAGCATCAAGCTGTAGATACAGCTTGTTACCACGAGTTGTTCCAGACATAAGCTTAGAGCAGAATGAATTAACGCCCACCACATGTGTACTACTAAGCAAGTGCATTTGACAAAGCATTTCACAAATCTGCATTTAAAAATTAATTCAATTTGTCTGGGACACAAACACTCTCACCAGCAGAAGGGCCATTAACAAAGGGCAGTAAAAGGCAAACATAATACCTGTCCTGAGAATCACTGTTAGGTTCAACTCTATTAATTACTTGAGAGTGAGGGTAAAAGCACATTAATTACATTAACACAGGACCTGAACTGGAAGGTTCTGCAGCCACTACTGAAAGCAGAAATAACATGTAATCAGCAAAACAGATTCCATTAAACAAAGAAGCGTGTGTGAACTGGAGTGAAAGTAAGGCAAGGAATTATTATCAAAGATACTTCATTTAAATCGGTAAAAGAACAACAACAAAAAAAATTGTGATGTTTCACAAATCTGCAATGCAATATGTCAGAGTTGAAGCATTGCATAAAAGCCCATAGGGGTTACCACTGTAGAAAGAATCTACCTGAAGTAGTATGCAAAACTAAATGCTTAAGAGGAGAGCAGAGGGTAGGGAGGAGAAAATTAAGCCCAGAAAGACTTGATGAAGACTATCAAAACAGCCAACAGCTTGGAAAGTCAAGAAGATGTGCAAAAGTCATGATTCTGCAAATAGAGCACAGTATTTTCAAAAACTCTCAGAGCACATTCTTTTCACTCAAGCGCAGGGGATTTGCCTCTCAACTATGGATGAGGAAACTACTATGACTGTTTGTTTAAAAAACTCCTCTCTCGTAATAGCCAATAGAATGGTGTGAAAAGGCCAAATACCTGAGCTCAGTCACAAACAGAAGGGATTTTCTTCACACACATACATAGAACCTCATTCCTCTATGCTTCATTCCACTGTTGCACTTCCAAATTATAGTCCCCTATTTCTCACGTCAATGAAATTAAGATGCTTGCAGCTTTTTATTAAACCGATCTGAACAGTTACCTCTGAAGGACAATTAATACTTGCCAAATGAATCTCTGCTAGCTGCTTGCCCCTGTTGGTGTCTGCTTAGCTCCCTCACTGCATTAAATCCCTGTCCCTCTGTCCCAAAACTCCCACCTCAAAACACCCACTCCATTTTGTCTGCATCCCAAGCTTTCTCACTCTCTGCTCTGGACTTACGGAATCTAGCAATGCATTTCCTAGAGCCAGAGGTGATAGTTACAAGCTGTCCCGCAGCTGCAGAGCCAGTCCTCATCAGAGGATGGCTGGGATTAACCAACATCTCCACTCAAGGTCACGTACATGTTTGGCAACCTGCCTGTCATGTATGAAGGTAAGAACAGTACAGCAAGACCATGCAGGCTGTTCAACAATACCATTCACAATATCACGGCCTTTAGGAATAATTTATCATAAGCAGAAATGAACACTAATATCAAGTTGGCAAGCAAGATTTCTCAGCCTTTAGAAGCCCAACCCAGGCAAAGACAGAGTCACTGATAAGATGAAGGGAGAAAAACTGAAATAGACAATTCAAGAGATTAAGTAGACATTTTTGCAACTCAGAACAGCCTGAGTCAATAACATCTATACAAACAGAGATATAGCTTGGCATTCACAGTGACTTTCTTGGAAACCTCTTTCATATATTTACTTCATTACTCTAAGCTCCTAAACCATGCATCAAGCATTGAAGAATAAGTTACTACTGGGAAGAGGAAGATACATACTCTAACGGCGGACTACAGTCAAAAAAAGCAAAGATTTACCCCCTCTCCCCAGATTTGCCCATATTTTACAGAAAAGAAGACAAATACTTGTTTCAGATAAGAGTAAATTAGCTTTTAGAAATGCTACAAAAGTTCAGCTCTCACATTTGCGGAGGAGTCAGCATTTCCTGCTCTCACTGACTTTCTCTTGTATAGTATGATAGTCATTACCTTGGAGGTTCTCAGGTTTTTTACTTGTTTTCTTAACAATCAGATCCATATTTTATTATCTCTCAAAAGAAGTATCCCAGAGTGTAATTCTATATTGACTTGGGCTAAAGATTTTTGAGTAAAAAAAACCAAACAAAACAAAAAAACAAACAAAAAAACCCCCAAAACAAACACAAACAAATCTTGGCATTTTACTGTCTTAAAAAGCAATTAGAAATCAACTTTGCTATTTTCCTTCTGTGGATGCTCTGAATTTATCTACAGTGATAATCTATGTTTACCAACATTCCCTCTCCTCTGCTTATCCCAGTTTAACCCCTATAAGATCTCACTTTCTTTGAAAAGTACAGAAATTTTCTCACACAAAACAGATGTTTCTATAAATGCAGACCTGTGGCTCCATAACTAGGATCACAAAATACCTTCCAATCAATGTTTGGACTGAAAGGAGGCAGTCGAGAAATTAATAAGGAAATAACAGTTAGGAAAACTGCCATATATGAATGCTCCCTCTATCAAATTTTCAACCCCCAAACCAAATTTAAGCCCAAACCCAGGTTTTATGTCTCAAAGCAAAAAAAAAAAAAAATAAAAAAATGAAATGGGCTGACTAGCTGAATTTGCATTGATTATAAAAATAAATAAAAAATAGCACTGATACTGGCTCTTTACAAAGACAGCAAGCAGTTGATAGTATGGCAGAAATTACTGTCATAAAATTAGTTTGAATGGTATGTTACCAAACTACAGGGTAGATAAATGCAGGGTAGATTATATGAGAGGTCACATACTCTATGAAGTTTTTAAATACTTTTATAGTGTACAGAACCACCAACATTTAGTCCTCTAGTTGCTTAAATAACTAAGATGTTATATTTTCCTCACTTCCATGTTAACATATTAAATTGATGAATAGCTTGCATATTCCACATCTTTCCAGCTTTCTCAGCTATTCCAATGTTATTCTCATTATGTTTTATTCTAGATTTGTTTTCAGTATCCATGAGATGAATGTTCAAGCAGATAATAAGTTCCACTAAAGTGCCAAAGTACTTCTTCTATATACATATATTACAGTATTTGTTTTATGAATCTTATTTGGATCAAGGGAAAATTTACCAAGAGAAAAAAATGTGAATTTCTTCATAACACTATCAGTTTGTCACAAAGTGCAGCATATCTTCCTCCTCTAGCAAGATAAATTGGTTAATGTCTTTGCAAACAATGGCTGTATGCCATAAAAAAAGTGTATTCCAGTTTCATAACCCAACAATAGACTCCCTCAATAGTTCATTACTTCCTTTATATTCTGGACTTTTTTTTTTTTTTTTTTTTTTTTACACAATGGATATTGTTAACAATTTCTTTTTTCAATTAATTTACACAGCATTTAGGAATGAGAATGTGGTTTGGTGAGGGAATTTACAGTACAACGCAAGCCATTTATGCAAGATGACTGTGATGATCTCTTACTGCTTTGGCCCATTGCCACTTTATTAATAATGCATCTTTAGCATGTTTCTTATTGAATATTAGCAGCAGTGATATATTAAAAACCAGCATCCTAAGGCCAGTGTCTGATGTTTTTTAATAAATGGTAGGCATATTTCTCTGAATGTATCATAACAGTCCTCAGTATATAGAATTATTTAATTCCTCATCATAGCGGCAGTTTGACATTCTAGAGTCAGACAGCATAGAATCATAGAATAGTTTGGGCTGGAAGGGGCCTTTAAAGATCATCTAATCCACCCCCCCTGCAATAAGCAGGGACATCTTCCACTAGACCATGTTGCTCAAAGCCCCATCCAACCTGGCCTTGGATGTTTCCAGGGATGGGGCATCCACCACCTGTTTGGGCAACCTGTGCCAGCGTTTCACCACCCTGAGGACGTTTCAGCTGCAGCAGTTAGAAGCTGGGTGTAAACACATTGCTACACAAATATTGTCAGCGTCAGAGCCCCAGTATCAAAGAACAAGGGAACTAATTACTTTAGTAAGTGTGTTCTTTTTTTTCTTTTTATACATTTGGGAAAACTGGAGTGCTACTGAGCCAGCTCAATACAAACGTAAGTTATGAACTACAGCAGGGAATCTCTACCTGGACAGGAGATTTTTGTTGTTGTTGTTGAAGTCTACATGGTCATTAAATATAGTAGTTTTCAAGTACTACACGAAAATACACAGCCTCAACCTAATCACAACTCCTACTACAGTTCAACAATATTAAGAAAAATTAAGGAAAGCAGATAGTCCTATTTAATTTAAACCTAATTGAAAAAGGTGATGCAAGAGCTTTCTTCTCAGTATAGTAGCTAATGGAAATAATAACTTTCTAATGGCTGCAGAGAAGCATTGAATTTCCATTATTTTCTCTTTCTGATCAGTGATACCAAACAGCTTCTGCCCCAGGAAGCTTCCCTTCCTGAGGATGCTGTTTTCTTTCTCAGCTAAATGCTAAGTCTTCCCTGGGAAAAGTAACCATCAGTGTAAGGGGTCAGTCTGGTCTGCACGCAGTCTCTTTCACCTTAGTCTTGTTGGGCCCTGTACAGTGGTAGGCAGGAGCTCCTAGATCAGAAAAGTTTTCCTACCAAGATCCACAGCTCTCATGACCTCTCAACTTGCAGACTGTTTTCCTTTTTAATGTGTTATACTTGCTAAGCACTGTTCTCTCCCAGAGGGCTGAAAGCACTTGTGATGCTGCAGAGTCTCCCAGTGCCTTCTGTCCCCACATGTGGAACAGAATGTCACACTGCCACCTCCTGTAGTCCATATTTCTGAAGAGTTAAAAGATGTTCCTGAATCAAAATGCTTCTTATAAATAAATATAAAAATAACTGAAAAATAAACATGAATGGTTCTTACTTGGCTCTCAATGTTTAAATAAATAATGCAGTTAAATAATATTTTAATCATTAAAGGCAAGCCCACCATTCTTTAAGCAAAATAATAGTACAGCAAGTCTCTCCACTAATGCTTTTGTTACAGCTGGGATGATCCTAATACAAAGGATCAGTGTCATTCAGTTGTATGTTACAGGTTCTAGGAAAGAATAAAAAATATATCTCTGAGGACACTGTAACTTCCTACAAGCCTCTTTAACTGCTAGAGTACATAAGATGACAGACAATAGTGACAAAAGCATCACTCAGCTAGAGTTTTGGATAACAATCATATAAAAAGCTATCCTGTGTCAGATTAAAGATCTGTCTGGCCAAATACACTGTCCCCACAAATGGCCAGTCATGATCATCCAGGAAGAAAGTATGCAAGTGGATGAATGTAGTGATAAATTTATCTTTCTTACACGATTTAGTAAGTCCTTGACATGAACCAGAGGTTCAGTTCGCTGAACAAGAGGTTTTTCATTGGGCAAATCCATGGAATAAAGACCCATTAGATGTAGTCACTGTTCAAATACACATGAACTTCTAGTACCTACAATGTTTTGTGGCAGGAATTTCTACTGAACCTGCTGCCTGTTAAGAGTCATTTGATGTTCCTTGGTTCTTTTATCAGAAGAAAGGGTGAACAGTCATTCTATATTCACCTTTATATTCACCTTCTCCACACTACTCATTATTTTACAGTCCTCTGTTATAAGCCCATTCAGCTGTCTCTTTTTCGTAGGTTAAGAGAAGTGTCCTACTGAATTATTTCTAACGTGGAAGCCATCGAGTGTCTTTGATCGTTGTTTTCTGAAGCTTTTCAGAACTAATATACTTTAACTAGGTATTAAAACTATCAAAACTCTATCTTTTAACTATAGAACTATAAAGACAGTTCAATCAGTCTAAGAAATGCATGCAACAGAAAAAAATAGGGTCACACATTAGACTTGTACAAAGGCATGAAGATAAATACGCAGGTACCCACAGAGCAATGTCTATTTTTTTACCCTTCTTGCACATGTTCCAAACACCACCTTAAAGGCGCATTTACAGTACCATCAATGCTCTTGCCATTTTAACCCGTTTCACCTTTTCATTTTTCCTGTAATGAATAGAAATATTTTTCTGCCACTGCTGCTAAACCCCCCATTCCAATACCTACCAATCTCAGGGCATGAAAAGGCCATATCTGGCTTCAAGCCCCTCATATGTTCTAAGAAAACAAGTACTGGAAAATTTAATAATAGATGTTAACAATAATAGAAGATTTTCTAGCTGAACCTAATACATAAAAATTCCACATATTTGTGTACTGAAGAACAACCAGATTGCTAAAATGGTTGTTCACCAGTTACCTCCCACTCTAAGATGAGAGAATCCCAAATGCCACAGACATCAATTACATGGCTGTATAGTTTTAGGGCCTGCACCCTGTGATCTCTCCATTAGTTAATTTTCCTGACTGACTGCTAATCCCAACTCCTGTTACCAGCTTTTTTTTTTTTTTTTTAAATAGTGACAGCAAATTATTCCTTTTCCAGGAATAGCACAAACCCATTTTATCCCTGGAAACCTACAGATTCCTCTTTCAAAGGAGAAAGAGAAAATAAATGTTACAAAGCATCTCACTGGACCTTTGTGCAGTCGTGGTCATCAACAGTAATGTACCGTTTTATTACTAATTAAACATTTCCATCATTAGTATTTTCCTCTACTTAAATTGCTTTTACAATCCCAGCACTGCAGACTCAAGGCACTGTACTTTTGAACAGGTTTTATCATATTTTCCTGTCACCTAGGGAGGGGGGAAGTATTTATACACCCAAGCAGAAACCATGGTTCAAGAAAAGAAATGGATGCTTATAAAAACCTCTGTAGAAACAATCCTCTTGCTATGTCAGCCATGCATGTAGGCTTGCCTTTTATTTATCTGGAAGTATTTATGTAGGTCATTTTCCTATGCAATTTATCCAGTGGCCTCAGACTCAGCAGTGTGCATTGAGAAAGGAAGACATAAAATTATAAGACTTGTAGCCTTATTCTTTATGTAAGAGCTGGAGACTGACTTTCAGCCACTTGCTCTGCATCTATAACTATAAGCAGTCACTGTTTTTTGCAAGTCCTGATATATAGTAGAACTTAAGCAGTATTTAATTGCTAACAAACAATATAGCACTGAAGAAAATACACAAAACTAATTGCAAGAAAAAATGGTCCCGAAAGCTTTATTTTTAATTGTATTTGCATTATGCCCACCTTTCAGGATAAGCAGAGGGAAACAATCTGCTTGTGTGGTTTTTCCTCCTCCTCTTTCAGAGGATCATAGCCCTTAAACAGCCCACATCTGCCCCTAAAGAGCCTAGAACATTATACAATCTCCTCGGTATGTATTGAGGTAGAATCACAATGTCTGCTACAAATTTGTTTCATTGACCTTTTGGTAGGAGAGGGTGGGCATCCGCACAAAGGGAAGGTGTAGGTGGTTGAATGTGGCTTAAAATTACCAAGAGCATCTGTGAGAGATACAGCTGGCAATCACCATCTCTCATTTTGCGTTGTTGCAAACATGTTCGTTATAATAAAAACAGTATCCTAGATAAGTAAGATGACCTTTATTCCTACGAGAACACTAAACATAGAAAAAGAAAATGTGATATATAAAAGAAACATCTTAACATACAAAACCCAGAATGCACACTATTCTGTACACGCAGGGCTCTCAAGGTACCTATACATGGTGTTGAAGCATTGGTTTAGCATTGGGTCAAACATAAGTTTTACATTAAGATTAAAAACAAAAATTCAAAAAAAAATATCTTATTCTAAATGTTAACAACCAAATAATTTGTTCTAAATTCAGCAAAATGTTACTAGAATAATTGAATCATTTATTGAAATCATACTGGTATAGTACTGATACTGCAATACTAAATAATGTTTACTCAAAAATTACTCACACACTTAGAGTTAAGGAGATGGTTAAGTGTCTTGCTGAATCACTAACACTAATTCTTAAGCATATCTTGAAAAGCCTCTATAGAATTTCTTAAGTGTTATCATCCCTTAAATTTTAGCTCAGGATCTTATGGGCTTACATGTCTAGAACTTACTAACAGTATTTATTAACTATACTATTTGTATAATAGTATATGTAAACTAACAAGTATTTGTAAACTAACAGGAATTGTTATAGAAATATATTAACAAACATAAACTTCACCTAACAGATAGTTTACCTACAAGAACGATGTTTTCATTTTGCATCTCATTAATGTAAGAGTGAAAACGGATTTCCAGCTTTAAAGATACAGTGCAGTAACTGTTGAATACACATGGCTAACACTGCTCAGGAAGTCACTCAATGAACTCAAATGAAACATTTTTCTTCTATGGCCTGAAGCATTAAAAAAAAAAAAAAAAAAAAAGCTGTCAGTCATCTTGATCTTTAGACAAATAAAAAAAATAATCTGAAAACCCACAGAATACTGTCTAGTTTGTTCTAACCCATAGAATATCTTCAAACATTTAAGTTCTTGTAATAATATTAAGATATATGTACAGAATAACAGAAAATACTTCTATCTATTAGCATTTAAACTACAGTTGTTGAATATAGATTTAAACTTCAGGGAATACTCTAGTATTATTTATTTATACATCTGGAAAACCTCAGTGAAATGATAATTATCCCAAAGGTTACACATAGTCAAGATCAGTTAAACATCCCTTAAATTTCGTTTTATTGCTCAAGTACTTTTCATGTCTTTAGGATTTCCTGCATAAAATGACTGAAGTCTTTATTAAGAGTTCATTAGTTGCTTTGCAGACTTTAAAAGCTGGGTCACAGTGATCTATATGAAGAGTTTAATACTTTTTTTTTTTTCCCTGCCCTGGAAAAAGAAAATGTTTTGCATGAGACAGAAGAAAGCCCAGCTATCCCAGAAATGGTATTGCTTATATAAATGCATAACAGCTACAACCAACACAAATAGAGACAAGTAAGATGTGCTCCTATCTAGATTTAGGCATGATACCAAAATTAAAATTCTTAACACATTTTCTGATCTGTTTAAATTCTCCTTCAAAACATAACTTGAATTCACCCTCAGCAAGAATTTGACTAGTTCTCTGGCAGAGTTGCAAAGGGGAATAATGTTAGATCCATATTCAGCAGATAGTCAAAATTACCATCAACAACACTGGGCTCTGTATAAAACAGCCATTTTCTACAACAATAAATGGGGGGGGGGGGGGGCGTGGGAGTTGTCTGACCACTGAAGGTCTAATTGCCTGGATGCAGGTTCCGAGTCCTGTTTGGTGCAAGAGGGTTCAGGTCCATATTTCTTGCCTTGCATGAGAACACTATATCCTGGGAGATTATCTAGGGTAGGAATACACATGAGCAGTGTCCTCCTCACTGTGACACGGCTTCTATAAAAGAATGGAATAAACATGGCCAAAGAGGAGTAGAAGAAAGCACAGATGTCTTAACCTACTCATTAGCTCATTCAGCTGACAATGAAGGGAATTTAACTACTGGTGTCTGTTCTCAGAAGAGCTCATGCAAACTTGCCTCACTTTCTAATGGAATGGCTTTGTACTGAATCTTAGGAGAGTTTCAGACTGTTGAATCTGATCGGATCCAAGTCCCTCAAGCCCATCTGTTAGAGGTGGCCAAATTCAAAAAACACCTCTGTGAAAGCTGATTTTCATAGTTCTTTCATGGTTGTTGCTCAACATGACAACTTTTGTAAATATTAACTGTAGCACTTACTACTTCTGATTATTGTCCATCGGATAAGGAAAAGTTACACAATCCTTGATGCTGGCCTATGAACTAGGTGCCTAAACGTATCTTAGTGTCAGATCTCCTTTCCCTTTCCTCACCTCACCTTTGTCCTGCATAACCCAAACATCTATCCAGAACAGCAACGGAGATGTGCATTCACAAATCTGAAAACACTAACTTTGTTTGCTCCTGTCTGCCACTACACTGATGAGAGTCAAGCCTATGATCATAGCAACAGCCCAGCCATGGCTTGTAAATCAAACCTGGTGAGCTGTGTGAGCAAGCCCAGCATGAACAAAATATTGAGTCAGCACTAGCTTGGGGAAGTTGCCAGCTGTTGTGCATTATTTCACAATAGATATCTCCACACATGTCCCATGACCAAACCCTTGTGATTCCAGTTTTCAGTATATAATAAAACCTTTGATGAGCTCTGAGAAAAAAGAGCTTGAGTACGAGTGGGTTGTTGCAGAGGTCCTGGAGGTATAAGCACCAGGTAATAGGAGAGACTCCCAAGGGTATAAACAAAAACTACAAGTACTTAGTTAACAGACACTAAGGAGTGCAACTGTGAGCATTGGTAAAAGTGATTTAGAGTTTAAGAAAAGAAGACAAAGAACGTGTATCCAACATATGGAAAACATCTTATGTATCATAAATACACAGAGCTGATAAATAAGAAAGATAATGCCAATATGAACAGGAAAAAAAAAAATTAGCAGGGATTGCCACAGCATTTTCTTCTCCTCTTAAAGATGCTGTACCATATCAACACTACTTCTTAAAACAGTGAATTTGTTAAAGAAAGAGTGCTTTTTTTTATTTACCTTGTACCCCAGGGTGACTGGAGTCTCAATCACATAGTACAGAATGAGTTAAGTAAATTAGAATTCAGAAGTGCTGTGAGTCTGTTTTCTGTTACAACCTTCCCACACAACAAGGTGATTGATACTGCAGTACTGAGTCTAAGTCAGCTTGTGTGCAAAAGAGTTCTCTCCACCCCCTCAAACCCCAGGTCAAAGTGTTGTACAGAACAGATTTTCCTACACTTAGTATTTTTACTGAAGCTGAATCCACCCAAGTCCACTAGACATCCTTTACTCCAAAGACAAAACATCAGAAGTTATTTTCCATTTAGTAAAGTCAGGAAGAAAAAATACAACTCCTTTTTTAAACAAGTATGAAAACTCACATATAAAATCTGTAATAATGCCTGGTTGTAATCATCCATGCATATGGAAAACCCTAGACTTAACCATCTACATGTTTGGTGGCTTAGCTAAAACCGACATTCAGACAAGAGTTAAAACACAAAACGACAACCTGACTATGCAGAAAACATAGCAAAAAATTAACAGGATACCCAAATTAATCTTACTCATTGGAGATTTAAGGATGTAATCTATGTGCTTTCTATTAGATTTTGTAGTGCAAAGCAGCAGGAACCTATTTCAGGTGCCCTAGTTAACTTAGCAACTTAAGACAATGTTCAGGATCACACAGAAAATCTATGGCAAAGTGGAAAACTGAACCAGGAAAGCAGTGCCATTAGCCACTGTCCCATGATTGCATCAATGCAGTGCGGTGATGAAGCAGCAAGGAGACCAAACAGCATGCCAAAGCCTCTGGATTGGAGTATAGTGCACTTTTCGCAAAGCCAGTTTCTCACAGCTGATTAAGTAATCCCACAATTTTTGTTTGCTTGATCATCTGTGAAAATAGGAGGTTTCAAGACAATACAAGAATGCTATGTCTCTGATAGGGCTGCTGTAAATCTCTGCTGCTAGTCTGGCCAAGTGTGAGCCACTTTTCCTCAAACCATATTCTTATGTTTGCCTGCAGCAGCCCCAAAACACAAATCTGCCAGTGAAGTAAGTCACTTTAAAGACTGTGGAAGCGGTATTCGTTAAGAAAATGTCAACCAACCTTTGCCTGTTAGCATATGTAGTTATGCATCTGCAGGTGTCAAACAGTACCATTCCCCCAACTTGTAAACTCCAAACACATTAAATCAGCATAGACATGCCAGTAATGTTTTACAGATGCTGAAGCTTCTTAAAAACGGAAAACAGTTAGGAAAAAACTGCTATTTCTTGGCTAGAAAGCTAAAAAACAAAACAAAACAAAAAAACACTAAAACCCACAGCGCAGGCAGCTCAGATCTAGTGCTTTGGTTCATACTCAGCAATAGTTTTACCTGTACACAATTAATATTCAAAAAAATCCTAAGGTATTTTCAGAAGCGAGGAACTACCCTGCTGGGCAAAGGGGAAATATTGCTCAGATACTTCTCTATTGCTCAAATACTCTTTTTTTTTTTTTTTTTTTTTAGTTAAGATTAATGAACAAAAGAAATACCAAACCCCATGAAAAAAGTACCAATTTATTAAAAATTAAAGTGTAATTACTTTATATTTTGCATTGCAGTGCTGAAATAAACTTATTTTTGTTTAGGTAGCACTAGTCTTAATGGCAAAACATGTCAATTAAGGCAATGTTTGTTTCTTATTCTGTACAGCATATACTGTGTAAACAGTGAAAAAAACCTTTTGTCTCCCTAGCAACAAGCAATTCATCTACATATATAGTAGGAAATAAGTAAATGCCGATGAAATCATCAAGATGTGTGAAGATGTTACTCTACATGAAGTGGTGATAGAGAATCAATATTTTATCAATATATTTACATTGCAGTTGTATTGAGTGTCTGCGGTTAGGTTCTGGTAGCAGTGGGGCTTGCAGGGGC
>JAVJGG010000013.1:17667234-17680404 GCA_035590195.1 Aviceda cuculoides | reverse complement strand
ACTGAACTCAAAACACAGCACTGTACCAGCTACTAGGAAGACAATTAACTCTATCCCAGCTGAAACCAGGACAGGTACAAACATGATATACTTATTTAGCTCATCTAGCTTCTCTAATATATTGCTTATGCAATGATTGTTCTTATAAATAAAATGCCACTTAACCTCAAAAACACTATATAGGCAAGTTTATCTGCTGAATACTTGATATAGAAATCATCTAATTAGCTCTCCTACACATCCTCTGAGGACACTGTTAATATACCAACCTTACAGAGGGTAGGAACATAGCAGGGAAGATCACCGACATGGCCAGGGTCATTGGAAACATCCTTGCCAGACATTAAAGATTAGCTGGCTTATGTCCCGTGCTTAGACCATGTCACTAACTAATGCAAATCTGTCCAAAAAAAAAAAAAAAAAAATTATGTCCAGAGCATATGGTGCATCATAACAATTGTCTGCACCAGCTCCTGAAAGCTATTTGGAATAACAGTTGCTGCACAGGATGGAGGCAGAAGGGGAGGAACACAACAGACTTAATGATAACGAATGAAAGCAACTTATTTTGCTTAAAGTTATTAATATTACTATCCTAGGTTTACATAATGTCCTTAGCATGAAGAATGCTAAAGCATTTTACAAACGAAAGGGCTGGCAGAAGGCAAGGGACAGTAAAGTAGTACTATAGAATATCAGGATGGTTGCAGCTAACAAAATTACATAGCATGTTGCTTCTGGTCATATGTGCTGTCAGGCCAAACCATACCCAAACAAACACTTGGGCAGTTTGAACAGTTTGGGCAGAAGTAGTCACCTGAAAATCTTGCATATAGGTAGACAGAAGAAAGATAGATGTGTTTTCCATGTCTGTCATTTATTACATTTTCAACTCATGTGGACAGAAAGATGTAATTTGTCCTGTCACTATGGCTGCACTGGTAGGACCAAAAACCCATCGGTGACCCAGCTGGTTCTGCTGGCTGTGCAAATTTGTTCCCCAGGTCTGGCCAAGTTCCCTACAGGATTTTCCTAGGAACTGGGGCTTTCCCTGAACTTTAAGTCCCAATGGAACTGTAGTGGCAGGAAGAAGAGGCTGAGACTTAGTACTTGGCTACATAACCCTAACAATACATAAAGCTATTTGCTTTTGTTTCTCAGTCAGTTCTTGTTTAGAGAACTGTATTTGTTTTACCTATATAGACTTAAATGTGTATTAGTCTCACATATTTCTAAATTTTTCAGTAGATGTTTTATAGGCTTTATAAAAAGTTAAAAAAAAATTTAAAAAAAAATAAATAAATCAGTGCACAATATTAAAGGTAAGTGGTAAAGAACACTATATCCATTAGAGCATAACATCCCAAACCTGCTGGTGCTCAAGCTAGGCATTAGCCACACTACTGTACTCAACCCTTTAACCATCATAGCCCCCTTCCTCTAAAAGGCGTTGTTTCTCATCCTATGCTAGAGCACAGACTACATACTAACCAAGGGGGAAATGACAGTAGGTCAGAATGACTGAAATATTGTTTTCTAAATCTTTCATTTGAAATAACCAGGTCCGAGTAATTGCTGTTCTCATGATTTCATCATAAGCTTTCAATATCTGATTTTTTTTCTTCCAAATAAAGGTTCTGGATTCATGAGACTATAAGAAAAATGGAGTTTTATCATTAACAATCTGAAGTTCCCAATTCTCTGGATGGTAAAGAAAAGCTTGCAGATGTGGTTACAGGTTACTCTCCTAAAACCAGCAGGCAGTAACATACAAACAGACCTGTTTTTCCCTTTTTGAGGCTGTTGAAACCACCTGCTTGACAAGAGATCAGATTCCTTGCAGCTCAGAACTATTCACTTATCTCATTCCTCCTTCATTCATATTAGCTGAATCTACTGAAAAGTTACAAACAGTTACAAACAGAAATTAGAAGACCAATAGTGCCTGGGGGGAGACAGTGAAGGGCAAGCAAAGTCTGTGGAGCCCACACTATATGCTAAATAATTCACTACTGCTCACAAGGGTAAAGTGTAATCCTCAACTTGGATACCAACTATACAGCACACAATTATCTTCTAATCTCCAAGTCGTAAAACTGGTTTCCAGTCACATCTAGAACAAGTGCCACAGAAACTGAGTAGACTGATGTGTACTTCCTAAAGCATTTGAATTTGAACAAGAACCAAGAAGTTTTGGGTATTTCCTCCCCCCTAAATTAAGCATCCCTTAATCCAGCATTTGTCAATCAGATCCTTCAGTCAATTGTCATATGAAGCAAATCATTGCTTGATGTCTTCTGATGGTAGACATGGCATTCTTGTTGTGAGATTTATCAGAAAAGTCCTTTCAACAAACCTAACACTTTTTATGGATCCACACTGGAAACTGCTTCTCCCTCTTTATATACACAAAGCATTGGGGTGCGTTTCCTCATTACAGAGCTTACAAATAAGATTAGTAGGCTGTTGCCTATAATACACTAAGTTATAGAACCACATGCTTTGTGAAATGTTTTCATTGCAAAAGATTTTACTGTGTTCAGCAGAAAACATTAGGAACTATTTCTCCAAGTATTAATACATTTGGTTTTTATTAGGCAACTCTGAAAAGCTCTGAATTGAACAGTAAACACACATGTGTTTCTAAAATTTAGCACAGAAACAATTATAACATCTGAAGACTAGGTGCTGTCCTTGTAGTATAAGGTAAGAACAGTAATCCAACAAAATTAAAAAGTGTGGAACATTGAAAAGTCATGGATAGTGAACACATTGAGATCACTCTACAAAAGAAACAAGTGTGAGAAATATATTTCTCATCCAAGTTAGCCAACACGATCCCATGAAAAGTTTGCACACATGGTAGTATCTTTTTCTTATGTAATTGCAACCTAAACTATTCCCCTCTGAATACTGGCAATGTAATCCAGACTATAACCTAAATTATATCATAGACTGCCAAGTGTTATGTATGGTGAGAGAATAATACATTACACAGCATCTCTTAATGACAGAAGCTTACCAAAAAAAAAAGTCTCAGGCAAAGTAAACAGAAGGAACACCCAACTAATTTTTCTCTTAGTAAACCATAACCTCTCAGTGATGGATCTTATTTAGGTACTTGGACACCACTGCAGTCACTTAGCCGATGGACGGCAACCTGAAACCTTTGGCACCTAAGCACACTATAAATTGTTTGGGAGGCAGAGGGCACAAACACCTGAGGTTGGCTGAGTTAATAACGGGCTGCTGCCAAAGGCAGCTGGAGTCCTGCTCCTCCCTATGTGTCTAAACCAGTCTTTTCATCCAGGTTCCCATTGCTTCCAGTGTATTGTTTCTGGCACTTGTTTGGTTCTTCAGTGAGCTCATTTAATTCACTAATTAGCAGAAAATCAACTCGATAAAAACCCTAAAACTGCTGGCTTGGCAAGCTGCACTGGCTCCCTGGGAGCAGGGACAGACAAGGGCCAGGAGTAGCGCGAGGGAGAGGACGGGTTCGCCGCGCTGGGAGCAGGAGGCAGAAGTCAGTCACCAGCACCAGGCTGTTAAGCTACCAGAAAGGACAGTCTCATACCACCTACCTGTGCCAACTGAGTAGTAAGCGACTGCCTTCCCTTAAAATACGGAACACCAGCTGCCCGCTGTGCCAAACGCTTCCTACCTCAAAAGCACGCTACAGAGCGGCCACAATATTGAGCAATTTCCTTGCATTTTATAGTTGTCTGGCATAGCAGGAAAATACAGGAAAGAAGAATATCTTTTGAGGTGTAACTCAGATGGGGGTGACAGCAGCAACAGGAACAATGACAGCAGTATGTCTTCTATAAAACAGTCACTGGGTACAAGGCATAGAAGTTCTAAGAGGAGAGTACTTGAGATTTTTTTTCTTTTCCCTATATTTTAGGGTGGGGGGGATGTTTTGTTTTTTTTAAGAACCTTTCCTTACCCCTGTTCATCTCTTTAATTAAGGCTGCACAGTGGAGCAATTGCTTGGGTTACAAGTGTCTTTTTTAAACAGCTGAAGTCTACTTTTTCTAATCAATAAATAGTCTTCTCAGCTCTTTGCAGTTTTATTACAATACTGGTTTGCATTCTTCCTGTGTTTACCAAGCCAAACTAGGAGAAACTGGAGTTATATCAGTAACAGTAAAATTGAATATGGTTAAGTGATTTTAAGGTGAACATTCTATGTACTTACACATGTGACCTTTGAAATTGAGACTGCTGTTTTAAAGTTACTTTTGTTTCACAATCCTTCGCCGATTCCAAAAATCTACTGATTAATTTACTGATCAAAGCAGCCTACTTGACTCTTTCTAAAGTGAGAGACAGCTAGATTTAGAACATGTTCCATTTTCTCATTTGACTGACCATTCAGTTCTCTACTTGACAAACTGCTTTATACTGATTACCATAGACTCACACTTCCATCAAAAGATTCCAGTTTGAAACTTCAGAAAAACCTAAATATCATCTCCAGAAAAAAACTGCTCACCTTCTATTCTTGCAAAACCTTTGTTGAATTCCACTCAGAGATAGAGCTGTGCTGTTAAAGAAATTACATGCAGGGAGAAGGAAAAAAAAAAAAAAATTGTCAAAGCAACAGAGAAGACACATCCCTTTACCTTCCATATTAAAAGCAAAGAAATACATTTATAGGGCAGACCACATAAGTACACTTGATCTAAATCTTAGCAGATGGACTGGATTTAGATGATTTTAATGATTCTGTGCCAATTGATATCATGTGAAGGTCATTAGGGTTATTAGCAGTCAAAATAGTGTGAGAAAGGTGAAGCCACTTTGAATTTTAAATTTCTTGACCCAGTTGATTTAGAGCTCTGGGAAGACTGTAGGAAGGTGTACTTTTTCTAACGAAAAAAAAAAGGCTGCCACACTTACAGACTTTCTCAGATATAAACTATGTGCTGAAAGGAGGTGAAATTATGCTGTTCTAAATTCACTCCATAGGTATATGCACAAACATTATTTTAATTCCAGGGAGAAAAACTTCCACCATCAAATATTAATTAAAGAATGATTTAACTTCTGATATCAGTTTCCAGATTTATCCTAAAAGGGAATAACCTGAATCCACCTCTTATCCTTCGAGAATTTAAAGAATTCTACTATATTACCACTTCTCTCCAAAGGTTCTCTTTATTTTCATTTTAGGCAGATGTAAACAATAGAAATTGTTTTAAAATTCAGAACAAGATTTCTCTGTTCCCAGAATCCTCATCCTTCTGCTTTGGTCAAGTCTCAGGAAGGTGTGTTTTGGCACCTAGAGTTAACATCACAATCCCCTAGAATAACAAAAATGCTCAGTCCTTTTGCTCTTTCTCTGTTACATCTGTCAGACTAATATCTTAACATTGACAAATCATGTATGAGCTAACAAAAGTGAAAAAAACCTATGTTTAGTTAATGTATCACAGACTATAATAAGTATGAAACCAGATTAATAAATGCCAGCATAGTAACTCTTCTATGCAAGCCAAAGATCAATAGGATGGCATAGACTGGCACTTCATAACAGTCTTTAACCTTCCTCCTTAAAAGTACCCCTACAGGCCTATATTCTGAAATGTACAATTAATTGACTATCATGTACTAAAGTAATGGAAATGTAGAACACCATTCTCAGCCTTTAGAGACTGATTCTGAATTTAGGTTACATTTAATTAAAATACAAACAATCTATAGAGCTCTCACTATTAAATAGTGCACTGAATAATTTATCTGTCATGGACAGCATGATATTTTAAAACTAAATGTATATTGCTAAAATCAAGATTGTGGCAATTGCTCTTGTTCATTTCAATTGCTGCAGTAAATCTGAAAGAAATTAGAGGAAGTTAGCAGCAAGCAAAGATATAAAACTGCCCTACTAAAACAGAGGCTAAAAGCCAGCACTGGTGATTTTTGTGGTGTGAAACTAGCAAGACAACAGAGATGGACATCGACTATGTATCACAAATAATTGAAAGCGATTTATTTCTAGATCAAAGCTGTATTTTTTTTCATGAACTACAGCTGTGGTTGGGCTTCACTAGACACTCTGTCATATTCTTATACTTTTAAGACCCTTTTTTTCTTTTACACTAGAGCCTTGTTCAACCACTCTGGAAATATGGAGAAGATATTAAAGTGGAGAAAAGTGCAGTTTAATCTGTTTTAAGGTCCCTTTGTAGAGCAACAACAACATAAAGAGAATTTAGTGTAAATAAGACTTCTTAAAATCTTCACTTAGTTGCCAGAGAAGAAGGATTAGAAGGTATAGTTCTATTCCATTTCTAAAAGTAAATGCCTTGACTTATCTGAAATTAGGTTCCCTTTCAGGGAACGAGCTTATTTAATGTCTGATTGTATGCTATGTTTTAACCGTATGTTGTGTAATTTCAATTGCTTGTAAACATGTATCTTTTACATTTCAGAAAATCATTTCACTTAACAGTGAAATATTTATTGACATTAATATTTCTTTTTCTTTTAACTATTTTACATCAAAGTCAGAAACTGAGGTCATAGAGAGTAAAGCCATACTTGAAGAAGGTGTATTCTTAGCCTTCAATTTTAATCAGTTTTGGAATAATTCTGTGCTTTTCTAAATCATAAACTGTTTTTTAAAAAAATACAGAAAATCCTTCAGAGTAATATATGTACATTTATGACTATTTTCTTTAGCATCATCTCTCTAGCACTGAATAAATAACCTATGATGATTTTTAACTTGTAGCATTCAAGTTTGAACTCTTTTTTACTTCCAGGCACAGTGGTGTTGAAGACCTGAACATTAGTGTGATTCAGACCTGTTTAGAAGAATTATACAGATTAAAACTGCCTTCAACAGTTCATAGTATTTCCTTAGAATATAGTATTGAATTTATACTAGCATTTTCTACTACATTGTTTCACACAAATTGTAAAGAGGGCAGAATACTGTAACTCCATATATGCACGTTTGAGTATCATATGCTTTTGACAGGTACAGGTAAATATGTGGATTTTAAAGACAAGCAAGCAGTAGTACATCTTCCTGTCAAGTGAGGATTTTAAGAAGTTCAAAGTTATAAGAAAGGAAAAATACAGATATATTCCATTTAAGCCCAGAAACTATGAAAGCAGATCTCTAAGAGTAAAAAAATATTGTTCATAAGTGTCTCAGGCTTGATCCCTTTAAACTATTACTGCTTTCTAGGTCCCTGTCAGAAATTCATAAACGTGGCTCATATGGGCATGTCCAAATATCAGATCTATAAATTGGCGTACTAACATTAAAGTAATAGATCATTGCATATTTTCCCAGCAAATAAAAATCTACATTGATTTATAATGAGTCTCATGGAAGACATACTCCCATTACAAGAGGCAAAATACATTCCTTTGGCTTTTTCTTGAAGGATCCAAGATTCTCAACCCATTCCAAGAGCTGAGAAGAAAGAAAGTACCAGGACAAAGAACCCATAGGACAGGTGTTTGCTTCAGGGAAGCCCATCTCTTAATACTTCTAATGACTGTGAAGTGTTTGGAGGAGGGTCTTAGCTATGAAAAGAATTCCTGTTTTAAATGAACTTTGGAAGGAAAAATCACTGTGAAGAAAGGACGTTGTTAAAGTAATTTTAATGGATTGTCTGGCCAGAAAACTGTAGGCCAAAGTTGAGCTGTAACCAGAAACGTGTAATTATGGTCACCATAACTGCATATTCTCCAGTTACATGGATACATTTTCTCTGTAATAGATTACTGTCCCCTTTATGTCTCTTGTTCCTTACTGTACCCTTTTAAGAAATTGAGAAACAGACATAGTTTTTGTTTTTATTGGAAGACCTACAACAATGTTACCTCATTTTGCTAATTAGAGGACAGTTATACTTTAAAAAATTAATTGTATAAAATTGATTGTTTCTTATTTTCTAAATCAGTCCCCTTCTTGTTTTTCTGAAATCTCTGTTCATTTAACTGGCAAAAAAATGAAGGAAAAAAAAAAAGAATCTTCTGCTAGCCCCACACAACCCTAAAAAGGAAAAGATTGAAGATGCTAGTCAGCAACTAACATAAACGTATTGCAGACAGCAGAGCTGTAAGTGTTACTGAGGCCACTGAGGATACAACTGAAAGCTTAATTTGACATTCACAACTTTTTTCACTGATGACAACACAAGGGAAAACCCCAGCTTCTCCGACCTTAAATTGTATGGGTAGGATTAGCAGTTAATATATTTATTTACAAAATTAATGCATTTTTATGGAAGTGAAAGGCACTAAATATAGAACCATACCATTTTTAGAGTCTTTTTTTTAATAGCAGAAGCACAAGCAGTGCTGTACGAATGTTAATATCTCTTTTTTTAGGATGAAACTCAGCTCTATTTTATTTCAGAGGGTATGCATATGGGGTCAGGGAAGATGGGCTGAAAAGGGCTTACCCTTAATAGCATTACCCATATTCTTGAGTGAAAAATAGAGTGTAGGTCCCTCTTAAATGCACAACTAGGCAGCTGAAGCAAACCCATTTCTTCCCCAAACGGAAATTGGTTCAAGCTGTAATTTTTATTTATTTATTTATTAATGAGAGAAGAAGTTGCTATTTTGAAGTGTTGTTGAACTTGAACTAAACTCGAATGACTTCAGCCACAGCTGAACAAAATGAAACAATATACTAGTTCATCTCCTAGCACATAACACTGTCATTCAGATATGGCTATGGCCACCCTTGGCACAGTTGGAAGAAATGTGAATAGGAGCAGAAACTAACTTGAGTTTGCAGCCCGCTACTGGAATCATGCTAAACTGGGGAAGGATTTCATTGCATCATAGGAGGGTATTTTGTTGTTCCTGTGAGCAGCAGGATTGTGTGCCCCCAGGCTAGTGGTTTTTGCTGACTATAGCATACACTATTTAAACTATATATCATGGTTTGATTTACCATGCTTTCTTAGAGCATGATGTTGGCCTTCACTATTAGCCCGTTCAGCTGACAAATTTTGCTAGACTGACATCTAGACACTCGTAAAAATGTGGCCCCCATTAGCTGCTGCTGCTACAGCAGAAGACTGAATCTAGTTTCCATGGGTGACTGAAATGTCAGTCTAATAGCTTCTAAAATGTCACAAAACTGTTCTAAGTGGGAAATGAGAGAAACGTTAACAATATAAACATGCATATTAGTGTCCCTAACTTTCTAATTACCAAATCTTCTAGGCTTGCCTTTTCACTATTTTATTACATTGATATGCTGTAATATAACTGCTTTTCTTTCGGTGTTGCTCATTAAGAAGTAACTTTCTATGGTAGTTTCATGCCATAGCTTTCCTTTCTGTCTTAAGAGCAAGGGCCAGGAGTATCCCTATACATGGTGTGGTGTATCTCTTGACACAGCTCAGTTTATCTACATTTTATGGCGCTGCAGTATACCCATACTGGTATAAAAAAAAGCCAGAGTACAAGATATCCAAAAATCCCATCTGTCCTTTTTGCACACAACCCGTCACCAGGTACATGACATTGCCACAGGAACAGTTTGTATGTGCATGATTAATTTCATACCTCACCCAGCTATATGCTAGGTAGGGCATGCAGAGTCAGAGCTAAGGAAAGAACAGGATGCATCCATGCTCCTCTTTCTTAACCAGGTCATGCCACAAAGTTAAAAGTCCTCTCCTAAAAATGAAGAAATCTGGAAATGGCTTTAAAAATATGACAGAGGAAAACGAATGCATGCTTTTCCCTTTATTGTCTCTGCTGGGATTTATATTCCACGTATAATTAAAGGAGGAAGGGAACAGTATGAAAATAGAACCACAACACCTATAAAAGCATCTCAGAAAAGAAAGAGGAAGAACAAGGAAAAAAAATGTTACAAGGTTAAGAAACGCTGTCTAAGAGTCAAGACCACAGCTGACAAAAGAGGCTATTTAGTTAGCTTTGAGCAGACTAAAAAGAGTGACTGAAGCACACTTGCTTGGAGACTGATCATTATTTTAATCTGGGCAAGTATAAGGCAGTTACATTTTTATTATTTGTTTTCACTTGTCGGAATTGATTCTAAAGCAGTAAACTTTATTTTTCAAAAAATTAGCACCTAAAAGTAAACCATGAGGTCATCTGGAATATTTTGCTGAATACAGAGCTGGAGCAAATGAAGTTGGCTTTACAGCAGCTGCAACATTAGGGCCAATCAATAAAGAAATTAGCTACTCACATTTGAGATAAAGGGCAACTTAAGCTTACAATCACCCAATCCAAAAACTGCTGTGAGAGCAAAGCAAACATCCAGCTCATAAACCTATCTGTATAATTTTTTGGAAACGGTTAGAGGTCAACGCTGAAATTCTGAGCAGAGCCAATATGACCAGTGACTGAGGGAAGCAATTTAAGAAGTGGTGTCAGTTCTCATCAGCCAATTAGAAAATCACCCAGTATTTTTGTCTTCATGTTAGGGTACATGACATCACCAAAGACAAATCTAGAATTTTCTAACAAGTGGGGTGCAAACAATCTGTCACAACTTTCTTCTGTCCACAATGTGTTTCTGCCAGTATTATAAGTAGCGTTTATCCCTTCTGCTATCCCCAGGTTGCTAATCATCAGCCTAACTCTGTTCTCAGCCTGTAGCTTTGTGATTGTTGTGCTTTGAAAAAGTAGAAACCAGTCATGATTAGGTTTTTTATGACTTTTAATTCCTGGATTACTTAATTTTCCAAAGCATGAAAAGATAACTACATGGTTTTTAAAAAAATCAATATATGACAAACGACTAGAGAACTAGTAATGCAATATACTACGTGGTGTATTCAACAACCTTATCATGACCAGGCAGTTTGTAACCTAAGGAGATTTAAGAATATAATTAAATGTAAATTTTGTTTTCCTGTTCTGAAAGACTACAGAACTTTGAGTATAATTTTGAAAAGCAGATGTTTCCAAATTTAAGTGAGTAAGAGAGCTCTTCAACTACTCAGATGCAGATGCATTTTTTAATCTCTTTTATTATAGTATGAACACTCTGGTCATGAAAAGGCCATATTCAATCATTCATTCTACAGTCATTAATTATGTGTTTTATTTAGCACACGCACTCTGAATAAGTAAGTGTAAATGTTCTTTGTAACTCATTGAAGGTGTAGGTTTCTTTGTAATCTATTTTGGGAGAAAAATGTCATGATGTGTGTATATATACACTTTATTTTGTTATAATTAAAAGTTTTTGATAGAGACTGCAAATTTGTAAAAGACCTTTTTATCAAAATATTTCAGCACATACTTGTACAGATCAGATAGTTTGAAATAACTAATAAAAATCAAAGCTGGTATGAGTGCTGAATCACTGAACTTAGGTATGAATTTGATCTATTGCCTTCATGCTTAGGGAAGGGTTTCCCAATGCATACTATATATAGTCAGATATTCCTAAATGTGAACAAAGCTGAAAATAGAAATGTACTCCATGAAACACTCATAACACTATAAGAAAAAAATACACATCTGCAAATCTGAAAATCTGATATCTTAACATTATCCTGTGGTCTTAGAGGTGTCAGAATCAGTTAAGATTTCTCCTATTAAGTTCCTTCTGAAAGTGTCTAAAAATGAAAGACACTCTCTTTTGACTGCTGCTCATTTGAAATTGGCATTTTCATGTGGCAGATGGTGACCTTATCCCTGTGCTTTAGCAAAAATGATTTTTATTAAGCCTAAACAAGTGTGAACAGTGCTAATTTCCTGCAGCAGGCAGAATTTGAATACGAGCATGTAATGATTGGAAGAGTCCTGCTTCACCATATGGAAAAATGTGCATTATGCCAACACAAGGCAGCCCCTTACAATTATATCCAACTTTCCATTTTATTGATAGTCATGAAGAGCATATTTATTTTAAGATTTCTAGGAGCTGCTGAGGGCTGTTTGCAGCTAATTCATATCCTAAAAGCTAAACACATAATAACAGAAGACATTGGAAGGACTACATGAATTCTAAATTGTAGTTAAAAAATTATCAGATTAAGAGAACAACTGCTGGTTTCTATCACGACACAAGACAATCCTTTGCTAGTTAGGAACACCATTACTCTCAATAAATACTATTTAAAAGTACAGACATTGTCTTGAAAGTGTAGGTTTGATATCTACACCACAAAGGTTTTAGTAAATTTGATATTGTGGATAATGATCTTATTTCTGTCCCTAGCTAACCAATAGGAAAGCATAGAGAAAACAACACCAGGCTCTTCTTGGAGGTGCACAGTGACAGGATAAGAAGCAATAGACATAAGTTGTAACAAATGAAATTCTGAGCAGATTTTGGTAAAAAAAAACTTCCCGGTGAGATTCACAAGCCCTGGAATAGTTTCCCAGAGAGGTTCTGAAATACCTGGAGATATTCAAAGCTCAAAAGGATAAGGCCCCTATCCACCTGCTCAACGTTGGCCTTGCTTTGAGTTGGAGGTTGGACCAAATGACCTCCAAAGATCCCTTCCAATCTAAATCATTCTGTGCATCTCTAAGGGCAGGCACTATCTTTTAAACATAGTCTAGAAGCAAGACCAGAAGCAGCATAACTTTCCATGAAATAACAGATTTCATTTTATGGTTTCTGACTGAATCTAATTGGAACACCAATTAATCGATCCTAAGGAAGAAAGGCAAACATCAATGTTGTGAAAGTGTACTGTCTTCTGAAGTTCTTCTGAAAGGTTTCCTTACTGATACTGTCCAGGACTTGTTTAGTATCTCAGAATATATGATGGAAATGTAAATAGGATTTCTAAAAATCAGAAATCCTAACAGTAATGAATTGAATCTATTAGAAAAGGAGTTCTTTTCCTTATTTAGATAAAAATCTAAATTTCCAGAACTTAAAACCCTTAACAGTAAAGCTAATGTTGCAAGTAAATCATGACGATGTTTCCCACCCATGGACTGTGAGAACACGAGCTTCTTAAAGAGGAAATATAATACATGTCTCCTAATATGATAGGAAGAACAGAAGGAATGGTAGTCACACTAGAAGCTTGAACTCTTTTGCCTATCCCGTTTACAATCAAATAGACTGCCAATGTTGTTTTCAGCTGTTTAGTAGTTTGTAAGAGAAAAATATCATAGAATCATAGAATCATTTAGGTTGGAAAGGACCTACAAGATCATCGAGTCCAACCATCATCCCTGCCC
>JAVJGG010000013.1:17640591-17667134 GCA_035590195.1 Aviceda cuculoides | reverse complement strand
CCGGCTCTGGACGGGTCGGCCCGCTCTTCCCCGCTGCTCCTGGGCCTCGGGAACCCCTCAGTTCGCCTCAATCTAGCGCTTAGCCGCCTACTCACCGCCGCCTCTGCTGGCCTCGCCGCTGACTGAAGGCCGCTAACGGTTACACCGCGTTCAAATCTCCCGCGGTTGCCCCTGGCAACGCCCCTGCCACGTCAGTATATTACAAATATACTGTTTATTTTTGCAGTAATTCCATCATGGCTATGACCTCTAGGTGGGACTGAGGCATCTACTGTTTGATGAGGAAGTCAAGAGCACTCTTCAGGGCACTGAAGAAATTCTCAGGCTCAGTAGAAAACTAAATGACTTTAAATGTCAGTGAAGATGAAAAGAACGTTCCTTTAGGGAAAACAAAGCAGCAGAAGGGAAAGAAAAAGAGCAAAGCTGGCCAAAGTCACCCAAGAGTCTTCCTGTATGATTCCCCCTGTATGATAGTTGTTATTACTATTCTGGTATACCAAGATAGCCACATTATATATAAACAGAAATGTTTCCTTTTCAAGAGTGAAAAATCTACTCCAGTCCTACAACAGTTTCATTGTCGTAGTCACAAAATACCTAATTACAGGTGCCTGAATGAAAAAAATTTAGTGACACATTATTGTGCAATGTGTCTCATATGACATTAATCTCTTACTTCTTTTAGGGGAAAGCTTGTATGATAGTTTGTCATAGTTTGATTTATTTGTGATTTACGCTTCATTCAGAAGTGTAGAGGTTTTCTGATTATTCCTGGATATTATACTATGTTGGGAAATATAAAATCCACATTTTGCTTTAAAATGAGATACACTGGATATATGCGGTAAGTGAAAAAATTAGGAAATGTTCATATGGTCATTCTAGCAGCTTGCCACACTGCAAAGGATGAGGTTTCTTGTAACAGTCAGCTACTTCCCTTCTTTGGTCATTCTCCAGTTCATACTGAAGCCAGTCCTATCCTCCTGAGACTCCTTTTCCAGTGTTTAAATGTCAGTCTCCAGTTTATCTCAAACTTTTGCTGCTGACTTTTACCAGTCTTATGCCTGTTGTGCAATCCATCTCTTCCTTGTATAAAAATATACTTCCTTCTTCTGCATCTTGCTTGAAATATCTGTAAGTTTATACAAAAAGGGCAGGGGAAAGAACATTACTAAGAGTACAAGAGCCAGACTTTGGTTGCTAACGGAAGTCAGTATTACAGCCAAAGTCAACCCTTTCCCTATGAGTTTGCACCTTCAGCATCAGGACAGAACGTGTTTACTCTGTGAAAGAACTCCATATATTAGTCATCAATGATCTCGGAGAAACTTAACGATGCCCCCAAAAAGTAGCATTTTGGGAGATAACAGCTACTAAGACAAAGATGTTCCCACTGAGTAGATTTGTGATGTGATTTTATATTTTCCCAAATTTTCACTCTGTAATCAGGGTTATATTTCATGGAAGTGATAAAAGCAATGCCTTATGATAATTTCAGATTCCTGTTCAAAAGCATCAGAACAGAAGATGCACGCAAGGAAGAGACGTCAATATAAAGCAGGATCAAAATATTACCAGTGCTCTCAAGCCTCATTGGCTGAATTATCTAAACGACTCCTGGCTGAACTTTTCAGAAAACAGTCTTCCAGCCACAGCTATTCAGTATAACAAATATCAACTCAAATGACAAGCAACTGAAATGTTCTTTTTTTTTTTTTTTCCCTAATGTGAAACTGCAGGTAACATTGAAAATAAGCAAAAATACTATTTCTTTAGTTTGTGGTTTGATATTTTGGGGGTTTTTTTATGCTCACCAACCAGCCTCAGACTGATGTTTGTCAGGGGATAAGTTTGGATGATGAAAGAAGGGAAGGTCAGGAGTACACAGGAAAAAAGAAAACACTGAAAGACACACTTCTAAGTGTTGTTTTTAGCAGTAAGCAAGTAAATAAATAAATAAAGGAGGAACAACCAGAGGGAGAAGAAAATAAAAGACTTGACTTCTAACAGAAAATTGTGAAATAATACTTGTAGTTAAGAAAAAATTAAGAGACACAAAAGAAAATAGGATTGAATAATAGAATATTCATTAAATTAACTCTTCAGCCAAAATATTACTATTTCATATTTTAACTACTGGAATTCTTTATAGCCCAAATGACATCCTTAAGCACTTTTTTCTTAGAATTTCATTGTTTTTAAAGGAAATTATTCACTGTGAGGAGTCTTCCAAGTTTCCTTGACTGTAGAGAGTGCAGTAATTTAGTCTTTCAAAGGTAGTATTGGATCTCTTGGTTATAGTACTCCTAGCTTAAACACATGTCACATTTCAGACGCTTTGTTATCAGTCATTAGAAATAATGAAGGCTGATAAAGCTTTATTTCCCAAAGTCTTTTTTCTTCTCAACACCTTAGAGAAAATCTTCCATTACAGAGCAACATAAGGATCACTCCTTTTAGTTGTCTGAAAAGAACCAACAGGCCACATAAGTTGTCAGTCAACTTTGTGTGAGCTGAAATAGAGGCAGCTACGTTCAAATTTAGCAGGACTACCTGCTAAATTTTATACAACCTGGCAACTGCTCAGTTTTCTAGCAAGAAATGAAGACAGGGGCTTTGTAAGTAGTGGGACTGCTGAAATGTTAATCAGTGCATACTTTTACAAGTTTAGGGGGTTTTTTTAAGAAATTATAGTACCCTTTCTTAGATCTTCTATATGCAATCATCTTACTGCTACCTCATTATGGTACAAAATCCTCAAAAATGGAGCTCACCAGAGAAAGAAACATTTGTCTACTGATTATATGTGACCATTTTATTTCAATGTACAGTTTTAACTATTAACCACAGACTAAAAAATTTTAATCTTCCTTTACATGTTTATGCAGAAGTTTGCATGTATTATTCCACATAATAACATGGTGCTGTTATACTTAAAGTGTTATTAAGAACACAAGAGTTAAAGAGAATTTACATTACAATTTTGTGGTAGGTTGACTCTGGCCAGCTGTCAGGTGCCCAGCCAGCCACTTTCTCATTCCCCTTCCTCAACAGGGCAGGGAGAGAATATAAGATGTAAAGGCTCATGAGTTGAGATAAAAACAGGGAGATAGTTTACCAATTAACATCATGGACAAAACAGACTCAACTTGGGGGAAATTAATTTATTGCCAATTAAAATAGAGTCAGATGGTGAGAAACAAAGGCAAATTTAAAAGTCAGTATGTAACAGCTCCTCTCTGCTGCTCCCTCCACCTCACATATTTCCCCTGCTCCACCATCAGACCTCTCCACAGGCTGCAGTCCTTCAGGATAAACCTGCTCCAGTGGGGGCCCTCCACAGACCACAGCTCCCTAAGGGACTATCACCCACTTCTGACATGGTCCCCTCCTCGGGCTGCAGGGAATACCTGCTCCACAGACATCCCCTCCACAGGCTGCAGGGCAATCTCTGCTCCAGCACCTCCTCCTTCCTTCTTCTCTGCTGTTGGTGTCATCAGGATTAAGTAGACATGGCTGACCTTGCAGATGGGCTCAGCTGTGTCCTGTGGTGGGTCTGTTGCAGAACTGGCTGGAACCAGCTGTGTTCAGCGGGGGGCAAGTCCCCAGCCTCTTTTCACAGAGGCCATCCCTGCACACCCCCCACTGCCATCATCTTGCCACAAGTTTCATCATGAGTTTCAAGTCATGGGTCTTGTTTTGTTGATTTACAGAACAAAGCTGAGTTAAACTGTTGGTCATCAAGCAAAAATAAGTCAGTCTCAATGTAAGACTGAAGGGCAAGAAAGGAGTTGTTACACTGAAAGGAAGTCAAAACTAGTTTGGGGGAGAAATGACTTTGCCATGGCTTACCTTGTGACTTTTCTATTGCATTACCCAACTGCATTACTTTCCTATGTACTGAGCCTTTGTATGTAGAGAGAGACAACTACTACTTTGTGTCCCAATAAAGTTTGCAAGAGAGTTTGCATACAAATAAGTTCCTTTAGTTCAGCTTTCTTCTCTTCCAAATTCCCTAATACATAAATAAAAGCATGTTCTGACAAGTGTCCATTCTGCATGAGAAAATAGGTATAAAAATCATAACATTGCCTGCAACCAGAAGCTCTTCTATTCCTGTCCTTCAGTGTCAAAATTTGACAAGAAGCAATGAGGGAAAATGGAATGTAACCCTTTTCCTTTCAAGAAGATCATTCGCTGAATTCTCAATATGAATAAGAAAGGAAAACAGGGCATAAACTGACAGGAACTGTCCTTCAGCTGCCTGCGTCTTCACAGCTGTCTTGACCTAGTCTTCTTTCCCTTAATTTTTTATACCGGTGATATTCCATCTATTTTAGCAGAAATATTTTTATTCATATTATTGTCAATGATCCTAAAATCCCTATACATTTAAAATTTCAGAAGCCTTACTTACATAGCACTAAAGAAGTTGGTTCGAACTGAATAACTTGATAATTTTTTTTAAAAAAATTATCAGTCATTCAGTCAAGGATTCAAGGAAGTTCACCCTTTAGATGGGATTCTTCTAGACCCTGGATATGAGATTATCATTTTCTCATTAAGCTTATTATCTGCACACTCGAGTAAAAACCACGGATGACTTCTGCATTCCTAGTATCTTCTTTATGCACATTGCCATTGTGGCATCAGTACTAGCTCCTGTTCAGCAGTTTGTGAGATGCTACAATTGGAGTTGCCTGAACACAATGAAAAAATTCTAGAATGAAAGAACAGGTCAATGAGACAGAATGATGCTGGAAAGGCTTTGATTTCTCTGAACGTAAGCCAGGCAAATCTCACTACAATCAAAACAGTTGGTTAACAGCAGAAATGTCATCTTAGGGAGTCTGTGTAATATATTTCTCACAGTAACCCTTACGTAGGTCAGAGACCTAAAGACTGCTGTAAGCAAACAGTGCTATGTTAATACTCCAACAATTACAGAGAGAGATCATCAGATAACAATATGAAAAGTCAAAATATCACGTTAGGGAGGGGACCTAAAGGTGAAACAATTGGATCATTTAAGGGCCCAAGGATTGGCATCTACAATTTTAAATTAGACTTTGTAAAGCAAAGTGAAATAGTTGAATATGGTAGCAGTTACACAGGTATTTCTCTGCAGTTTGGTGACTGATCACCAAACTTGCTTTCCTGAAGCCAAGGGACCTAAGTGCTTTTCTCTAGGACTAAGCTGATAAATATTATGTCTAACATACCTAAGGGCAGAAAAGCTCCTTTAAAAATGTCACTAGAACAAAGTGTATACTTAAAACTCATAATAGCAAAGAGAGGTTGAACTGTTTTAGAAGTGCTGCAAGGGCAGTAAAAACAACCCACAAACAATCCACGCTACTTCATCTGTAGATGACAAACTAGGTTTTGAAATGTTACAAAATTTGGCATGAAATTTTTTACTTTGTCTCTTCATATAGAATTAAAAACAAACAAACAAACAAACAACTGAGAACTACTGAAATACAAAGGAAGAAACCATGTTACTATAAAATTGAACCACTCAAGATCAGTAACAGGAGACAAAATCTCAGCAGCAGGAAATAAATAGGAAAAGCATTTATTAGACACCAAATTCTGATCTTTAACAGAGTGGAAAAAGTAGGCAGGTAATCAGTTTTATGAAACATGAAGTTCGCACAAATAACGCAATGTGAAACATGCCATAAATTATATAGCCATCTTTTCTGAAACAGGATTTCCAAACTTTTGTTTTAATTGAATAAAATGGACTTTAATTTTTACATGTCAGTTCTTTTCTTTTGTCCTGTATAACAGGTAAAAGTCCACACACTCTATAAGCAGACAAAAAGGTTCAACAGACCACAGATGTTTGCTTTCAGGATGAAAATCTACTTCTCAATCAAACAAGTAAGAATTGCCTGGAAATAGTCTGTGTGAGTTATGTCCAGACCAGACCCCTTTTAGATATATTCTTTACATTATGCGTCAGACTTATTTGCATCACTCACCATACTTAAGGGCTAACATTCAAGTTAAAATAGAAATGAATATGATTCTTAACTATTCAAGTTCCTAAAGTATAACATATCTCAAACTTTATCATTCTTTAAAATTAGCAGTCATGTAACTCTGAAAAGGGATTGCAGAACAAGTTGTATAATATCTTAAAATCACCATGCTGAAGGACTGCCAATCAACTAATTATAATTACATATTGTGCTTTTTAAAAAGAAACCCAAAATTGAACTCTGTCCTCATTCATACTTCAAAGTATGTCATTTTTTTAATCTGTAACTTCATGAATTTTGAACTGATGTACTGCCTTTTCTTCTATCTTGAATGTGTAAGAGCCAAGTTATATAAAGCAAAATAGAAAGACATGACATAAAATATACATTCTATTAATAATACATATTGTGTGCACATGGATAGCTTTCCATGGTTCTCCCTACAAATAATCCTTGAATTCTCTTTAGTGCATACATTCACTATAGGAAAGATAAAATTTTCCTGTTAAGGTGAGGAGTGAATATTTAAGTGTAAACAAATACCTTTGGAGGTTTTGAAAAATAACACAACAGCCAGTCCTTACTATGTTTGTTTTTAAGCTATGGTCTCTTTCTGCATATGACACAGGAAAAAGACAACTTTGAGAGGGTAAATTGTAAACAGTATTAAAATCTCCAGAGAAAAATATCTTCCCAACAGGAAGAATGTCAGAGAAAAATAAGCACTTTTATCTTAGGTTTAACCGGTGGAAGTTACCAAAGATAATCCACAAATATTTGTCATTTTTGTCTCTCCAAAGAACTCCAGTGCAACTTACTAAAGACTAAAGGGCTAAAACTGCTTAAAAGTGCCACATCCCAAATGGAAAACTGTTGGGGTTTTTGCAGCTTTAATTGTCAGGAGATGATTAGGATGAGGCACAAGGAATAACAAGTTTTTTAAATACGCCACTGAGCTCCAGCGGTATCACAAAGAGAAAGTAGTTGTCTTTAAACTGACCTTTGCCATTTATATTTTCAATATTGCCAGATGTATACAAGACTGAGCCACTGACCAGCTTTAGACATCCTGATAGTTATTTCCATTGTATTACTGAGGATACCACCGTCCCCATCGAGTTGTATCTAGTTCTGGGAGTTGAGGCATATTGGAACTAGTATATTCCTTATGAACATTCAACAAGATGCCAAGTGTGTGAGTTCATGTAACAGCCAGTTCAAATGCGTGTCTTTATCCAAACCACGTCTACTTTACTTGTTATTAATACGTTATCCAGGTTGTAGAATAGAACTTCTCAAACACTTCATAATGTAGATGACAACTTTACAGAAGTGGTTGTTCCTCATATACTTCCCTATGTAGTCGTATGTTTGAGTCATGGCCTAGCCATGGTGATACTGCTCAATTTAGGGTTAAACACAACACATTGTCCTTTAAGGAGGACCAGTACTTGATAGCTTCTCTATTCAGGCCTGATTACTTTGTATACATTATGCATACCTTACTAACGACTATGCCTTTGAAGAGGGAACTAAAAACTGATAAAAAGGAAATATCCTGCCCCAGAAGGCTCAGAATAAGGCCAGATTATTGCCAAAGCAGCATGAAGTAGGGGAAAGGGAAAGGCGGCAGGGGGAGATGGTGACCACCAACTCAATTCTAGGCTGGAAGAACTTGCTCCCCCACGACTGCAAGGAGCATGCATGCTAATTTACATAGCGAGAGAGGCTAATTTATATATAACTGGACAGTAGTAGACGAGAGGGTGACTACTAACCAATGAACGTAAAGTTAGGCAGGTTTTTACTAATCATGTAACAGAATAAATACATTGGTTTTCTTTGGTGTTGTGTGCCAGCTTTGTGGAGTTACCACCTGGCGCCCAACTCTGAGCACTCATGAAATAAGTAAATATCTCGGCTCTGTGTGTAAGATTGGCTCATTGCACTTAGGGTATCAAACCCCACTTGTGGGACAATACCTAGGTTACTGCATAGTCCAGCTCCTCTCCCTGTCATTGAAATGTAACATTTTCTAACTGTATTACTCAAAAGAGTGATTAGAGAATCATTTGGTTTCTCTTAAATTCCCAAATTAACACAGAGAAATAGTAACACAGGTTACTATGATGTTATGTCAGAACAGACTGTCGAAGCCCCTATTCAGGGGACAATCATACCTATACAGGAGAGAGCTCTTCCCTCACAGAAACTGCTCAGAATCAATAAGTCTTCTCCTGCTTTGACTATCTCCAAAGGCTTCATCTAAGGTGAGAAGCCCAGATGCTGTAAAGAACAAATGACTTTTCTATGTAAGTGGGCACCTGTAAGTGTATTGGCCTTTACACTGAAGAACACACTATTATTTGTTCTGGAGTTCTCCCTTCTGTGGAAAGGAGAAAATCCACGTGTCACTTATTATCTTAAATCATTAGGCTGCAGCGACAACTACAGGGTAACTCAGCTGCCACTCAACACAGGAAAGGAGGGAAATTTTCTGCAATGTTCCTAGTGCCTAGTCAAGTTAGTTGTGCTGGGCAGCATATTTGGAGTCCGTGCAAAGAATATATGCTTTTACCAGAGGTGTAATTCATACTTTCTCAAAAACAGTTTGTAACACTTTAAATGACTGAATGCTCTTACTCCTCATAACGTGTGACACCAAGAAAATAAAAAAGCGTCTTCATGTGCTATTTGTCATCTCTGCATGTGGAGGAAGAGAATGAACTTCAATGAATATTACTGAAATCAAGATTCATTGCCAGGTCTCTGACTTTCTGACTTCTACTCAGCACTTGACAGTAAAAGTCACTCTGGCTGGGGCAGTATCAACACAAACAGTAACTTGAGACCAACGTTATACAAAGGTCCTGACATTCAAATTCAGGCTTCATATCAGTATGACTTCACATCCAGTTTTTGCTAGGAGGCTAAGAGGGGAAAAAAAGATACACTAATGAGCAGAAATTTCAGGGATATGAGAGTGGTATTTTCTGATCTGTGCTATCAAGAACAAATCCATAAGTGTATGCCATCTGTGACAATAAATGAAAGGTTAGCACAGACTTGTGTTTGTTACTTACTTCAGCAAAACATTATTTCAACAGAGCCCTTCCAGACATTGTGAGTCAATCCTTTTTTTCTATAGGACTTCCCTCCCCATTTCTCAATTGCTGCCTGACCATGCAGGAAATCAAACTAAGAATGTTATCAATTTTGCAGGTCCCTGAGTCTGCAATGTTCATTTTATTATGTCCTCCCACCCTTTATATCCCTTTTTGTGTTATGCTTCCTTTTTAGCAAAGGGAAAAATGACATCCAGAAATAAAATCAAGTATCTTGATTTTTCTTTCCCTTTGTTGTCTGTTATTGCCTTTTCATTATCCATCCATCATCAGACATTACAGGTTATGTCTCCATACCTCTTTCATCCATTTATTTTAGCATTTACTGTAGGAATAGTTTTTTACTCAGCCAATGATATTTTGGCATGTGACTAGCACATTATCTATGCAGCCTAGTATCCACTATTTTTATTTACAAACATCCCTACAGAACACCTGCCAGGAAATAGTGAATTCATAATATTCACAGGGTGCTATCAGTAATTAGTGAACTGGGATTCTTTTCCTAGGGTTGCAAGGAAAAATGTCAAGTTGATTTAGGGAGTTTCACAGTTTTGTAGTAGCTGTTTTGCTAGTCTACAGAGATTAAGAATAAATAAATGAGCATTCATTCTATAGGTAATACAGACTTAGTTGGTCTGATTGCTCTGTGTAACTTCAAACCATTAAAATAGCAATACAAGGTACAAAGCTGTGGAGAATCACACCTCAGTTTTCAAAGGATGTGCACCCAAATGAAATAAAATTATAATAACTGCTGGTTAAATTTCTCCATGGGAACAAATATCATTACCTTCTTGTTAAGTTGAATCCCTGCTTTTATGATATTTACCTTCTTTTATACTTATAAATCAATCACCATAATCTAAAGAATAATTTTCATAATTGCTTGGTTGATGGCTAATAGCAGAACTCTTTAAGATTTACTTTTCCTTTGTGTATATCAGAAATTGAAATGGATTTTGGATTTACATATTCAATTTCCCAACTAGATACCCACATATTTTATCAAGATTAATTACAAAATATCAGTAATTTCTATACAGAAAACAAAACTGTCATTCTGTGGAACAAAAGGCTCTTTAAAGAATTCAGTAAAGTTTTCACAATTCATATGACTTCAAAAGGCAACGAAGCACTTGATAGTGATTTCAGAAGGAATTTACAAAGAAATAATTGATCCCCTTGTCTTTAAGGGACATACATGCCATATTGGGATTTCTATTGGATATTTAACAGAAGTACACCACCATATTGTCTCTTCCTCCTTTCATAGTTTGCAGTGCCTACTGTACCTGTTGCCTACTTGAGGATGTAGAAACATGAGAATGTTTCCTTAACAGAGTTTTCATTCATTTTCTCATTAATTTAAATATACACATAGTGCTTTTTCGTCAATACCTACATTTAGAACAGTAATTCTTACTCTTTACAGTCACTAATTTTAGGCTTGAAAGCAAATGCTAAATTCTGGAACAGGATTTTTTGTAGAGCAAAATACATTTCAGCTACTTCGTGTTAAGGAAAATCAGAGGAAAATACGGTTTCCTAAAGATGGCTTCGAAGTTCTGGCTAGATTCTCATGCTGGATGCAAGGTAATGTGCACTGCTTTTTTGGACCAGACTTACCAAGTATGCAATTTTCTCCTTTTTATATTCAAGCACTGTCATGTTTTAGTTATCCTTAAGTCAATTCATTGCACACAAAAAATCCACTGAAGTCCAAAATTTATTTTCATGTCAGCAATGTCAAGACTAGATTGTGTATTTGAAAATGGCTCTGCCTGCTTAGCTTTTTTAGTTTAGTTTAGTTTAGCTTAGCTTAGTTTAGCTTAGTTAGGGCTGCTTCTTAAGCCAGGTGGTCCAAGTGATAAATTTTCTTTGATCTCACTAAAGAAAAATTAGGGCTCCCATTTCCCTAATATGTGCTAAACCATAAATCTGTGCATGTCTTGAATCAACTGGATTTACTGTGTATGGATAAACCACAATTACAAGACACAGGCAGCTGTTTGGAAGTATCCAAAGGGCCATTTCTCTGGATATGTGGAAATCTCTGACAGGTGTCAGAGTCCTCAAATTCTGCCTAGACAAGATTCTCAAAAGAGAGTGTAGCTGGTAAAACGAAGATACATTATACCTCAAAGAAACAAAGTACATTCCAGGGAACTTATTTAGTTACTCTGTTCTGATGCATACACTCTCTTGGTTTCAATGAAATAAAACCTTAATTTGATCAGCACATTGTCTAGATATACTATATATCTTCAGGATTGATTTAGTGATTTTTTTAAATCCATTATATTTCATGTTATTGTAACTATTTGAGAGAAGAGACAAGCTCTTTCAACTAGTTTATGAGTCAGAGTTCAAACCTGTAGCAAACACATTTTACTGACTACAACATGGATCCAACAGATTGGGTTTAGCAGTGCACTGAAAGATAAATACAGGCAATTCAAAAAGTTGTGAGGATTCAGGTCTCAAAGGGAATCCTCATAAAGGCATAACGAATTACATGTGTGACCTGAGGCTAAAAGTATCATTGTTTCGTACCCAAAGGAGAGAGTGAGATAACAACTTGAGTGCAAGGAAAGAATGTGTATGCATCTACTGCAGATGCTCAAATTCTAGTCTACCTTACACCCTCAAAACACTATTAAAAGAAGTGGAACTACATGCAACGAAAACAATGGGCAAATTTGTCAAGGTGAATTTTCTTTTGTCAAGTTGCATAGAAATTAGGTGTTTAAGAAAATTAAAGAAAAACACACTAGGCCCACTGAAATTTATTTTTTTTATATCTAATCTCCCATATTATAATGATGTTCTAGTGAGTGATTTCATAAGAACACAATGTATGTCAAAATATCTTGGTTGGCACATCAGAAAACCAGTTATTCCTCCTGCTACATTAGGATTAGTAGCCTCTCTAAAAGCTAAAATAAGATCTTGCATCTCAGACAGCATTATCAAAGACATGGGTATTGCTGGGAGCCATTTTCAAAAGCAGATTTCACAGATCCAGAATTCAAATCAGAATTCAACCTGCAGAAACTTCAACTGCAGATTGATAGCTGTTATGATATTATACACAAATAAATAACAATTATTATTACGATTTGTATCATTGTGGCCAGAAGGCCCCAAAGTGCAGAACTACACAAAAGTAATAAAGTTATGATTTGTTTTCTTTAGACTAAAAAGTTTGTGGAACAAACAGAATGGTACAAACATCAAACATTGAAGAATCGGGAAGCAGTGATAGTAATGTTCTGAAAACAAAACAGAATAGAAAATAAAATGAAGAAGCACAGAAATTAAAAAGTGTGTATATTAAGATATGTACAGAAGGCATTGCCTATAAGACTGAACAAGTACTGAGAAGTGTAACTGAGAAGTCAGCTTACTGAACTTCTGTATACTTCATTTAAATAAACATTTTCTAATGAAGCAGTAATATATTGGGGAAAAAAATTGAAAGTGAACTTAAAATACATTGTTTGCAGAATGGAGTCAGCTGGTGTGAGAGACTGAATTGGTATCTTGAGCTGTTTGGCTCAAAGGTTGTCAGCTATGAGAGACTTCTCAAGCCATCTCAAGAACTGTGGGCTGCTTATCTCAAGCCCTTTGTCTCCAAGATGGACTGTCTAAGCAGGACATTCCTCTGTCCATAAGGACAATTCAGGAGAGGAAACAGGCTGAATTCGACAAGGATGTAAGGATGTGGAGGCTACCATTCTCATGGAAACTGCAGTCTTTGAGGTAAGATTTGGTCATGTAAAGGTCGTGTGATAGACGACACCTGCAGCATGTGAACAGTGCATGAACAATACATATGTGCATACCTCATCAAACTATGCCCTATAAAAAACCATGGACACAAGCCGTGGTGTGCACCCACCACTGAAGAACTGAAGACTGAGGACCAATGGGATGCCGCTGGATCCATGGTGGTGACTATCCTTGCAACTCTATCCCAACTGCTTGCTTGATTTCTGCCTTTTCTTTCGTTCTATACTGTCGCTACTATTTTCTAGTTTTGATAATAAAACCTCTTTTGGGTATACGGCATTTGCCCTCGTTTGTGTCTTAATCTCACTGTTGGGATCATATCAAAACCTTCCCTGACATTGGATCGGGACAGCTGGTTAAGCAGGAAACATACCATCCAAACCTCACTGTGTATACCTGCCATTTTATCCTTGTTTAAAGATCCACATGAATAATAGTTAGGCCAGGATGACTGCATCTTGTAACAGTTTCCTCTTAATTGCTGAATAATTTATGTGAAAGTATTGTAGCTGTCTTAATTAATCAAGAAAAATCCCCCTGTGAAATCCCTAATTCAAAGCAAGAGAAATTCCTATTCCAACATCTCGCTACAACCAAGTTAAACTTAAACATGCTTTTTTTTTCTTGACATCACACTGTGCTTGCAAAACGACAATACCATGTTATGAACAGCCCTGAACACTGCGTTTTGGGTTTGGGGATTTTTTGAAGGACTGTTATACACAGACAGCACAGGTTGTAGGCTAAAAATGTTTAGAAACTACAGGACTAAAAACAGAAAACATTTCTTCCCCACCACATTCCTACAGGGATATTACAGAACTGCAGAAAGCAGACCAGAGCGCTGGAAATTCCAGCAGACTTATAATCTTTCATCAGCTCACTGCTGGTTTATAGTGACATAAAGAAACATTACAAAAACTAGGAAATACAGGTCTGTCTACACCAGTGTATTAAATTACCCTCTCGGTCTGTTCAGTGAGGGAGTCCAAGGCTGAAGCACTCACTCCATTGAATCAATACAGCAAGGCTTCAACAACATTTTAAGTCACATATATCTGATTTGTGACCAGCTTGAGGTACACTTGGACACACTTATTTTACCACTCATATAATACACCCAGCAAAGACTCTTCTAGAATTTGACCTGCCCTCAATGCCTCTTGCATCATGAACACCTAATAAACCCACTTTTTTTGTCCTCTGCAGAAGACCTGCCTAACTCTTGCTATCATTCACAATAACATTTAGCAAAAAATAGCGTACCAAGCATCTGAAAGAGAGGCCAGGATTTAAACTGAGCCAAGACTATCAATCTCCCTTGCTCCTCACCAGACTTTTCAGCACTCTTTGCTCATTGTCCTGTTGCCTTCTTGGCCCAACTCAGGATATTGTGGGAAATCTAGTCAACAGACATCTTGAAGCTGCCTGGGGTCTCAAGTGGAAGTTCTATGAAGAGAAATGTCTTTATCGTACTAGAGAAGTCACTGATTTGTCCATGCCTCAAACCAACAGCTTCTAGCCTTACACAGTCAAAAGCCACAAATCCACACTCTCCTTCCAGAACAGTTTCCAAATCAAGACAGAAAATCTGTTTGCCAGTGAGACTTTATGCAGCATGGATCACCCTGTGAACACAATGATAACATGAGACACTTCCCCCTCAATGCAGCAGCAACAGATTTGGCAGATGTTTGTGAGAATCCTCAATATTTTTCCCCTACCGCAGTAATAAAGATACACACAGGAGAAAAAGAATTGTGGTCAATCAATAACTGCTATATTTTACCAGTACTCATGTAACAGCAAAGTCCATCTCAAGTTTTCAGTGGCAGTTATGAAGGACTTGAGATACGTTTCACAGGAGGCCTGTATGCTACCTTCTGTCTGCCTCTACCTTCTACCTACTTCTGCCTTCCACGTCTCCTAGGCTAATGCACCTGCCCTCTAGAAGTCCACACAAAAATAAAACAGAGCCCATCTTACAGCCACAACCTTCTCAGGAAACACACACTGCTCTTTAAAATTCTTATTTGCTTAACTCTGTTCTGTTGTAAAGATAATATTTCATGTGTGATTGCTGAGTCTGAAGTTCCAAATATGGTGAATGTGGTAAAAATCAAACAGTCTGTGTTCTTTGTGTCCCCTGTGTGAGGGGAGCAAGGTCCTGCTGGCATTTAGGTAGTGGCTTTTACCAGCGCAGCGTCCTCAAGCAGGGAAGACATTACTAGAGAAATTATCGTCCTCTTCTTTCTTTTTCCTTTTCTTGTAAGGACTACGTTGGCCTTCCACACCTGTTTGTCATCACCTTTGTGTTGTTACCATATATGGAATATTTTACACACATAGGATATGCATTCCTTGTTCTCTCTATCATTCCCACAATAATAATCTTTCTCAGCTCCTAGAACTTTCTCTTGAGAATGTAATGGAGGCCTCACAATGGAGAACTCACAAATTAATTTTATGCAGTTTATCCTCTCCAGTGCAGAGAAAAATCTTGAAGATTTCTCTATGAAAATTATTAACTTGATAAAGTGGAGTACTACATGTGGGGAATGCTTAAAATATCAGAAAATGACTAGTGACATTAAGTGCTTTAGAGATCACTCACAGAGCATAGTCCAATTCAAGATCATTGAGTGAAGGCAGCCCATGAAAAACAATAAAATCAAATCACACTTCTGGAATTTCCCAGATGGGAGAAACATCCATTTGTCTTTTTCTATCAAAACATAGTGAGCACTTTTAAATAAAAAAGTACAGAAGAGGTGAATACATTGCTGCATATCTGCAAAAGTAGATACTGGGATTAGAGGAAGAAACAATAAAAAGCTGTGCCTGAAGAAAAGATTAGACTCTACAGGAAGTAAAAAGGCAGTATTTCCAAACATTAGAATAATTATATTCAACCCAAATAGCTAATAATTATTAAAAATCTTGGTAGTGATCATTTGCTATCTGAAAACACTCCCCATCCCCACTTCAGATTATATAAAACATATTTGGTGCTTCTCACAAAAGGAGATCCAAGCAGGTGCTGCCCCAAAGAACTTAAAATTACCCGTATTGCTATCTGAAAGAAATCCAATACACCAAAAAATATGAAACCTTTTTCAAGAGCCACTAAGTTGGTAACTTACATACCTACATTCATTGAGCTAGGTCTCTGCTTTGTGAGATACAAAGGCTGTTTTTAAGTAGCCCCACTGAAAATACATTTTAGATGCCTTCAGGTACAGACTTTCTCACCCTCTAACCTAATCCTTTTGCCTACACCTAATAAAATGAAACCTTGTTCTTTAACGTGGCTTTTGTGTACTACCACCATACAATCTTAAATAGTATCCATTCACTCATTTTTATGTCAGTGTCACAGTAAGCAAAAGTCAAATCTTTAACTCATGTTAAGCTGCCTTCTTTAATTTCTGTGCACTTGTTTGCTGTCCTGCCTCAACTCTTTTTCTTCTCTCTTCACTTTCTTCTCAAAAAACAAAGTAAAAGAGAAAACTGAGAACAGCTCTCTGTCAACCATATAATAATTATATTTTAGTAAGGGACATCAACTGAGAGAGTCTTTTAATGACTTAGCTGGCCCCAAACAAGATTACATTCTTATACATTTATTTTGTTTGGGGCACCCAGCAATTTTAATGAGCGGATGGGAGTTGCCTTTCCTTGCTTAGCAGAAAATAAAAAGTATACTGACAGCAAGCTCTCCCTCACCCACCAGCTAGCTCTTTTTGTCAGAGGGCTGGAAAGGGTTATGCTAAAAGATAATATTTGTAACTTTTACTGAAATGAAGAAAAAAAAAGACCCAAAACTTTAACCAGTACCCAAAATAATTTCTTTTATGGCCATCATATATTTCTTGACTATGATCACCGTCTACTGTGTCCTCATTCCTCTGAAGTTTTTCTTTCATTATTCTCATCTCTATTCTTGCTTAATATAAATGTGTAATCTTAGATGTGGATTGCTACAAATATAGCCTAAAGATATGACCAGTCATGGAGCTCACTCCCTTTTAAATACTTGAAGTTTGAAGCAGTGTTTTATTACCTGAAAGGTTTACCAAAATTCTTCTCTAGGAAATAAACAGATCTAACCAGACTCATGCTGAAACCAGTGGGGCAGAGTCTACATAAAAATACCTGCCTGTGAGGGTCGAATGGCTGTTTGCTAAACCAGGATATGATCTCACGTGTTCCTTCTTCCTTAACATACTCTTCAGCCAGAGAAAAGTAATAATAAAGATTCAATTAAAGCCATTTCACCTACATCTTCGGCAAATACGAGCCAACAGGAGAGAGAGAGATGTTTAAGGTTTTTCCACAGAGTGCAGTATCGTAAACATTTACTAACAGCTGACCACCATCCTTTAGTTCCTTTGTATAGCAAACCATGGGAAATATTCTATGCTGGGCTTAGTTACCATGGGACACCTGTGCTGTTAATGTCATGTGTTTTGTAATTTCTTCTGAAGATGGAAGACCTACAGACTGTATTAGCTAAGGTAAAATGACCTAAGATTTACTGCCCTTTGATATTCAGACTTCTTTGGTTTCAAGCAGAATTGCACCTTGATTAACCCCTGGTTGTTATTAAATATCTTCAGTCACTACTGACACAGCAAGAATTAAGAACAATCTATGCTTTGGAAAAAAAAAAAAAAAAAAGACAAATCAGGCGCATTTTCTAGGGAGAAACACACTTAGGATTTCTTACTTGTCATCAAGTCTTATGGTCATAAATGGAAAAAAATTAGAATAGAATTTTCAGAACAATCAAGAACTTTAATACAAATCATGATTTGCCCTTCTCTTCAGGCCTCAGGTTTGTTGATTGGTTTTCCTTTTTCTGGATATTTCTCATTACCTAGATATCAGATATGAAAGACTTTCTGCAGTTCTACTAAATACAGTGTTTTGCAATTACTCTACAGAGTCTAAAGTGCAAAATGGAGGATATATTTGTTTATTTATTGTTCAATTTTTTTTAGGATAATTTTATTTCTAAGTCCTATAGCTTCCTAGCTCTATGATACCTAAATATGAAGTACTCCTATAATATCAATAATGACAAACCAAAAGTATAATTAAATGACATATTAACATTCAGGCCACGAAAGAATTAAGATCTGTGAACAGAAATTACATATTTTAATTATTTCCTGCCTAAAAATAAATATTTTTTAATAAAACTTAGGTAATAAAAAAAGAAAAACACACTTATTCTAAGCTCTGTTGTCTTTCTTCTTGTTGTTTTTCTCCTTTGCCACCTCTCTGTCTTCACAGCTCAAGGAACAGCTTGTGTATGGCAAGTTTTCCCTATGGCCTTGAAAGCCTCAGGCAAGAATGGGTAGTCCCAGTCTGCCCAGTTCTTCTCTGTTCATTGTGCATTGTGACTATTTGAATTTTGCATTGAAAATGTTTGCACTTAAAATGTTTTTCCCTCTGAACCAGTTATTTTAAAAACCTTACTGTCTAGGTGACTTCTGGGGCATCTGATTTTGCTTCTTTTTATGACACAGATTCTACTTCTGCTCCAGATATGAACTTTCTTACTAACCAGTGCAGTTTACTTCAGCTTCTGGTAGGTTTACAGGCAAGACTAAAAATATGTGCTTAAGGCCTGAAATTAATAAATAAATAAGTTTTACTATACTAAAAAAACCAAGTGTTTTCTTGACTTTCACCTTGTGCAAACTTCAATGATTTATACAGTGCTGTTCTTCGTTCACATGACATGAATGACATGATGGTCAAAATACTGTGGTCAATATCCACACCTCTCTTTTCTTAACTACATTTTTTTTCTTCAGGGTAAAACTATCCTGTCATCTGTCTCATATTTCTTCTATCTCATCATCCATATGAATCAGAACAGTCACTGGAACACACCTGTGTTTACCAGGCAGCTGAATGATTTGCATAACTTAAATATCACAACAAGGATTATTTCGAGAAATTATCAAGATTATTTATGCAGACAATTATGCATTTTTCTGCATAACAGTTGTCAGCTGGTACAGATCCTTACTAGCCAGCTGCATATGACTGATAAATAGGCATCATGGGGTAACATGGTTGAGTAGCCATACAGTAGCTGCAGAAATACCAGAGGACGAAGGCCACCTTTCTGGAGTTATATGTTGATCTAGATTCAACGCAACATTGCAGAATCAAAATAAGAGCTACTTTGATCAGAAAAAAAACCCTGCAATCATCTTTTTTAGTACTAGGTTGCTTTTGGCTAAGGACAATAAATTGGGGTTTGTCAAACAGGGATACAAGGAATGTAAGTACATCTTACTCCATCAGGCTGTGCATCTCAGCAGTATTTGAGAAATAGTAAAAAATCCAATTGCTTCTAATTCTTTTCATTTTGATGGTTTGATAGTACACATATTCTACTCCTGTCTTGCTCTGCTTGCAAAAAGACACTAACCTTTTGCCTCAGAATTTATTTCTATGGTTATGCAAACACTGCTGGATACATAGAGATGTTAAATTGATATTAATTATGACTGATCAGGAATGGAATTCAGTATACACAGTTTCACACAGGACTTTCCCAGAGAGGCACATAGGGCTATTATTCTATAACTGCCGTATTCACATTAGTAGTGTTAAAAGGGCAATAGTAATTCTGGGGCCTGATTTAACTCACAAAACTATGACCCGGTTAGATGAACACCAATGAGGAAAGATTTAAATACTGTCTAAGCTGACGTTCTGAGTGCCTGCTAAATGTGCATTTTCCAAAGATATTATTGGCAATGCTGAATAGCTAAGCTTGATTTCCAGGGTAATATTTTTATTAATTTTAAAATAAATATTTTTATTTTATAAAATATATATGTTATACAGTATTAACTAAACAGAAGAAAACTAGGTGGAGCCAGATTATCTATTGATTTTTCAATTCTAGACAATATGTAAGAATGTAAAAGCCATACAAAAAAATGTTGGACTGAGGAATACTTAAGCAATCATCTCACAGAAATTCATTGTATTTTCTGCAGTTTTCCATGTGGTTTAAACACTCTAAATTTATACAAACTTCCTTTAAATTGGTTATGTTTTGCATGCTATTTTCCAATGAACAGTGTAAATTAAAACCACAGGAATAAGGCTGAACCGTTCAGTGAAAACAAAGAGAGAACAGTGTTCTTACACTTAACTTTTTGAAAAGCAACAACAAAATGTAATTACAATATTAAGGAAGATGCAAGCTGATGTAGAGCTTGCTGTGCTCAAAGATTTATAGACATGTGATTCTGATTCTAGTTTTTCTCATCTTTGGGATTGAGCAGATAAAACTTCTGGCTATAATTTAGGGAAATAAAGCTCTACAAAAGTGGAACTCTTTAGCGAATGCAAAAATTGTGCAGTGATTTTGGCCTAAGTTCATCCTACCAATCTGAATGGAATCTTCTCTGAAGGTGTCCTAGATATCCCATTTAAATGCATAAGATAACATGGGATAAATCTTTGTTCCCTCTCTGAGTGGACTAAGCAGCTGATTGTGCTGATACATCCACCTAACCTTCTTACACCTCCTTATCTTGAAGCATACATTTTTCCTTAGCATGCAATCCCTCCAGTCCCTATTCTTTTGGCCAACAGCCTCTAAAGAGCAGAAAAATCCTGCAGCTATTTCTTTCTTTTGTGTTGTTTCATTTCCTAAAATAAGTCAGTCTTTAAGCAGATACGGACAGAAGGTTTAACACAGGTTATCTTGCAATTAATCGTATTCTAAAGCAGTCGCTGGAGTGTTTGTGGTACTTAAGTAAAATAGCTGTTTGATGAAAAGACTTCATTTCTACAAGCATTTTGAAGGTAAGAAATTAATTAGAAGAACTTAACTCAAAGCTTCTTTTACCTACATGCTACATCCTTAATGAATATAAACCAGGAAAACACACTACACTACAGAGACTCTCTCTTCCCTTTCATATAGACTCAGTTTACACATTTGAGAGTTCACAAGTATGAAATCCTAGTAAAAACATCTGATCACATTCAATGCTGCAGAAATATGTAACTAAAAAGTAAGGATGAACACTTATCTATTCCTTCTCTTCTAGGAGAAGGAATTTTCCTAGATTTGAAGCATACTACAGATTTCTCCAGCTTTCTGAATAAAAACCAATTGTTTCTGCACATAATTAAACAATATTCTTCCAGATAATTAAAAAAATGTCTGTAATTCTTCCAAACAGTAGAAAGTTTTGGACAAACCTCATTTTGTCAGACAAATTACTGGCACTGCAAAGGCAAAAATACATATGGTTGGTTTTTCTTCACCCATAGAGTATTTTTTCCTGCAGAGTATTTTTCCCCACATTCACCCTGTTCATTCTTTCTTTTTCATAAATTCCTAGAATCCAGTAAAAATCAGTCACTATCCAACCAATGGTAGCATTTTCAAAAATTATATGAAAATTATTCAGAAATTAATCAGAAAGGATATTTCTATTTTCAATAGAAATTTTCTGTTTTAAATAGAAATATTAGTCTTCTGTGTCACAATCCAGCTTTTTCATACAAGTTAATAAAAAGTGGGGTTTCTTCATTATCTAAATAGAGTAAAAATACAGTCAAACTTGGGTAGTCTCACTAAGCAATTGGAGCAGGCAAAGAAAAGGAAGGAAGAGATTTTGCCTTGTCTTTTTTTTCCATTATTTAAAAAAAAAAAAAAAAAAAAGTCTGTTCACTTTTTAGAATTGCATAGTAGTCATGTCAATACAGTTAATCCCAGCTCCTGAGAAAAGGTATGTCTGGCCTTCTTTCAAACCTCAGAGAAAAAGAATTGTCCCAATGGTTTAAAATGGGATTATTTGCCCAGGACCTGAGCCTCCACAGACTTTCACCTGCAACTTGTTAACCATATTCTCTGTTTTGCAATTGCTCTTTTTTTACCTGTTCCTACTAACCGTACTCAAGCAAATGTGAATTTCATGTGAATAATAGCATGGAACTGGACTCTTTAAGAACTTTCCTCTTATGTATCAGATCCCAGTCATATACATTTGCCAGTAAGAAACGTCAATTTGTTTCATACAAGTGATATACTTCAAATTAGCATCTTTCTAAGCTTACAATATTACTGTAAACTGAATAGTGCAGTACATTTATATTCTTTTCCTACTAGACTTCTCAAGAGAAATGCAGTATATACAGTTATTTACATACAGTTCTGGTTTTCAATGTGTGATTACAGCTAAGTCTATGAACATGGACTCAGACAGACATAAAAGCACTCTCTGACAAAAAAAAAAAAAAAAAAAAAAAAAAAAAAGAGACAGACCCAAATCATTATTTGAAGGGATCTATGCAACAACTATTCATAATATCAGCTGCCTACTGGAGAAAAAGAAATACAGTGTCTAACATATCTCAATATTCCATTGCCATAATATTCAACATTTTTTTTATATTCTTTTCTCTGTTCAGGTTTTGCTGTAACATAAATGAAATTCAACAAGATAACATTTCATTCTGGACAAAACATTAAAGAACAGAGAAAAATAAAGATTTTTATATTTTGGGGTATAGCATATGTGTACATATTAACTAGGTTTCAACTGCAGATATCATTATATATTCGATTTTCTTTATTTTTAACACTGTATATTCACTGTGTCTGCAGTTTCTCCCTGTTCTTAAATCAAATGATACTCCAGTGCTGTAAAGATTTATGAAGCTATTTATGGCACCAGTGGAATAAAATTTTTGTCAACATAGTCCCTGAACACCATGTATTGGGATACCATCTTATTTCCTGGAGTTTAAAAAGAGACATATTTATATCCTGCTAAAGATTCCATTATTAGTTCTTTTCTTGGTTAAAAAAAATAAGAAATGAACAATAAAACCTGAAGATTCACTGAAGGGGGATAAAATGCTGCTGTTCACAGACCAAAGGCAAATTCAAACCACAGGCACTCATTTTTACACCACCAAATATAAAATAATCATGAGACACTTATATGACATAGTAACATAATAATCCAATATTAGGGGTAGAATGCTAAAATCCCCCTTTTAATGGTATTGTACCTTTTTTGCAATATTTATTTTAATTCTGAAAATACATGTTGCTATTGCTACACATGCTACCTTCCAGAGCTAGAAAACCACATGAAATACTGTGGACTTTTTTTTTCAGTTTGAATACCTGGTATTCATTGATCTCCATAAAATTCATACATTGACAGATCTTGTAGCAAGTTATCTTCTCTTTTGATCTACAAATAACATCAGTGGCTCAAATCAAAGCTATTGATTAAACACAAGCACCCAAAAAGGTTAAGTCAATTTAATATGTCAGATAATTAATCAGCCATATACATTTATACAGTACAAATCCACAGCATTTCCAACTAACTTTCAAAGTGCTACTCAGGGTTGAGAAAAAATTAACAAAGAGAAATTAATTCCTTCACTATCCATGCTAGCTAGGCCACATCTAGGAATAATAAAGAAATTCTGTCTCCACATCTGTTACTATGGTAACAGTAAATTCCCTTCAAATATATAGAAACAGAGGACTGGAGGTGAACTCGAAAACCTTTTTTATCAAACATAAGAAACTTGTCACAGAATTATTGTCTATTTTTAACTCACTCTGCCTTAAATACAATTTCATGTTTTACTCCACTGTTCCTGTGGAAGGTGAACCAAGAAACCCTGAGATGGACTCCTGACATTCTGAGATCAATCGTGCTCATATGCTAGCATTCTCCTTTAAGTTAGGTAACTTAGCCTCCCATAAACTTAACTTTGTGAGTTATTTAGAGATCATAGTCTTATCTTTCTTCAGGAACATTTTCCATGGCTAAGACTTATCCCAATTTCCTCGTTTAAGGCCGGTTTTAGTTTACTAACCATCCCACTTCCTTTTCTTTGCACTGCTTTTTCAGTTTCTGCCCATCTTTCTTGAATACGGGTGACCATAACAGCCTATCTCCTTCCAAGTACATTCCTTACACTCTGGCATTCCTTTCCTTACATCTCATTACTTCTTTTTCATATGTATTCATGCCCTGGTTCATTTTAAGGTATTCACAAACTGCACCTTTTAAATTTCATCCCATTTCTACTATCCTGCCTTCAGGATAGTCCTTCTTGCTGTCTGTAGATTTCACCTTCAGAATTCTCTTTTTCTTGGTTACATTAGTAATTAAAAAGTATAAAAGTCAGAATCAAAGTGTAACTTGAGAAACATCACTTCTAACTTTACTCTTGCCCATCAGCATAGTCTCTGTCACCTCCTCTTCCATCAGTTTCTTCACATCATCCTATGATAAAGGTCACCATTTCTAGCCTAACTATAACATTTCTCATGTGGAATCTTGTAAAATAACCTTCTGGAATTTAGAAAGATTAGATATACTTTACTTACTTTCTCTAATAAAAGTAATAATTTCTCAAATAGTTTCAGAAATAAAATCTACAATTCATAAAACATCTTTTAATAATTCCCATTTTCTTTTTAAATCTACTTCTTGAGCTTTTCCTTCCTTCCTTCAAAATATGGTCAAAAACTTGGTCAGCAGTTTAGCATGGACTACCAGAGACCATACATTTGGTAATGCCCTACCATTTGCTAACACCCATATATATATTAAAATCTTGTCCTTTTTTTCAGTACATAGAAAGAGAGATTACCTAAATCCTTACTATGAAATTGCTAAAGTGTTTCAATTTTTTTTTCCATTTGTGGTAATTTTCATTTTCAAACTTTCAGTACAAGTTATTATTCTGGTTTTGCCTCATGTTCTACCCTGTACTATGATCATCACTAACCTTACTGAACACTGAAGAAAGCGCTTTGGTTTCAGGTCATCCCAGATTATACACTGTTTAGCTCATCTTCTCTAGAGAACAGCTCAAGTGACCTTTTTTTTGTTTGTTGGGTGTTTTTAACTTTATATTTTATTATTATTATTATTTATTTATAAAGCTAAGAAAACTTTTTGTATTCATTTTCTTTGCAAGCTCTAATTCATCTTGACTTTGGACAACTTTCATTTTATCCTTATGCTTCCTCATTCCAGGAATGTTCTCATTCCGGCTGACCACCCCAAGCCAGTTCTCTTATTTTACCAATGGTTGCCCTTTAAAATTGAGAGCATTAGTTTTCTTGTCTAATCTTTGGCTCAGATGTCAGTCCTCTTGGAAGTTCCTGCCACTTCCAAAAGAAAGTCTAGAGTAAAATCCTGTCCTACTGGTTCAATGACTGGTAAACAAACCTGCCAGCCTGGTTTTTTTCATTGTTGGTAACATATTTCTACTAATTATTACTAATTATTTTCTACAAGAAAATAATAATTTCTATAATTGGAATTCCTGGCAATTCTTTTCTCTGTTTTAAAACACAAGCCTCTTACCACGTCCATACATAATAGGGAGAATCTCAACCAAAATCGTGATACCACTGCAGTATGTCCTGCATAATCTATTTTCAAAACTGACTCTAAATCAAATGTCTCAACCAATGATGTCATTCATGTACATTATACAGTGTACACTTCTAAAGTGAAGGAGGAGTTCTTTTTGTTTAGACTGCTGTTTTAAACTATGCCGGTGCCATGTAAATGTGCATATTAATCCACAGCAGAATGCCAATTTTAATCTAGTCAAAGTTTGGGCAAAGGATTTATTTCGGGAGGTATCAAGCAAAAGACTGATACTTTTCGCAAATATATCCAAAAATTTTTAGCAAGGTAAGCTGAACTCAGAGTAAAAAATTATTCTATTGCAGTGTCCCCACAGTTTGGCAAAACTTATTTTAATTCTGGGAATATTAATTAATGCTAATGTTATATGAACAGCCTGATTTTTTTTTTCTAACCCCTGCAATTGCCCATCAGCTTGTCCTGAGTATTATGAAACAGGAAGAAGGCATTAATTATTAATGTATATATAAAAGTATTACATTATATTATACATTATAAAATGTATCTATAAAAGTATTCTATGTCCTTCATAAACATCAAATGCCATTTTGTTGTTATATCTATGATTGTTAAGGCAAAACCTCAACAGAAGATTCATTTGCCTCGTACAGGAGGTTAATTTAGCTGACAGCAGATTTATTCCTGACTTATGAATGTAAGTAAAGAAATTTATATTGTGTTATATGTTGAGTGTTGTATAGATACAGCATGCTATAAACTACTTTGGCTGTTATTCTGCTAGTCACCTCAGTGAAATCACTCAGTCTCACATACATCTATTATTTAACCAGTTCCGAGATCCGTTCCCAGAAGAGATAACCCCAGGGTTTTGTTTGTTTGTTTTTCCAAAGAAAGGAGTTTTTTAACTTACCGTCAGTATTATTTTGTATTCATATTTTAGTACATACCTGGAATGAAATACACACTTTCCTAAAACAATCTTCAGACTATCACATACATAGGCAATATGACAACTTGGGGTCTGTCTAGACATACAATATAGAATTTCAGAGAAGCTGTCGTGTATTGAACTCATCCCTATAATTTCAATTCAAACATCTATTCAGGCTGTTTGAAACTGATCTGTTATTTTGACAATCTTCAGTGCAACAAATCCCTTAAATAATAACATAGGACCTTTTATGTTAACGCAGAAATTTTTT
>JAVJGG010000013.1:17629405-17640581 GCA_035590195.1 Aviceda cuculoides | reverse complement strand
CATAAGGAAAAAAATAATTATGCCTTGATTGCTTTGTGCTTTTATGAGTGATTTCCTTATCAAAGGTAATTATACTTGTCACCTCTAATTTGGTTTGGGGGCTTTTTCCCATCTGTTTTTTTACTAGCTAATTCTTATATGGTTTATTCCTATAATACTTCTTTGTAAATCAGGTTCATCCCAGCAGCTGAAAACCTGCTAGCAAGTAACCAGAACTCCCAGTCGCTCAAAAGAATGGGCAGATAAATTGACTGAAAGCCATGGGGTTTTGAGACAGAATGAGAAAGAGAATGAAAGAAATACGACAAATACAATACAAATAAGTCTTTTCAGTGTTTTCCATGGAAAAAATAACTGTATTGATCCCAAAATAGCCAGTAATCTCAGGGTTTGTCTTTGCTTTGGATGTCAAAAGGTGTTTGATATTCTGAATCTGCCTAAAGTCTACTCCACGTGCACTCTCCAATTATCAGTCTGTTCTAGAGCAGTAAATTTATTGATCAAGAACAATTTTCATTAACACAATATAATTTTGACATATATATGTAAGCTTTATACCTATAACATTTTTCCTATCTAGTTGCAAATGACTTATATGCATCTTACAACCAATCTTCCTTTTGTAAGTACCTTTCACCCATGCTTTGCTACTGATAAGCTCCTGCATGGAGGAGAGGGTGTACAGTTAGCTGTTCCAGCATGGGAAGAGTGTGCAGCCTCCAGTGCTTCTGACCAACCTCGGCAAGATTTACCTGTCTGCACACATGTGCACTTTGTCCTCCTATCGTAATTGCATCTGTAAGTATTTGCACAAAATGAAGAGGCTTAATACTGACAACAAAGTAGATAAGTTTTGTTGTCACAGTCATTCTTAACATATCGGGATTTGTCAAGGTCTTTTTATGCTGTATATTACATATACATCAGCCATATTGGTTTGATAAACAATATTTTCTTGTATTACAATATATGTTGGTGGGTATAGTTGTTGCTAATATTAACACATATTAAACACCTTGTGGGAACATTGCATATGTAATGCTTTATGGTTCTCATTGACTCTGCCGATTAGAGCAGTGTCAATGTATATATCATAAAGTAGCATGAAAAAACTGCCAAATCATTGTTATTAGAACAAAGAAATGATAAAGTATCTTACTGTAAAAGCACCTGACATTAAGTTAACATTACTTGTATGTTGCTTTCTTTAGTTCAATAAAAACAATGCCCTCACTTTTATTTTTCCTTCTAATATACAGATCTAGTAATTATCATACCCCAGGTCCAAATGCCTAAATTCTGGTCTTCATCCCACTCAGTTGCCATCTAATTCTATCATCTAATTCTTCAACACCTAAAGCCAGTAATGCCTGTTTCTTATTTTAACCTTCCCAACCTGCCAAAGCTTCTGCTTTTGTGCGTGCCCAGAAGCACTTCAGGCTCAACAGCAGCAAGAGAGCTCAGTACTCAAGTCAGGCTTAGACCTACTGGGGTGCACAAACAGATGAGCAATTCCTTCATCTTTTTTGCCTGTAGTGCTGCATCTGATAGGCGGTGTTAGAGCATGCCTATGGGATTTGGCTTCACACAAAATACCACAACAGCCAGAGGAAGAGATGGCTTCCCTAACTTTTTCCAGTGCTAATACACTCACCTGCCTCAACCTTGCAGGAATTTAAAACCGTGCTTTAACCCTGAAGCTGATTGTCTTAACCATCAAATTATTGAAAATTCAAAGGTAATAGAATTGGGGAACGTCTTTAATCCCTTCTGTTGAAGCATTTCTGTTTTACATAAGAGTGTTCACGATTCAAAAGACCAGCAGAGGAAGAAAGAGCAGTATAAAACTCGACAGATTAGGAGGAGTCGTGGGGCTCAGTCTTTTACCTCAAGGATTATTATCCCTTTAACAGACAAGGGATAAAAAAGTTATTTTATGTCCAGGACTCTTCCAAGAAAGTCTGCTAACCACTAAGCTGGAAGGTCATTTTCCCTCTTACAGTCTCTGCCTTAATAAATAATTAATTATAGTTCAAAAGCTAAGACAGCATCAAGCAGTAGGTTTGCAGCAGATGTGTGTTTAATTCCCGCTCATACCTAAGCAAAAATTGACCTCAGAACTATGATATCCTCAATGAATACATTAACCACTAGATAATTATATAAAAACTGGGCATCTTCTCTACTATTCTTTCAAATAAAATGTGATAAAAATGTTTGTGGTTTGGTTTGGGGGTTTTTTTAAAGGAAGTTGGTAGACTACTGTAAAAATAGTTCTTGAGACATAAAGCCACTTCCTCATAGCTATGAGGAACGTCTAATCCGAGGACATAAGCCATTCCCCACTTTTCTGCTTATTTTTGACAGCTCAGTGTTCCACATGCTGGTTTTTGTGGCTTCCTCTTGCTCCCCATATACCTAACACAGAGCCTGAGTACCTAATTCAGGCTGTGGGCTCTCCTTTTCAGGATGCAGTTCCTCAAATTTAGGTATTGAAATAAACAGTTGAATATTAATATGATGCTGATTAGTATAACCTGTCATAAAATCTGGACATGCTGGAAAGAACTGGTCAGTATATCTTTTTTTCTCAGAAATGTTTGAAATTAAAATATTTTGATGCAGTTTGAATGTCTTGCATGTGTATTCAGGATCTTATATTTTTCTGTTTAATTGAAAATATTTACTAGTTTAGTTTGCATCTCACATCTATATTGTTGGTCAAAAAAAACCCAAAACTTTGCTGCAGTGCTTAAGTTATTAAATGACAGCAAATTCTCCCGACACAGATCATGACTCAATTTCCTACCATCAATTATGCTGGAAGAAAATGACATAGATTCAAGATAAAAACTTATATAAAATAATGGAAGGAAATTGTGAGGAAATAAGCAGCTCACCTTTTAAATTCTGTTAAAAATCTTCACAGGGCTATTCAAATACAAACAGAGCTCGGGGCAGGTATTTAACTGAGAGGTACCATTGTCTTTGAGTAGGTTTGTGTTTCAAAGCATCTCCAGGCAAGTTGGTTCCAAGAGTCAGTATTGGAAATCCTGCCAATTGCCTTAGCAGGCATCTTACAATCATGGGAATTTTGATTTGTTTCTGGATGTGTCTTATGTCTATCTGGCTGCTCAAACTGATTATCAAAACCTAAAAGGCCCAGACCTGTGTGCAAAGATGTGACTGAAACTACATATTAAACCTGAGCATGCTATTGGGAGAGGAGAAGAATAAAAATGAACTACTAATACAGACACATTTTCATTCATACCTTGTAAGTATATGGGTGTAAAACTATGAATCAAATTGTGAAAATCTTTTAGCTCACACTTCTTTGTCATACCTATCAGATTCAGGAAGCTCACATCTCAGTTTTGCATTTGTTCAGGAAGCAGTGGCTGCTCACTGTTGTGCAAGCGGATTTTCAGCCACTGAACCTTCACCGAAGTCAGCAGAAGTCCTATTTCCTTATGTGAAAGCAGAATTAGTGAGAAGCGAGTAGTGGCCATCATGCGGTTTTGCTATGTCTTATGTCAAATCCATTACCTTCAGCAGAAATTTTATAGAGAGATTAACTTCCTTTTGTTATCTGATGTTTGCTGCAAAACTCTTTTTCTGTTTGGAAGAATTCTTCCTTTTCCTGGCAGAAAAATAAGAACTACAGTGTAATGTGGAAATGACGTGGTTTTATTCCAAGAAGAGGAAACAGAATGCAGAAATACTCACCAGGAGGACTTTCTGGCTCCCTCTGTTCCATTGGTTTATTTTTGAGGACGATGTTCTGAACACATATACCGAAAGAAGAGTATTGCCAGCACAATGGCAGCAAAAGGACTTAAGTAGCATGTATCCTATCCTCCAAGAATGCTGTTTCTTCACAAATAAAAGTAGTGGCTGTGCATGTCTGCAGTGTATCTATTCCAGAAAGCCAGAGTGAACAAGTGGATCCTTTTCATACTATGAATGTTACCATGTTTACTAGAAATTAGCTGAACAAGAAAGAAAGGCAAGACTTGTGCATTAAATACATATATACACATAAATCCACACACACCTCATCTATTAAAAGTAATCACTTCACTAGTTTTTAGCAGTGTGTACTACTCCAGCCTTACATGCTGTTCAAAATTTCTATGCAGTTACCCAGAGAGGAAATTAAAGATTATATCTAAAAAGTAGTTTAAAAGATGAACATAATGTGAATGAAATGAAACAGCCATTAAAGATTCTGGGCAAGTTTTACTCTGATTTACAGCAGTGCTGCTGTCATGGCTGCCATGACATTACACTGGTATAATGAGGAAAGAAATATGACCCAGTGAAACAGTGCATTCATTTTGGAAGTAAGATACAACTAAGGGTTAGATCCACACAGGGATTTCAGAGCCTAGCCTCAGGGTAAAGTCCACAAGTAAATTCCCCAAGTAATTTAAAGAGCCCACTAAGTGATCAGGATTAGCAACCTAGTGATTCCTAACAGGTAGCTGATGGGATGACACAGGATAAGGAAGGCCATGTCTAAAATAAATAATAGACTGGGATATACCTGAAATTCTGCCTCTTCCTAAAGCACAGACACCTTCCTTCAGCCATCTGTTACAAAACCCAGGAGAAACTGGCATCCATAAGCCTTATCCATCTCCTAGATTTATTTGCATATTTTTACCTCATGATGGCTACCTTTTATATAGTAATCTTGCAGAGACATAATTTATCTGGGGAAGCAGACAGGCAGGTTCAATACCTTCCTTATAGTCAAGAGGTTCAAAGCTGCACCTTCTAGATGCCTTGGGAGCATATAAATATCAGGCTAATATAGAGACCAGTAATAATACTGTGCAATACTTAGATGCTGTAAAAGCAGAACAAAAGCATTTAGAATCTAGTAAAATAAAGAAAGCCAGTATATGAGCACAGACAGATAATGAATAAAAAAAAAAAAAAAAAAGGCAAAATTAGTTAAATGATAAATAGCAAGTTCTGAACACAGCAACCCAACCACTGGAAAGAGTTATGTCACTGGAGAGTTTTAAGGAAGTCTCAAAGGAGAGCAATAAAGGAATTTTGCTGAAAATGAAGGGCAGGAGAGAGTGAAATCAAAGTGCTCCACAGCTGGGTGATGGAAGCCAACATGAGGTGCTGACTAGAAACTGAAGTTTGCATATATGTATATGTAATGGGTATGTATGTATGTCTGTGTACATCTATGCACAGACAGAGCTGAAAGTATAGAATTAAAATTACATCAAAAATCTAAAATAAGAGAACAAGAAGTTGGAGAAACAAAAATAAAGTCTTATGCCTATATGTGAACACACCCCTGTTTGCAAATACACACACTTCAACTGTAGGCTCAAGATGTCCATGTCACACCTTCTCCCTTCCTCAGAGTGGAGAATCTACCCAGAGGTGGTTGTCCCTTAAAAGATACATCCACAGGGTAATGCTGGAACTGGACAGGGCTTGGGGGTTAGCCCTCTCTCCCCTCACACCCCTGCCCCCTATTATTTGCTTTAGCTTTTCAACTATCTCTTCCTGTATGAGATGGACAGACAGACTGGTAGAGAGGCACCTACACTGTAGAATAAATCCAGAGTTTTATAACTCTCAAAACATTTTTTTTTTTTTGCTGGATTCTGTAGCAATATACTCCTTTAGACAGCAAGGCGACATGGCCTGTAATTGCTTTTGATGAGTAGTTGGAAGACAAACAATATCTTTTCTCTCATAACTTCAGAGTCCAACAGGCCCTGACTAACTCTGTTCCCAAAACAAGTCTTCCACCTGATCAGTTGCTCACATTAAGCCTCATCATAAGAGAATTAAGGCAAAATTTAAGAATTAATATTCTGCAGTAATAAAATTAATTTAGATAATACTCTCAAACTACAGAAATATTTGGGATCCAGTTTAGATTATAGAGGATTTAGGATGAAACTGAAAGTATGAATCTAGACTGTTATTCTTAAGTACCCTGATAAGATTATATAAAAATGTATTTTTCATCTTTGGATGGGTAGGCCCTGTAGTTTCTAGCCAATACTTCTGGTGTATTGATTGGTTAATAGTAGATTAAACACTGATAGCTTGCATTGTATTTAAATTTTTGAGACTATAGCATATTGTTTTACAACTTAATTCTTTAAAGTGAATATGCACATTAAAAAAAAAAAAAAAGATAGCACTCTATTCAATGTCTAGCTTTTAGTTAACTTCTGCCTTAGTAGATGTTCGTTGCTAATCTTCCACTAACCTTAACACTAGCTGTTATTCATGTCACTGTAAGACAGAACTGAAGAAAAACTAGATTTCTGCAAGATTATCATAGGCTAGTTTGTGAGAAGACACATTATTTTACTGAAAAAAAAAAAGCAAAAAAAAAAAGCACAAATTAGTACCTGGCTTAAACATGTTGTTTCAAAGCTCCTTCAAAGCCTTTTAAAATTCCTGGTTTTGCTTCTCTTACAGGATGTATTTCTACCCAGAATACAATATATATTCATAGATTTTTTGTTTGTTTGTTTTACTGTTTAAAAATACATTGACTTTTGAATTAGTGTATTATTGAATTTGATACTCAAAGTTCCCTGCAATGCATAAAAGTGCAACGCATAAACCAAATGTGCTTAACTGTTCAAAACAGACGTGTATTTTCCCTGCATGCATGATTTTATCTCTTCAGAATATTCCTTTTCCCCAAACTGTTTTCAGTTAAAAATGTTTTTCTTTACCTCTGTAAATAACATAATTGCATTATGCCACAAATTTCAAATTAATTAGCCCCAGAATGTATCATCGCTAATAAAACAATGAAACTATTCCCTATTAAACAAAGTTAACAGTGACTATCAATTTACGCTATATGCCTAACAGTTCAAATACATTTTTGGCCATAAAACAGGTTTGCAAGTCTTAAATGGTTTCACATTTCTCTAAACCATACTAAGAGCATAACATGAATATTTTAAGCAGCTTAGCTTTGATTTAAATATATTTGCTCAGGATATGCTGGCAGCATCCCAAAATGCAGTGTAATACCCTTAAAGCTGGCAATCCCAAACTCAATTTAAGAGAGCAGATAATATGGACTAGCAGCATTAAAGCAAATAAAGTCAATTAACAGAGGGGGGTGTGTTCTAATTTGTTTTCTCTAGCTTGAAATTGCAAAGGATGGATGAAGCTGTGGGATTAATGAAGAAAGAAATTAACGGAAATGGAATATAAAACAAAAAAGGGAACAGAGAAGTCCAGGAGCTATTATTCATTACTCAACTCTTAATGGTTGCAGTTGTACAGGAATATTCATTTATTGAAAGTAGCCACAGTGCAGAAGGGAAACTCCACCATTGGAATCTTGTAGACATTCACTAGCACATTATAAGTAATATGCTAATTTGAAAACATTTACTTCTTCTGAAAAAGAAATAATGGAAAAAATGTGTTTATTGTAAAAACCCTGCCAAAATATCTGTTCCTGAAATTTCCCTCATACATAAAGACTAATTCAATTCATTGTTAAATGAGTTATGCAGGCTGCTGTATGTGCATATTGAGATGTTGGCACTTAGGTGTTCCAAGATCAAGATAAGGAGGAAACAGCCAAAAATAGTCACAGAATAGTAGCACATTTTGCAAATGAAAACAAACACTTATATTACTTAGTTACTGCTTGAAGATATTTCATATTTTGCTGCCTACATTTCAGCCAGCTTAAGGGCAGAAAAAACAAGTTCTTTTCATGTGATGCTCTCTACACATACACTGGAAACATTCATTAAAAAGTACTGTTGAAAAATCTGCTAGTAAGTTCCCAGCACTCACTGATATGTTTTAAAAGTAAAGTTTTGCTTTTAAATATCTATTATATTTCCATCTAAAAAGTCAGCAAAAGTAACTCTACCAGCAGAGCATGTTGCATTTCCCAACAATTACATATCAGGGTTTATAAGAGATTCATTCTAAAGAACATTTTAGCATATGTATACCCATATGCTTTTTTCCTACATCCATCTGTTTTGATTTTATATATATGCTCCAAAATAACATTTATTTTATGAAACAGATACACTAAGTGAAATAGAGTCCACAATACTTGTGTTGAACAACACAGAGATATTTTTTGAAAACCAATTTTATTTGCCAAATATACTCTCATAAATTTGGCATGGAAATTGCAGAAACTTTTCTGAAGTTGGAAACTGCATTAAGCTTCCAATCAATAATTGTACAGTTAAGAAGTAAAGCAAAATTTTTAACAATATTGCTGTGCATATTTAACTTTGATATTATTGAAGACATTCATTACAGTCTTTAAGTCACTGAATGCCATAATGCTAAGGAGATAGGTATTTAACCATTCTCAAGTAACCAGATTTAAGCCTCCTTGCAGAATTGCTTTGCTTCACAGTTCCTGTAGCCACGTCTGGTACACTTTTCTAAGACAAGCCTGTAAACACAGAGGATCATCCTAGATTCACGAAAGCCCTGAACTTGGATAAAAATTAAATATATGAGTTTCAGATTCTATTTGCCCTAAGAAGCGTTATACCATTGTGTTGTAAAGCCATAACTGTTTTAGGAATAGTATGTGTCTATCCTGTACATACATTTCCAGAGAAATTTTATGTATAAATATGACTGCAGGACTGAATTATGGAAACATACTAATGGTCATTTGTATTAAAGGTTCAGAACAAGGCATAGACAATTCAAAATTACCATCGCAAATATCTTTGCCCTAATAAATTTCATAAATGATTTTGAATTGGATGTGCTATTTTTTTCTATAGGCTAGACCACCTGTGAAAGAGATTTAACAGCAAAGTTGGTTTTCAAAACCATGTGAAATTATCCAGCCATTAATGAGACCAGAGAAGCTTGTAAGCAAGTAGAAATATGAATTACATCTTATTTAAGAAATGTAAAATCTTCATCTTTAAATATTCAGTTGCAAAGTCCCACATACCTACTTAAGAGTCACTGCGAAGTGTTGCCACTTCCCATGGCTTCCTATGAATAGGAATAACAAGTGCTCAACCCCCTTAAAAATCAGGTCACATCATGCAATCTCTCCAGACACAAAACATTCTTATTGACATCTCTGGAACTGTACAAAGGATTAACTGGCATACGGTGTGGCCTTTAGGGAGCCTTGATTAAAGAGGGGAAAATCTAGTGCAAATTTAGGATTCCAAGAGAGAATTAATTATACTGTATGAGAGGAGAGTAACTCAAAAGTCCCTTCATAAGATAAGTATAAAGTTCTGGGTCAAATTCTGGATCAAGATTGTTGAACAAGTATACACTGGATATAAACGTTGTCACTTTAGTCAACGAGTTTTAATCTCTAAGTGTGCTTTAAACTTTATATAAAAATATGTGCATGCAATATATGTAAAAATGCTTAATACACTTGTGGTTTGATTAGTTACAAAATAATCTGAGATACGAAATACTACAAAATAATTTTTCCTTTAAAAATTTAAATACTCTATTGCAGAAATAGAAGAGCATAAACAGGAATAAATACTAAAACTTCAGATTACCCAGCAAATTCATATTCCAACCTGTCATTAACATTTCCTGACTTTTTAATATAAGGTGAGCAATTAGTCCTTCAACATTTCTTAACAGATATAAACTTTTCTGTTTACTGCTCTTTATCCAGTTATAAAATCCCCCGTGAGAAGACTGCCTGCCTTGAGGTTATTTCTGCAACAGAACACACAAAAATGTGAAGGCAAACGGATCTCCTAGCAGAGATTCAACATGCCAAGTCTGAGAGAAGAAAATCTTTGATAACAAAGCAGTAGTAAAACCAGCTACTGTCATGTGTACCATTTTCCTCATCCAAATACCACATTGTTCATAAAATAAGGAAGGATTAATGTTAAATGTTAACTCCTATGTGTTCTGTCCTCTCAGAGTAACAGTAGGATGGTGTATGGTCCTCAGCACCTACACCCCCCAGTGCACGCTCAAGTGCAAACAGCAGGTGTGGAAAATGCATTCATTGTTCTTGGATTACTCCATCGAGATCTGTCATGTTAAAACACCCTGGGCTAATGGCCTCAGTTACACTGAGGTAACACCATGTCTGCCTAAACCAATTTTAAAACAAAAACAAAACAACAACAATTAAAAAAAAAAAAAAAAAATAGCACTCTCAGTTGGGCGGAGTGGTCCTTGTACCAAATCTCTGTGTGAAGTCAGAGTGTGGTCCCATTCTTCTTACCTCTACACAAAGATGGAAAATACTTCTTTCACTTTAGATTCACTACAATAACACAGACATAAAAACACTACCTTCTCTTATTCCAAACATAAATAAATACGATGTTAGTTCAATGCCCAAGCCTTTCATCTGTGAGATGCTCTTGTATGGAATTCAAATAGGGAGGAAGTATTCATGAGCCATGTGTTAGCAAGTTGCCTAGCTTGAAGCATGGTAGTGCTCTACCAAAATCAGGTGATACCTGGTTATAATATACATTTTTTCACTGATTCAAGGTCTTAATGTTTTATACATTAAATGCTCATGTCAAAACATTGACTTGATTTACAGGAAACCCATTTCTACTATGATTCCGTATGAAAAAAATAAATTTGACTAAATACAAAATACACTTAAAATGCATTCTAAAATGGCAAATTACTGTTTAAAGTTTTCATTGTGAGGATTTTGACTTTTAGGATGACAAATTTAAATAACAGTCTTACAGGTTTTTATAAGAACAAAGTCTAATGAACTGATAAGGTAATGGATATAATATGTCAGTGAAAAATACACAATGTTATCCAGTTTCTCAAATATATTTATAAATGCATCAAGTGACTTTTCAAAACATTCTAAGTGTAACCTTTCATTGCATTATACATCATTAATTGGAAAGAGCAAGCAAATGGGGAAAACAGTGGGTGGGAATAGAGCTAAGATAGTTTATGACCACTTAAGAAAAAAAAAAAAAAAAAAAAAAAAGTAATTTAATCTAGAAGCAGCACTCCAGTTTATCTGTAGCCACACTTTTCTTATCAATCATCTTCCTACTTGTCCTGGTTTCAACTGGGACAGAGTTAATTTTCTTCCTAGTAGCTGTTACAGTGCTGTGTTTTGAGTTCAGTATGCGAAGAATGTTGATAACACCCTGATGTTTTCAGTTGTTGCTCAGTAGTG
>JAVJGG010000013.1:17596481-17629305 GCA_035590195.1 Aviceda cuculoides | reverse complement strand
TCTGTTCTATTAAACTGTTCTTATCTCAACCCACGAGTTTTACTTCTTTTCCTGATTTCCTCCCCCATCCCACTTGGCAGGGGGGGAGTGAGTGAGCAGCTGCGTGGTGCTTAGTCGCTGGCTGGGGTTAAACCACGACACCTCTCAATGTGGGTTCGTGCTTATGAAACATGAATTTGGACTTGCATAGGCTTTGCCACATATTGTTCAGTGTTGCCAGCTGGACTAGGAGACGACAGTGGCAATTATCTGAGTTAGAGTGGAAATCATCCTGTCTAGGCTGCCCATGGCTCAGGCTACCCTGCTCTTACCAACGTCAAGAGATGGGCCCTCCACTTTGTGAGGGGCATGGAGAAGGGTCACCAAGATGGTCAGGCCTGAGACACAAGGCCTATGAGCCTATGAGGAGATGTGAGGTGGGGTGGGCAGTGTTAGAGAGGTGAAAAGGAGGCTGAGGGGATCAAACTGTAGGTATAGCTTGAAGGAAATTACACAAGGGGACAGAGCCAAATGGTTTTCAGTGGTGCCAGACAATGCAAAAGGAACAACAGCCACAAGGTGTGTTTTAAAGTGTTCAGGCTGGACATTGGGAGGAAAAGTGTTTCCTCAAGAAGATGGTGTGGCCTTGGTACAGATCACCAGAGAGGTGGAGGATCCCTGTCCTTAGTGAGATTCAAGATTTGACTACATAAATCCATGGCTATATTGATCTAGTATTGTGCACAGCCTTAATGTGAGAAGGAGACTCCAGTGATCCTGTCCCACCAGCCCTGTTGGGATCCTGTGATTGTGTTCTTTGAGGCGACTATATTTCCAGGGCTGTGTCACACAGCCACAGAATCACTGAGGTTGGAAGGCACCTCTGGAGGTTGTCTAGTTCAATGTCCCCACTTAGGACAGGATCAGCTAATGCAAGCTGGTCAGGACTGTGTCTACTCAGGTTTTTAATATCTCGAAGGTTGGAAACTCTACAACCTCTCTAGGTAACCTGTGCCAATGTTTGACCAACTTCTCAGTAAGAAATACTTTAAGTGGAACTTTCTGAATTTAAATTTGTGCCCTTTGTCTCTTTTCCTGTCACTGGTACCACTGAAAAGAGTCTGGCTTTATCTTCTAAACTCCATCCCATCAGATATTTATGTATATTAAAGAGACTCCCCCTGAACCTTCTCTTTTTTTTTTAGCATAAAGAATCCCAGCTCTCTCAGAGCTCCTTGTAGGCATGGGGGGGTGCATGAAATAAGGGAATTGAGAGCAAAATGCTTGCTGCATACATGATTATTGTCAAAGCATGGGACGGGTCTTGCAGGACAGGGTGTTCCTACAACATACACAAAGTGACTTCATCCTTGCAGGCCATGAGTATGGTGGTATAGATATGAAGTCCTCTGCAGCACTCGGTCTGGACTGAGAGCAAAGACAAGAGGGTGGAGTCTGGTGCTCTTACAAAAAAGCAGAGGCAAAGGGAAATATCCCTAGTTTGTATTTTACTTGACTGAAATGTTCAATGAGAAAGGAAACCCTTGGTCTTATTTATCGGTGAAGAAAATATTTGTAGAAGAGGATAGAATTGGCTGAGATTCAACACACATGAGATGCAAAGCAATTTCACACAGATGTGGTGTGCAAAGGATTGAGTAGCGTATAACCTTTTCTGTTTTATTCAGTGATAGGGAACAGTTTGGGAAAGAGGAGTGTTCTGAGAAGACCATACTTTCAGGTTTGTTTTCAAGAAACAAGCAAGGATTGGATGGCATCCTGTGACTGAATTCAGATTCTCAGCATACAAAACTGATACAGCTCAACAGACTCCATGGGACTAACTGCATGAATATTCAAAGAATGTAGCCAAATAGCTTAGAACAAAACCAAGAATCAGGATGAATATTCAGACCCTCATTCATTGCAGAGAAAAGCACCTTTTATTCTGGAGACCACTTTTTGACTGAGCCCACAAAACTAAAGTTGACACAACAGCAGATGATATTTCCCACAAACCTGTAGTGACAGGAGCAAGCTTTCTGGATGCTGATCTCTGTGACCTGTGCTATACTCCTCGGAGTCACCTTTAGTACACGCCACTGCTCACAGGAGGAACACAGTGCTTGCAAGTCTGCAGCTTTTACTGGGGTTGTCTGTGCAAAATCCCAGACCTGCAGCACTACAGGGATTAATGCAGACAGCACTTCAAATCCAGCTCTCTGCATAGTGATTTGTGTCACCTTTTGTCACCCCACTTGGAAGCTGCTGCCACTCTGGTAGTTCCCAGAGAAATCTGGACCCACAAATGTTCTTATGTAAATATAATCCTCAGACAGAGAGGCTTATAATATCATCCCCCTCCCACAATTCTTAGTCCTGTGAGTTGAAATTCCTTGACATTGTACATGATGCTCCCCATAGCTCCCAGCCTGTATGATCCTCTAAAGTGGAATAGCACTCTCTCAGTATTTTTGGACTTTGAGCATTTATTTATTTTTTTTCCCTGAAGATGGAGCTATGAGACACAGTCACAATGATCTGTTCCAGCTGTAGATTCTGTAAAGCTCTTGCTCAGTGAAGGTTGGCTGAAATTTTAATTTAATGCTTTGTTGGGTTACACAAGGCACATCTTCCCATAGCAGTGGAGCACATCATTCAGGAGAAGTATTAGTCCCTTTTCAAGGCCAGGAGGAATGTGGGTGACAGGTATCATGTAGGTTATTGCCTATCTATCGTGATATGCCACAGAAGATCAGAAAAGCGTTCTTTCTGTGGGAGAGTGAAGGTCACCTGTAGAGCCCTGGGGCTTTTGTATCCTCAGAAGCATCAGTTCAAAGCAGAGTTGGGGCAGGGTGGGTCACTGCACGCACCAAACAATGCATCAAGTATAACAGCATCTCTGATATCTCCAAATCTTCTCTGCCAAGTGTTCTCAAAACTTCAGTGAATACAACCTCACAACCCCCTGTGCCAAACCTCACCAACCTCTGTGCCAGACAGAAAAGAAACATGGCTAACTCCATTTTTCAGGCAGGTAGAAATGAGAAATGTTGTGTTAAAAAGCTAGTGGGTAAAACATTAAGGAAACATAGGGTACTATATAAAAAACAATTTACAATAGGCAAGAGAAGATAAGTACATGCCCATGTATATATTTTAGCCACTGGTATGCAAACTAATTAACCCACAGGTCTCCTCTAAGCCACAGCAGGCCACATACAGTTCCCCGAGTTGACACACTTACCAGTGGCACACTTACCAGTCCTTTCTTGGATCATACAAAGCTTTCAAGGCTTATTAGTTGGGATCAGTTTTACTGTCTCCTCAGGTTGCCTGGGAAAAGCAAAATCTCTCTGCAAATCCCCAACCTCCTTGTGTCTGACACCAACACTTCTCCATTGATCCCTTCCGACATGCACCTTTGCTTCATCTCAAAGGATCCTTTCTGTCCTTCAGCCAGATAGTGTATGTTGTACACCCTTTTTCTCCTCCCTTGACCTTAGAATCATAGAATTATTTAGGGTGGAAAAGACCTTCAAGATCATCGAGTCCAAAACCTTGAGGTTTATGGAACTCTGAGTTTCTTTGATGCAGGCTGATGTTCTGGCAAAGATTTCTATACCTTACTTTTCCCCTTATGTTTCACGCACTAGTTGGGTCCCCTTGACAGAGATGAAGTGCTGCTGACTTGGGAACCTCTGAAGTTGATGGTCACACAGGGATTTCTCCCTCTTTCCACAAGGAACTTTTTCCTGGGGCAAAAAGATGAGCCTGAATGGGAACCCAAATGCTCTAATTTCTTTAAAGCAGAAGTGCCTCTTTTTCTCAGTGAATTTTCACTTTCCTGTTGGGGTGAAAAGCTCTTAAACCCTTAAACTCTTAAAAGCAGTGCTTTCTATGTTGTTTTGTTTTCTAGCACAGGTAGGGAGAGCACTACATCCTGCTGGTTCCCTGGCTAGGAGACCAGGTGAGGGAAGACCAAGGCAGAACAAATTCCTGCTCACCTAAAATGCATGATGGGGATGGATACAGGAATGTGGGACACCAGAGAGGATCCATATCCCACAGCACAAGTGGCGCAGCGTGCCATAGGCAGGACTATGTTCCACTTCCTTGCCAGTTTGTGCAAAAGACAGAATGGGTTAAGCCTGGAAAGAACACCGCTTTTCTTTTCTACCTGCAGCCTAAGTGGTAGTTTCCACAGTGAGTTTACAAGGATTTCTGAAATTTTGATCATGAGACCAGGAGTGAAATCACAAATGGAAAATTCTGGGAATTCCAGCCATAACGTGCTGTTGTATTATCTCTGTAGCGAGCAATGTAAACAACAGCAAAGAGTTGCTTATATCATATTCATTCAAAAAACCCCCAAACCCCAAACACCTTAATAGGCAATTTCTTTATCTTCAAGGGACTATATTTACATCTATTTACATAAATTTACATTTTTAAATAAGTATTTACATTGCATACAAAATATTTTTTAAAACATATTTACTACAGTATCTTGCAGTGTAGGAGGAAATTGGGTTTGTTCTCAGCTTCCAAATAGAAGATGACCATTGATTTATCAGGAAAGGCTTCTCAGTTGTTCAAGCAAAATAAGTGTTAGCAGAATACAGCCTAAACAATAAAAGAAAACTACATCTTTAAGCAACATGATAGAAATCTCTTCCCATTTTAGTAGGTGTGTCTTCATTACCCCAGTACTTACTCTTTTCTAATATTGCTAAAAAATCAGCACAGGTGGCACATGAATTTCTATTGTAATATACAAATAGGAAAGACATTACTGTAAAACCTTCCCTTTTTTTTTTATGTGCAAAACACAAAAATTGAGCCTTGCCAGACTTGTAATCAAAGGACTCCTCACAATAAAGCTAGCTCCTGTAACTTGTCTGGGGTTCCACAGGGAGCACACACTGCTCTTCCTCTCTCCTCATCTTCCTCACTTCTCTCCCACAGGACCATGAAATACTGCGGGCAGCTATCCACCTGCAGCGGAGGGGCTCAGGAGGTGTTTTGTAGGAAAGCTCACTGTCCACAGCCTCTCTAACTCCCCAGATTTATGCTTGCTGTAAAAATATAAAAAGGCCTTTTGCCATCTAAATGATCTCTCTGAGGACATCTGTGCCTAGTGCAGCGCCACTTCTACCTTGTGCCATTTTGTTGAGTTATATGGTTCAAATGTGCAATACCTCTAAAGCTGATGGAAAACGTAAGATTGTTAAGGTTTGTCAGGTGAAAAAAAGGAAACTGGTTTACGAATACGTTCGTAGGTGCTAAACTGAGTTATAAATCTTTAGAAAGACATGAGTCAAAAACTGTAACAAAAATTCTGTATGAAAGATAACTGACAGATGAAGATCTTGGATGTACTATGATCATGGATGCAGTTCCAAAAGCAATATGTCCTAAAGTGGGATGACTAAACCACAACACTGCTGTATTTATGGTGACTGCACAGCCACTTTGATAGAAATCTGAACTGTAGGAATTGCTTTGCCAGTATTTCAGGTACAGGGAGTGGTAACAAATATGTTCTGTTATTCACGAATCCTGTATTTTGCCTGCTGGTTTTTCAATTAAAAAATTTAGGGAAATGTCTGCCTTTGCCAGAAATGTCAAAATTTACCTTATATCCATATTAGGGAAGAAACTGCTTTCCTGGCAATGTCAGGAGAAAGCTCTTCCTTCTGCTGCAGCTTTGTGTTCCAGACTCACTGATGACCTTGATTCCCAGTGTAAAGACATGAGCATAGTGAGATCTCTTTCAACACGGCCTGAAATATGGAGCTAGATCTTCAGCCAAGAACAATGGAAGGCCTCCAACCACTCACCCCAGATGTGTATGGCATTTTTTTTAAGTAAAGAGGCTTAACCTGACTTGCAGAAGGGAAAACACATGGGCAGTGTTTGTTCTGATTCAGGAAGGTGTGTGAAATCGTGTCTTGAGCATTGCCAAAATGCTGTGTATGAAAGTGGGTATTAGCCAGTAATTTTCATATTGGTGTGAGATGAGTAGCATCGGTCAGATTTACTCCATGATTCTCCTTTTTACAGAAAGAAACACTTATGTAGTGTGAATACATTCTCCAAAGACAAAAAACAGAACAGTGGAAAGCTGAGCAGAGGATCACCGTCCTTATCTACCTGTACCACATCTATGCTTGTCAATCCCAGTGTTTTAGAAATGCTCCTACTGTTTCTTTCAATTCTAAGTTGCGCTGATCCAACCTGGCCACTGGGATGACAGAAATTTCTGTGGATGATGGACCTCCCACTCACAGCAGAGGAGTGTTCCCTACACCAGATCAGGGTGGCTGAGGCTTTGTCAATCCAAATCTTGGCTAGAAGACCTCAAAGGGTGGAAATACCTCACCTCTTTGATGACCTGTCCAAGGGCTGCAGAAATATTTGGAGAGAAAGCTTTTCCTAAAAGCCACCCTGAACCTCCCGAGGTACAATTCGCAGCTATTGCTCCTTGTTGTACTGTCTGGTACCACTTAGTTTTCCTCTCTCATCTTCATAATTGTCCTCCAAGTAGCTGTAGCTGCTAGTAAATCAGTCCTTCGGCCCTCTCTTCATCTACTTACCCAGTTCAGATCCCACCACCTCTCCTTATAGTTCCTGTGATCCAGGCATGATCATACTGGTCACCCTCCACTGAATTCTCCAGTTTTTCAGCATCTCAGGATCTTCCTGGGCAGTTGGGAAGAAGCAAGGGAAGATCCATGGTAAAGCAATGAATTACAGAGGTCTTGTCAAACTGCTGAGGTTATATGGCCCTGTTCACCTGGACGCTTGACCCAAGTGCCCTTCAAATCTGAGCAGCAGGCTGAATCCATGGCCTACCTTGTGGCCTTGATCTCTTCTCACACAAGCACCCAGCTGCTCTGCACTGGGCATAATTAATGCTTAGGGCCTTACTTACAGGAATGGATTTGCTATTTCTCTGAAACAAAATATATAGGAGGTTAATGGTCCCTTTCAGAAGCCATCTGATATTGTTCAATCAAGGCAAAACAGCAGTGCTTCTGTTAAGCTGGCTGGACATTTTTATAGAATCATAGAATCACAGAATTGTTTAGGTTGGAAAAGACCTTTAAGGTCATCAAGTCTACCACTAAAATATATCCCTAAGTGCCACATCTACACCTTTTTTAAATACCTCCAGGGATGGTGACTCCACCGCTTCCCTGGGCAGTCAGTTTCAATGCTTGACAACACTTTTGGTGAAGAAGTTTTTCCTACTATCAAATCCAAACCTCCCCTGGTGCAACTTGAGGCCATTTCCTCTTGTCCTATTACTTGTTACTTGGGAGAAGAGACTGACCCCTCACCGTGCTACAACCTCCTTTCGGGTAGTTATAGAGAGTGATAAGGCCTCCCCTCAGCCTCTTTTTCTCCAGACTAAACAACCCCAGTTCCCTCAGCCACTGTTCCTAAGACTTGTTCTCTAGACACTTCACCAGCTTTGTTGCTCTTCTTTGAACATGCTCCAGTCAATGTCTTGTAGTGAGAGGCCCAAAACCGAACACAGTATTTGAGGTGCAGCCTCACCACTGCTGAGTACAGGTGAATGATCACTGCTGTAGTCCTGCTGGCCGCAGTATTTCTGGCACAAGCCAGGATGCTGTTGGCCTTCTTGGCCACCTGGGCACACTGCTGGCTCATATTCAGCCGGCTGTCAACCGGCACCTCCAGTTCCTTTTCTGCCAGGCAGCTTTCCATCCACTCTTCCCCAAGCCTGTAGCATTGCATGGGGTTGTTGTGACCCAAGTGCAGGACCCAGCAGTGAGCCTTGTTGAACCTCATATGATTGGCCTTGGCCCATCAATCCAGCCTGTCCAGATCCCTCTGTAGACCCCTTCTAGCCTCAAGCAGGTCAACACTCCCGCCCAACTTGGTGTTGTCTGCAAATTTAGTGAGGGTGCACTTGATCCCCTCGTCCAGATCATTGATAAAGATATTAAACAGAACTGGGCCCAATATTCAGCCCTGGGGAACACCACTTGTGACTGGCCACCAGCTGGATTTAACTCTGTTGATCATAACTCTTTGAGCCTGCCCATCCAGCCACTTTTTTACGCAGCAAAGAGTACGCCTGTCCAAGCCATGAGCAGACAGTGTCTCCAGGAGAATGCTGTGGGAAATGGTGTTAAAAGCTTTACTAAATTCTAGGTAGACAACATCCACAGCCTTTCCTTAATCCACTAAGTGGGTCCCCTTGTCATAGAAAGAGATCAGGTTAGTCAAGCAGGACCTGCCTTTCATAAACCCATGCTGACTGGGCTTGGTCACCTGGTTGTCCTGTACATGCTGTGTGATGGCACTCAAGACGCTCTGCTCCATAACCTCCCCTGGCACCAAGGTCAGACTGACAGGCCTGTAGTTCCCTGGATCCACTTTCTAGCCCATCTTTAGATAAGCTAACTTCCAGTCAGCTGACCTCCCTGGTTAGCCAGGATTGCTGATAAATGATTGAAAATGTCTTAGTGAGCACCTGTGGATGGATCCCATCTAGCCCCATAGACATGTGTGTGTCTAAGTTGTGTAGCAGGTTGCTAACCACTTCCTCTTCAATTATGGAAGCTTCATTCTGTTCCCCGTCCCTGTCTTCCAGCTCAGAGGGCTGCGTGCCAGAGAAAAATTGGTCTTAAAGACTGAGGCAAAGAAGGCACGAATTACTTCAGCCTTTTTCTTAGCCTTTGTCACTATCTTTCCCCCATATCCAATAAAGGACAGAGATTCTTCTAAGCCCTCCTTTTCTTGCTAATGTATTTATAGAACATTTTTTAATTGTCTTTTACAGCAGTAGCCAGATTTAAGTTCTAGTTGGGCTTTGGCCCTTCTGATTTTCTCCCTGCATAACCTCACAACAACCTTGTAGTCCTCCCAGGTTGCCTGCCCCTTCTTCCAAAGGTCATAAGCTCCCTTTTTTTCCTGAGTTCCAGCCAAAGCTCTCTGTTCAGCCAGGCCAGTTTTCCTCCCCACTGGCTTGTCTTTCAGCACATGGGGATGGCCTGCTCCTGCCACTTGAAGATCTCCTTCTTGAAGAATGTCCAGCCTTCCTGGACTCCTTTACCCTTCAGGACTGTCTCCCAAGGGACTCTGTGAGCCATGCCCCTAAAAAGGCCAAAGGCTGACCTCTGGAAGTCCAAGGTGGCAGTTTGGCCCCCCTCCTTACTTCTCCAAGAATCGAAAACTCTGTCATTTTGTGATCGCTATGCCCAAGATGGCCTCCAACCATCACATCACCCACAAGTCCTTCTCTGTTTGCAAAAAAAAGGTCCAGTGGGTGCCTTCCCTAGTTGCCTCACTCATCAGGTGTGTCAGGAAGGTCTGTTCCACACACTCCATGAACCTCCTAGACTGTTTCCTCTCTGCTGTATTTCCAGCACACATCTGTTAAATTGCAGACCCCCACAAGAAGAAGGGCTAGCAATTGTGAGACTTCTCCCAGCTGCTTATAATATGTTTCATCTGCCTTTTCATCCTGGTTGGATGGTGTATAACAGACTCCCACCATGTTATCTGCCTTGTTGGCCTTTCTCCTGATTCGTACCCATAAACACTCAACCTTATTGTCACCATCATTAAGCTCTAGATAATCAAAACACTCCGTAACATACAGGGCTATCCCACTGCCTCTCCTTCCTTGCCTATCCCTTCTGAAGAGTTTATAGCCATCCATTGTAGCACTCCAGTTGTGTGAGTCATCCCACCATGTTTCCGTGATGGCAACTACATCACAGTTTTCCTGGTGCACAGTGGCTTCCAGCTCCTCCTGCCTGTTGCCTGAGCTTCATGCATTGGTGTAGATGCACTTCAGTTGAGCTATTGATCCCAGTACCTTCTTGCAGGGAGAAGCCCTAATTGCTACATGGCCATTCTCAGGCACTTCTGTGGTTTCTAATGCATCAATAACCCACAGCACTTGTGGATATTTTGATGCTTTACAAAGGTCATACTGCTTCTACTAATTTTCCTTTCCTGATTGGAATGGGGACTATTCTGGTTCATTTATTACAATGTGTATTTTTTAAAGCTGAATTGTTCATTGTGCATCGGATTTTAATTTGCTTAGTAGTTTCCAGGGATCCTGAGTTATGTTATTTTTCAGGAAAAGGTCTTTGTAAAAATATAACTACTGGGCCCAACAGATTCCATGATGTAACACTTCAGTGCTGATATGCAGATTACAAAATAATCAGTCAAGGCTAAACCAGAGCATTATGAGGGTTTCCTCAGAGTAACTGAAATAGGAAGCAATTTCTTAAGGAGAAGCTGGAGACAGCTGTGGATGGCAGAAAAGGTCTTCAACATACACATGAATCCTCCCTACATACCAACCCTGCATTGCTAGATGGTGCAAGACCATGCTGCCATTCTCTGCTGAGGCTGAGACAACTTCACATCTCAGAGTCTTCAACTGCTGTATGACAAAAGCAATATTTTGTCTCTCCAGATGATCTCAATATCTACACCAAAGCTGGGCAGAGAAGTCCTTCTAACAAGCAACTAATATTACCCTAGCAGGCCAGGAATTTGTGTGGTCTCTTACCTTGAAAAGAACATCTTAGACAGGGAATACAGTCCTGAACAATTTCTGAGGACAGGATGGAAATGAGAAAGAGCCAGAGAAGAGATTAGTCTTCAACTTCTTGCTGGGCAAATAGAGTCTGTGGGAGTGAGTGAAGAGTTTGCACAGGGATTGTGTTATACAATTGTGCTGTTGAGGTACTTAAAAGATTGTAACTGACTTCCAGAGATGACAGAAAAGTTTCTGAATGCACTGAGGGACCAACATAAGCAATGGCATCTAAAAAGAGTATTCCCTGTAAGCTTGCCCCAAATCTGATCACATTTTAAAGTTGTTTTTTATTTTTTAACAAAAGCCCCTTCAGCAGAGCACTAGCAATGTCCAAAAAGAGAACTGTCATGGTCATGAGCACTTTGCACACACCAGGTCTTCCCTGCAAAAGTCTTCACAGGCAGCCCTGTACACTCACCATGTTGGCCTCTGCTTCTCTAAAGTCTGCTTTCACTGCCATCCCTTTCTCCCCTATATTTTCTTACTTTCTTGTACAAATATTTAGCTATCCTTTTTCTTTCTACTCCCTTTCACCCTCCCTTTTCCTGTGTTGGTGGAAAACTCCATAACACATTTTTAATTAGATGAAAAAAAAGGTGCTGCAAATATATTCATTTTAAGCATTGCTTTGACTGTTCTGATTGGGTTCCAGGGGCCATCCTTGCAGACAGTACATAGTGTAAAACCAACACGTCATCATGTAGTGACTCTAGTTACATAAAAGAAATTGTCTGATGTGTCTTGTCCTTGTGTGTGGGGTAATTGGTGATTGTACCCATTACTATCTTGAGCATTTTTTTCTGCACCAGTGAGCACTGGGTGGTTTCCAGGACATGTAGTGTGGACTGGCTTACTTCCATACTGTTTATGTTCCAGGCTACTGGAGCAACAGATTAAATCCCAGCTGAACATCAGCAGGAGCACACTGTGGTGCCCTAGCTACCCCAGAAGCCTGTGAATCTCCACCACAGGTGTTCTTTCATATTCATTCTCTTCCCAGTTCATCAGTATCACGTGCACTTTGTGAACATGCTTATGCTCTGCTTAGCCTTGAACTCACATTGCAGATAAGCTCCTGATTGCTGCCAGTAGTGCCACATCTTCCACTGCAGAGGATCACTCTTGGGAAACCCCGCAACATCTTGCAAGGACCTCACTCTGTCTCAGAAGCGAAGGTGTCTGGACAATAGAATGTTACCTGTGCTTCCTCCCCTCAAGCACATACAAGAAAAGGCTGAGGACAATAATCCTGTTGCTGAAACCACTGCCATCTGGAAGAATTAAATCACCCTCTATATATAGATCAACCAATGTTAGCTGTGAAACTCTAGGAAGCCTGTCAGGCCATCCAGGACACTGTGCACATGCTTCTTTGTGGGCATCTGCCATTTTTGGATGGATTGCCATGGCAAAAAGTGACTATTACCCCAATGCAAACTTGGCCCCTCCTGACTTGTACAGATCAGTCAGTAAACCACTCAGCATAGATACAGGACTTTCTGTGGCATCAGGTGACACTGGGATGGGGCCAGACTGTGGGCTGACATCTTCCAGATTGGACAAGAGAAAGCGAAGCTGGAGGGTCTTTTTATTCCCTTATCCCTTTATTTTCCCATGTTTGTTCCTCTCCAAACCCCCTCGATTCCTCCTTTTCCCCACCTCCTAAATGTGCCATAGTAAGTCTTGTCCAATCCTCAAATGCTCTTCCTCTGTGTCCTATAATGTGTCCCATACCCCCAGCCAGTAACCCCCTCGATCTGTAAGGTTATCCAGAAAGAGTGTGCCATCTTTCTCCCGGTTTGCCCCAGCTTTCCTGGCATGCACCAGGGATCACATACACACATGGACAGTGTTAAATTATGTGATAAAAGGCTTTTCTGTACACTCACAAGGAAGGAGCACAGAGGTGCAACAGCAGGTGGGTGAACCAGAATAACACCCCTGAGGGAGTCTACCTCTTACTATAAGCACAATGTCAACAGACTTTCAGGGTTGATGAGACTGAGCCCAAAACAACTGCAGTAAAACATGCTGGCCTAGGAGAATCTGCATTGCATACTGTCACAGTGAAGAGTTTACTAGCTATTACAGGAGGAGGTATGGTAGCTTAGGAGCTGTCTCTCACACAAGTTGTGTGAAGAAACAACCCATTTTTCATTCTGGAATTGGCCTACTATTGTCAGCAAGAGATTGTTTCACCCACAGTTTGGGTGAATGCATAGTGCAATGTGTTTCAACTGCCTGTTTGGGAGTACACTGCTCCTATCTGTCGGATTTTCTGTTTAAGCAACTGCTTTTGTTACATCTTCATCAGTATATTCAATAATTAACTAAATGTGATTGGAAATTGTGACTGGACATTTTTATTCCGGGCATCATCTCAGAATCTCTTTACATTCGGCTCCCTCTTGTGCTCATTTCTTCCTCCTGCTGACTTCTCTCTTCCCATGTTTTTCCACAACCTTTTGTTAGCAGGATGCTATTGCATCAGGCCATCTAATCCACAGTGCTCAGGTGGAACTGAAATTAAACAAAATGTGCTTGCCCATCTCTAGCAGTAATATCACTCCTTAGATGAATAAATTGTGAGCTAAATGAAAGCAGACAGAGCAGCTTCCAGGAAGAGTTGGCATCAAACCATGAGTCTGATAATTGGGTTCTGAAAAATGAATGGCTATCAGGGGAGGCCTGGCATCTGCCTGAGAGCAATTATTACGAGACTACAAGTGGAAAGGATAGAGGCATTCCCCTCCCTATTTCTCTCCTGCTTCCCTGCTGTGGCACTGTGCAATGCAGAACCTGTGATAAAGAGGACAGCATGGAAATGAGGGAGAAGTGCAGAAATAAGGAGAGTCAGACCACTCCAAGAAGGACTGGCAAAGCTGAGAACTGAAGCAAAGGGGGGGACACGATATCTCTGTGAGAAGTTGCATGGCACAGGTCAGTCCAGAGCTGCAAGCTCCGTGCAATTTCCTTCCAAGCACCTAGTAAAAGTCGTATGGCAGGAACAACAGGCAGGAGGACTGTCCTGATATGTAAGTCTTTCTCATATTGATCTTTGTGTTTTGATTTGGGATGAATGACCAGAGCTTTCAGTAGCCAAATGCTCTGACAATAGGTGACTTCGAGTATGTACTGGGCTTCCAGCGGGATGAGAAAACAGGAGCTAGCAGGCTATCAGGACTCAGGTCTGTGAGTCTCCCAAGTGGTGATGGTAAATAATTAGACTCTTAATTACAGGTTAAGCACATCATTTCAGTGTTGGCTGGTGACTGCATCATATACTTGGACCATTGTTCCATTCTTGCAATTCCTGTTTATATGTCTGCCAAAGGGCCTTGAATGTTCCTGTCCAGTTAGGAAAGTGATTTTTTTTTTTTTTTCCTGTTCTGAGATGACCTTGAGTGTATTTGGGCATGAAAGATCCATTTATTCTTTTTTTAAAATCACTTTTCAGTGTGGCTGATGCTAGAGACTGAAGTATTACTGTATTTCAGCGGGGCAATGCCAGCACTGTCTGTGCAATAATTCCACCTTTACCATTAAAATTATTGTTAGCCATGAAGGGATGGACTGGGTGTGCCAGAGTACAGCAAGTTGAGAAAAAAAGTGCTTTCCAGGAGACTGTGTGGATAATGTGAGCTTGGGGGATATGCTTTACTTTAGGGTCTGAGAAGAAAGGATGGAAGGTGTACTGGAGTAATCAGAAGACACACAATCTTAAGAAGTGAGTGCTGGAGATAAATGAGACATAGCTGCAAAAGAGAATGGGAGAAAAGTCATCCCTATGTGTAGAGATGGCAGTTGTGACACATTAGGTGGTCACTGGGGAAAAAACCAAACTGCCTGGGCTAGGGAACTTTCTATTCTCTTTCTGTACTGATGATTGTTCAGCTTCTGGCTGGTAGCGATCTATTCGCCTGGCTACCACAGGTCCAGCATTGACCAGGTCAGGCAAAAATGTCACTCTTTGTGAACAGGGAACTGATCTAAGAGAAGTGCTTTCAGGCTCCTTGGACTCGTTGCTATAATGAGAAAAAGACACCTTGTTTCAAAGGAAAACTGTGCCATTGGCACCTCAGTGCAAAAATGAAGTTACAGAGAGATGCTGATAGAGTTTTCCAGGCTGAGAATGAGAGTTTTAGAACCTCTCCTGGCTTCAGCTGTAGGGTGCACAATTTGGGCATGGGCTTCAGGACATGACACAGCATTTCAGCTTTGCTGCTTTGAACGTTGCAATACCTCCAGTCCTTTTTGGACTGGATCCTTTGTTTTTTCCTAGCAGGAAAAATAATAATATAATAAAATATAATAGGATTTTATTATATAATATAATATAATCCTCAAAGAAAGCAAAACATGCCTTTTTCTGAATACCGATTTTGTTCTCTCTTTAGGGGAAACTGTGGCAATCATGAATCCCTTCCTCCTAAGAAGTGTCAGATAATATGACTAGCTGAGAAGTGCTTCACTCAGTAACTTTTCTCCTTTCCTCTGTGAACTCAGTTTTGCCAATTGGAGTTAGTTACAAAGTTTTAAAATGGAGGCATCTTTCCACACACTTATTATTAAGACTGGTCAAATCATCTTCTTTGAGCTGGTGATATCCAAGGCTATTCTACTGGAACTGCATTGACTGACATCAAGATGTGAGGACCCCATTTCAAAAAAGACATAGTGAGATTGGAAAGGGTCTAGCTGAGGGTGATCAAGATGGTGGTCAGTGACACATGACCTATGAGGCTTGTTTTGTCTGCCTGAGAGGAAGGGGTGATGGTGCCTAATAGCATCCAACAAACTTTTTAAGGGCATTGACAAAGAGGACAGATTCAATTCCTTTTTGGTATAAATAGACAATATGTAAGAAGCAACAGCCACATTGTATAGGGAAGTTCAGTTTGGAAATCAGGAAAAGTTACATCTGAAAAAGGTGATGCAGTTGGGGTTCAGCTACCAGTGCAGTAGGGAATCTTTGTCCTTGGTGGTTTTCAGAACAAAGCCATTGCAAACCTGACAGAGTGTTGAGGATAGACCAAATATGTTATGATCAGTCTGCGCGCCAGATGGCCCATTAGTGCGCTTTGAATGTTACATCTAAACTGGTGCCATTCCCATCACCTCTCTCCAAGGTACTTATTACCTCTGTCTTCCTTCTCTAGGGAAGATAGAGGAATTTGTCATATGCATTGTGCTGAAAACTACGTGGATCTATAAACTGCTTATTCAGATCACTGCCATTGACTTCTTTCTCCCCATGATCATTATCACAGTGCTTTGCCTGATAATTGACTGCCATCTCACCAAGGGGCAGGTGCCTTTGAGAAAGCCACATAGAAACAGAGGAAGATATGAAGATAACAAGCTCAACAGAGATACCTACAGGAACAACAGAAGGGAAGAATAATTAACAAAACGTTGTGTAAGTGGCCAAGAGAAGATACATGAACCTGGATGATCTCTTGGGTATGTTGAGATCTTGCATTTCACAGTGACAGCAGCTTTAAGTAAGGTATTTAAAAAGCAAATGTACACAGCTTTAAAAAATATTTTTGTATCTCTCACTGTTATCATGACCTTTCTTAATTTGAATTTTGACCTAGTATTGCAAAATGTTTCCTGGTTTTCTCCAACTTGTTTGCATTTTAATAGGGAGAGGAGAAGATCTATAGAGCTACCAGGGCCTGATGTGATCAGCTTTTATTTTAGGCCCTTCTATAACCGTATATAATCAGTCTCAGTCCAGCTGTTTCATCCCCATGCCACTGGATAACTCAGTGAAAGGCCACATTGCTTTCTCCAGCACAACTATCTGCCCAATGGTTTTGTGCCTCTACAAGCATTTTCTCTGCATTCTGCAGCACTCCACATATGCTCTGTATTCTTAGGCTGGTCTAATAATTTCTGGCATCTAAAGATCATCTGGTAATTGGACAAAATGGTAGCTGGTTTTTAATAACAATATCCTAATTCTGAGATTTTAACCAAAGGCTACCTCAACCACCATATTCAATCCATGCCCATTTTTTATCTCCTTTGTCCTCAAAATTGCTACATATGCTAGCTTTCGCTTTTGAAACATTGGCAATCATCTTTATAACTACGTAAACAAGTACTGTGCTTAGGCAGACACGCAGTCTGGGAGCTGTAAGCCATTCCTCTATGTGGCAGTGATTACCAGAAGAAAGCAAACTGCACACTTCAAATACTGAAAACTCTTTGTCTCATGCTGAACAACTGAAAAACATAAAATAGGCTACCCACTATGAGGTTTGACTGCCCCCCATGGGTCACAGAATATCACTTGTGTGATATTCTGGGAATATATACCTGGGAATCCTGCCTACTGCAGAAGTCATGAATAACAATGCCCCAATTTATGAAAATAGGCATCAGTTAAAGACTGTTAAGAGAATAATGTGGAAATGCCTGGTTCATATTACCTAGAAGCATTAACTGTCAGGCTCACAGTGCTCTGAAACACTTTCTCTCAGTTCCCTGAGGACACCCAAACCAGAATAAATATTGCTGAAACTGAATCTAGGCAGCTCTTCACTGCTTTCAGAGGACTAGGGCTCAGCTCTTGCTGTACTGCCTTGTTCAGACTATGACGACAGATGGAAAAGTGCCACTGGAAGCAAAAAGCAGAGCCTTCCTTGGTTTCCTCTCTCATTTTCCCCTTTTTCTTCAAACCTGAAGACCCTGAGTCCTGTTTTCCTTTATCCTTATATTGAGGCCTGATGTTAGCATCAGGCTAGCAGATCTCTTCTTTCTTTCTAGGGAATGTGGAGTCCTTTGTCTTGCTCCCTCCCCCTCCGGGCTTTCCAGTCCCTGCTGGGTAATAGGCTTTTGTGGCCAATTTGTTACACTTTTCAGTCATTATATTCCACAATATGAAAACAAAGCCAAATGCCTGATTAGACAGTATCAGATTATTTGAGCTGCACTTCAGCATGTCCCACAGGAGCAATCCCTCATCCATGCAGCTTTTTGCCCGTGGTCCCTGGCAGTTCAGAGGACACTGTTTCTCAGCCAGTCCTCTCTGTTTCTTGGCTCTGTTTTTGTTTAACGCTTTGTCTTGCTCTCATTCCTTGATTACTCTTGTCTGCATGTCATGGCAGTGGCGTTCAAGACATACTGGATGGTGTTTCAGGCAGAGAGGCTGCTGTGGAGCTCTGGTGTCCACTGGGCAGACCAGGTACACATCATCTTCCAGGGTGTCCACATCCTGCTAAGGGTCTTCTTCTACTTGAGTTCTGACATCAGTCCTACCATCTACAGCCTCTTCTCCTCCCATTTCCATAGCTGCTGCCAAGATCAGGTCTACAGCTGAGCTGGGTGTGCAGTCTCCCCCTCTCCTGGGATTCACTGCAAGGCCAGGACACCACTACAAGATGTTTTTCACTTGAACACAGCGTTCACCTTATGACACTGGATTTCCACGCTAGCTGTGTCTCTTACTGCTTTGGAAACTCCCCAAAGAGTGTGTCCTCCACAGTCACAAGATCAGGAGCCCAAAAGTAAGAGAGCCCTGAAACTAAGAGCTCTTTCATGTAAACACAGGCTATTACCAGGTGAAATAAAGCAGATGTTGTCTTTGCTGGTCATGTACTACTGTTATGTCTGCAAGGATGAGCCCTGCATAATGCTGTTGTCATCAAGCCCACAGCCCATGCTCAGCTGGGCTGCACAAATGCCTACTAAATGTAAATGGAGATTGTCTCACTTCTCTGGAGATAGTGTTGGAGATTTTCTGGCACCTATTTTCTTCATGACTGCTGATCTGAAGCTGTGTAAATCAAGTCATGAGATGTCAGACTCTTCATAAAGGCAGAAGTGAATGGACAAGAAAGGATTAAACTTGCAAACAGGCTTCTAGCCTTTGCATTTTGAAGCATACACGACGTTATCTAGAGTGGGAATCACACCTAATGGCAATATATATTGAAGCTTCCCCACTAACTGTGAAGTACTTAAACATTTGTTGGTATTCACTTCATGGGTGAAAAGGAGACAGTGACTGGCTTTGACCCAGCAGCTGTTTTAATCTGTTCTCTCTCTTAAAGGCTGGATGCTGACATTTCTTTTTAAACAAATCCTACAAGCTCCTACAGAACTGAAAATTCAAAAAGCTTGTTCTTCACATCACAGGGGCTTAACACATCCCTTTGCGACAAGAACATCAATACATTTCTGAGGAGGGAAGCAGGGAGCCTGGAGTTAGTGTTTAATGAACTTTTAGACTGTGACACAAAGTCCCAGTCCTTGCTAGCCTGACTTCATCCTTGTTTTCTGAGTCCTGCTTTGGTGGTGGTTGCAGGCAGATAGACACATCATCTCACTCCCATCGTCAAAACAGAAAAGCTCTGCAAAGCTGCCGTCCAGTAAACAACCAGGCCACATTGCTCTGGTTGAGGAGAAGTGTAAGTATGAAGAAATGAAGCATGTAGGGAAAAATTGATGTTTTCAAAATGTAGGTTGAAGCTTGAAGCTTCATCCTCACTTGAGCTAAGATTCCTGAAGGTGGAGTTCTTCTAAAAGGGAAGTTGTCTTAACTGATGTTATATTAGCATGGGACCACAGGAAACATCACCATGTTCTGCTTTGGGCCTGCTAATCAGTGGACTTCACGTCTTCAGGGTAATGTTGATGCAAGAAGTTGAGGACTTGCCCTTACCTGGCAGGCAGATTATGAAAGCGTTTCACTTCTAACCGAAGAGTTGCTTGTGATAGTGAGGGTTGGGTCCATCTGAACCAACTGGAGGCTGAGGATTCACAGATATGATTTACAAATTTATTCTAAATATGTGCTTTAAGATGAGATGAATCCACTCTACTGACTAGAGTCATTAATTCTTACTGAGTGGAAAGGAATTTAAAGGGGCTAGCTGAGACGTAGCTGTTTATATTTTGCCAGATAAATCTCATTCTTCGTGGCCAAAAGCCTTTTAACTTGTAGACTAAATACAGTTTTCAGAGACACTATTGCAATATTATGTGGTTTCACCAGTGCTCCTCAGAGCAGAATTTGGTCTACTGAACCAACGAGTAATTTTTGTTCTTGTCTCTTTTTGATGCTGGGAATGCTAATGAAGCATATTCTATTTGTTTGGTTCATTGATGAGTAATTATAAAAACATTTTTGAGCATACTGTTTCTATAGGCTGCTGCAGTCACATCTAGACACCTTTTAAAACACACACTTTTGTGAAAAGTGAGCAGCTGGGTAGATTTTTACGTTTGTTGTATCTATTGTTGGAATAGGTCTTTGACAAGGATGAAAAAACATTGGCATATTTTTCAATTTAGCAATAAGCATACATAAAAGCTTAAAATATTACTCAGAATGGTAACTTGGATTCTGTATTATAATGGAAAGTTTATGAAGAACTGTTAAAGCTGGTATAAAGCACCTGCTAGCGTGAGTCAGGTCACACCAGGTCACAGAAGCTGGTTCTGCTCTTCTTAGGATATTGTTAGGCATGAAGTAACAGAAGGAAATTGGACATTTGTGTTTGTAGCATTGACTCAGCATTGTGACTCTGGCTGCTCTCTGTGGATGACTTAGATCCTCCAAAACGCTACCTTACCCTGCCTGCCACACACAGCCTTTCCCAAATCCTCTGTACAGGTGTTCCAAGGTCTCCTTTCTCTTCTCCATACCACATAAGGGTGCTCTCCTGCCCACATGAAGGGGCAGTGCAGGAAGCTCTTGTTCACCTTCCAATCTGACCGAAGGTTTGGCGAAATGAGCTTTATTGCAGATGTGGGTTCACACTATGAATAGCAAAGAGCTGTGCTTTGCTGTCATGGAAATGAACAAGAGTGACAAAAAGTGTCAGTGTACACATTTGAGGGTGACTCACTAGAAAAGGAAAGACTTGTTAGTGTCTGCATTACTGACGGAAAAGAAAACATCTTAACCTCTCCATCAGACAGATGGAAACAGTCCAGTGTGGTGTTTCATCCTGACCAGTGAGTGACATGGGATATAAATTCTAATTTTTCTTGGAAGCTTTTAAAGGTAGCTGATGAGTAAACAATCACTTCTTTTGTTCCAAAGCAAAAAGAACTGCCTCAAACTGACACTTAGCCCTCACTCAAAAAGACCAGGGTTAAACTGTTCAAATATCTTGCAATCAGACATTATATCTTGTGAGCTCAAAGCCTGGAAAACACTGTTGTGTCAGGCATGCCTTGACAGAGTGTAGGCACCTCTACAGGAAACCAACTGTAGTGCAACATATCTGCCTGCACACATATCTCTGGGCATGATCATACATGACAGCAGCAAGAATTTGCTTAGAGTTTATTGCTGTTGCTATAGGCCATATTAAATACTTGAACATATGAGGTTGTACAAGGTAGGAAATGTAATCACCTACAAAGTCCAGAGGAAACCAGTACAGCAGCAACCATGACTGCCTGTAAGGCAAGGTTTACTTTATTTCATGTTTATCAGGAAACTGAAATTATCTGAAAAAGGCATGGAACTGAGTTTGCAAATCATAGATTTCTGGGCCTTCAGTGATGGTCTCTCTACTCAGAACTGAAGAGCTGAACACAGAGTGAAAACAGTGAGAGACAAGAGAGAAGGGAGGCAGGGAGATTTATTTTCTCATCCTCTCTGAGACATGTCCACTTTCAAGACTCTGTGTGGACAAGCAGCAGAAGGAGGTGACTCTGCAAGAAGATCCAACCTCATGCTAGTTCTGGTATTGGAAAACATGCACTTTGAAGTGTCTTTGATTGTGCTATTATGCCTACCCTTTTGCACTTCCTCCAGGATTTCCATGCTGTACAGCCATTGCCATACTCTGCAGCTAGGCTATTAATTTTAAGGACTTATCTTGCCCTGACCCTGTGCTTGCTTTTATTTCAGGCTCCAGTTAGGGCTGCAATCACAATACTCTCCTAAACTTGAAGGGGCATTGCAGGAGCCAAGACTTCTCAGCTGGTGGTACTTGCCCTGTCTTGCACTCATGCCTGATACTGTTCCCATCCTAGTGATATGGGTTTGGCCATTAATGACATATCATCTGTCCTGTCTGACTTAGCATTGAGTGGGCACAAGAAGGAAGAAGAAAAATGCACCTGTGGCTTTGCAGATTGCTTGCAGGTGCATCTGCCCTAAAGGTAGTGCTCCCCAGGCTAATGCACTTTCCCTTAGCATCCTCCCTCATATTTGCATAAACACTCTGCCCAAAACACACATAAAGATTCTTGTGCATTCCTGTACTTAAACGTCACACTCACACACTTGCCTATATACTGAGATAGTCACAAACCTGAGTCCACCTGGAATATAACAGCACATGTTCATATGGCCCTGCTCACAGGAGTAAGCTTCAGCTTCTATACTTAAGTGCTACAATATCCTTTGTGTAACCACCTCTTTTGGAGAAATCTATTGGGCCAAGATACAACCACATTGCTGTCTGCTCTTTTCACAATTTCCTTGTTGTGACCCAGGAAAAAAATGGACCCTCACTTCCCAGGTACCACAAGCAGGGCCTGGTATCAGGCTAGTGCCATTTTCTAGCACATAATGCTTTTGGCAAACAGAGGTGAGGAATCTTGTTCATGGTAGATGGGCTTCTGAAGAGCCCTGGAAAAACCCTGGGACTGAAGAAGAGATATTTTCTGAGAAACACAGGAAATTCTCAGCCCTTTGATGATACCAGTCAATCACCACAATGGTCATTAAACAGAGAATGTAAGTGTGAAGACTTAAGTGCTCAGCTTTTTTTTATGGCATTCGAACACCATCCATCCAGCACATTCTCACCTCTTTTTTCTGCAAGCATCCCCAGTTGCTAGCTGCCCTGTTGTGCACTGTCAGGGATCGCAAGCCATTAGAGTCATTTTAGAAGTGGGATGTGACATATTTGTTGGGCAAAAGAGTCATTTGCCACCATCTTTCCCTTTTAAATGGCATTCATAAAGCCATGCAGACAGGAGAGTCTGGTAAGACACTGATTTGGAGCCACCTCCCAGAAGTGGTCAGAAAAGTAGAGGGGACATTTAGCTATAGAATACAGGTTTACGAAGTACACGCATGACATTGTATGTGTTCAGCCCTGGTGCATCAAAGCCAGGAGACAAACCCTTGCGATCGAATGGATAAAAGTTAAAGAGCTGCCCATTTTGGGTCTCCAGTGAGATGGGGGCAGAACCCAGGTGCAGAACACATGGGAACTCCTTGTCAAAAACAACTTGGAAAACACGATCTTCCAGGTGGTGGAGCTTGATTGTCCGGTACTTTTCAGGAATCAGCTCTTCTACATGAGGCCCAAATTGCTGCATGACCAGCACCCCACCAGGTCCAACTTTGATCTCATAGAAAGTCAGGTTGGAATAGGTATAGTAGCCAACATAAGGGCCTGGACTTGGAGGAGGAATCAAGCTTTTCTGTGCCTCTCTGAATGCGGTCTCCATGGCAGGGATAAGATACTCATATATCTGAGTCACAATATCTCCACCCTGTGGCCTGGGCCCTGCCATCAGCACAATGAAGCTCAGGCGGAGCTTGGGGATAAGAGAGAAGGTAGCTGAATAACCATCAAGGTCTCCATCCTTCCTAATGACATCGTATCCCAATTGCTCATTAATCTCCCAGGGTGTGCCAGTCTTGTTAGCAAAGTATTCAGTAGAGCACTTAAACAGAGGGGTCAGCATCGTCTTCACTGTGTCAGGCTCTAGGAGACGACGGTGGTAGGTGCCTAAGAAAACCATTGCCAGCTTAGCAAGGTCGGCAGCTGTGGAGTACATCTGGCCAGAAGGCCTGTACCAGCCGAGGTCATAGAGAGGGGCTGGCTGCCGGCTGCTGTAGAAACCCACAGCCATCTGGGAGCGGATCGGTGGCGTGATGTCGAAGCCAGTGTCCTCCATGCCCAAGCGGTCCAGGATGTTCTCTGAGATCCAGCGTTGGTATTGCCCCTCAGCTGCATGGTCAGCTAGCACGTGTGCCATCAGTGAGAAGGCCAAATTACTGTAGTGGCATCTGAAAAGGAAGAGCAATATATCTGGATCAGCCTTACCTCAGTGATAGGATGTGGGTATGACTACGCCAAAACTGTTGCTAGGTCTTTCTTCTCAGGGGAAAATTCTCATTTTATCAGTTGACATGCTAAAGGGAAAGGAAAGATGAAGGAGGGACAGAGAAAAACTGAATGTTGTTGCCTTGATGTGTTGTTAAGTCCAGAAAGAGAAATTTCTTACGGGAGCATCAGCAGAGCTATTTAACCAGTATGTACCAAAAGAGAGCTGGAGATGGAAAACTAAAAAAAAAACCTTTATGCAAAAACCTATGTATCTGCATGTCCTGACTTACTGTTTATAATTGTTCACCAAAGAATATATCCATTCTTTTTACGAGCAGAATTGCGAGTTACAGGTGCTTACCTTAAAGGTCTCAAAATCCCAGGTAAGCCTCTTTGGAGATTTAACATGGTATAATCACTTAAGCATCTAAGCTACCTTAAGTTGGTAAAAGCACCTAAAAATCTACAAAGCAGCATCCAGCAAGTTGAGTCATTAAAGACACCTGAGTGCTTCAGTCTTTAATATCCATAAAGTGATTTAAGTCTTTAGACTTGAATGAAGTTTGATGACATGAAGACTTGAATGGGTAAATTTTTTCAAACACGTGTTCAAAATTCATTATGTCTTCAGTGTTGTTTGCTTCTTTTTTTTTTTTACTTGTATGAAGTCACACACCTCACTGAGGCCTATTTAGATCATAAATTTGGTACCACTTCAACAACTTCCAGCTCATCTAGCTGAATAAAAGCATGATGAGTATATACATATTTCGACCCCAAGAATGCATACATTCTGAATTTAAAATTTTATATCTGAAATGGATCTGAATGTCAACATACCCAGAAAAATATGTTAAAATTTCTATATCAATGAATGGGAATTTCTTTTAGGAAGAATGATCTGTCTGCTGTGGAGTATATCTGGGAACAGGGAGACAGAGTTAAAACTATCAACATGTCAAGTAATAAGGGGTTGAGAGACTATGAGTGGATGTCCTTATGTAACTTAGTGGTGAGCATTATATGAATACCAAAGAAGATGATGGTATTAAGGTCTTAAAATCCTTTATGGAACATCTATTGTAACATCCTATATGACATGGGACAGAACTAATATAAGGTTGCCATGATTGAGCCATTGAATTTTCGAAGCTTGCAGACTTCAAGTCATGGTGAATCCGTGGCAACACTAGGCAAATTATTTCAGAATGTAATTCTATTCCCTAAAAATTTTGCAGACTTAGAAAGTTTTTCCCAGTTAGTCTGAATCCTTTCCCTCACCTGCTGTCTGTTGGATCCTGTTCGTATTTCTGAGTGTCTGCAACTCAGGTAATAGACTTTTATCAGGCTATATAAATTGTAACAAACATTAATAGAACTTATAGAAAATTTAGAGACATGCAAATATCTGCAGACATACATGATTTTAAGTGAAATCTATGATGTTTTAAACCATTTAAATTAACATGCCTTTCCACTTTTAAAAATCTGCGTCTTTCACAATTTAAGGCTCACTGGACCTAACTATAACAGTTTCATTTGCCTTATCTAGGCTTCTCACTTAGACTCTATACACATTAAAAAAACCCTGGCACCTCCAACAGGCACTCTTTCCAGCCTAAGACAGGTGTTTGGGTAGATGGCTGAAGCTCCCTTTAGGAATGGCTGTCTTTTATCCATTGGCCATGGAGACTGCAGGAGGGATTAATATCAGTGGAGAACACAAACCCAGACCAAAAGCTCGTAAGTGAATATATGTGACCTGGTTCCAGGATCAGCAACCAAGACATCATCTTTCAGGAGAGCTAGAGCATCTTGCGTATTGCCCTTCCACAGCAGGCTGGTAGATCGCAGCCTCCTGGGCAGACCTGTACCATGGAGAAAAGAAGTTAACAATTTGAGACAAATCACGGTCCAGGAAACTTTGAGTCTGTTAAAGGGTGAGCAAAAGTCATGATTCAATGGCAAGATGGAAACAACAATGATGCACACATATGCTTTATACACAGAGCAAATGTGCTACAAGGTCCTGTTTGTACGGGACTACAGGACACAGTATTCGAGTCATGGACCACTGAATCTGGGTAATATAAGTCCTACCCCAGCACCAACTCTGGGTTGCTGTATTTCAGTAAAAATTCCTTGATGAATGATTAAAAATACCCTGTATCCCCAAGTGTATTTTGGAAGAGAAGGGCATATTGCGTGTTGGGGAAATCTCTGTCCATATTTCCATGTGACTGTATTCCCTTGACTACAAAGGTGTGTAGCAGCCCCTTTAAACAGATTTTTGTTCTTTATACCTCGCTACAGAGGGCTTGAACTTTCTGAATGATTCCAGGCTTGGCCTAAAGTATTTTTAGCTTTTATTTTTTCAGCTTTAGCAACATTTATTCAGGGTTTCTGAATGTAGAAGAAATGAAGTTCTTTTCACTTTTAATTCCACAACAGATTAATTCCATTAATCCACAACATGGATTCCCTAAAAAACTTTTGGCCAGGACTTTTTAAAATGCCACAGATCCTTTGCACAGGATCTACAGCTCACCAAGTCCAGAAGTTGGATTACATATGGAATGAAATCTGCATTGCAGTTTACAGCTAACTGATACAGAGGTTGGGAGAAAATCAGGAAGGGTACATGACAGAAAAATGACTTGCAATAGTCTGCTCAGTGCGGATGTGCTTAATCATGGCAAAACTGAATGAGGCCCTATTGTTTTGTAGCAGCGACACCTGTTTTTCTCAATTGACCTGACCTTGGGATTTGAACTGGAATGAGAACACTTTTTCTGCTTCTGGTTTGTGGTTATTCGTGCAGCTGAATAACCAGATAAGAGATGCACTGAGCACCTTCGAGTACCCAATGGGCTCCTTCATTTCCTACATGCTGCAATGGCAGCAAAGAAAAGGTCGCACCACTGGGAGAGTTCAACCAGTGCCATGACAACAGTGCAATGTCTCTCTTGAGGTTCATTAGAAATGATAAACCAGAAAGTATGTGAACATAACAGAAAATCCACAGTCATTGATTTATACCTCATGCGCTGCTAATTGATGTGACAAGCATGCTGTTAATAATTTACAATAGCATCTCAGACTGTCATTCATATATATTTGAAAATCATGGTCTTAACAAGCTGGAGCTTCCCTCTAGCAATGTACCCATCAAGTGCTGAGGAGAAAAATCTTTGGAGTTACTTTTGTAGTATGCAATATAGAAAAGTCCAGATAATGAGGATATATTATAGATCAGTTTCCACTGGAAGAATTTAGATGAAAAACACTTTACAATAGGTCATGCAGTGGCTTTGATCTTAATGCAGAACCTATTCCTTTTTGGTGTCCGACAGACAAAAAATGTAACATGTGACCTCAACATTCATTTGATTTTCAGTTGGGATTTTGCAACTGTGCTTCTCCTTCTACTAAATTGTCAGGGTCCAAGCTGGTTGGTGTGCCCTGCTGGTGTGGTCTGGGAAATTTGGGCCACACTCTAAAAAAAAAAAAAAAGACATAAGAATGTAAAAGAAGCTAAGCAGGAGCACAAATCCAGCACAGTGATGGAAGCAATGGAATGGCTGCACGTTACAAGCAATGCTATGACCAGGTACATTTTTTACATGTGCTTCCTCCAAGTAATTCTAGGGCATCCTCACCTCACACCTCACTAGGTGACAGGGAACTGCAGCGGGACTGGGAGGTGTAGCTCCAGCACAGACTGCTCCTGCAAGGAGCAGCCAGACTAGCTTCAGGTGCTCCTGAGAGTCAGAGGGGAACAGGCAGAGTTGGTGCCCCTGAGGACATCATCAGGCTGGCTAGAGCAAGAACTTGTCTGCAGGGAGAGGGGCTGTGCAGCATTGTTCACACATCTTTCTTTCTGCCTCTTGCTGCCACTGGCCACTTTGGGTTGTTTGTTTTTTTCTAGATTTCAGTTACATAATTCCTTTTTGGGGAACATTTATCTTGATATCGGCTTGCTTCAGGTGATGCTGTACCCTGTCCTGAAGTATTGCAATTTGCCTATAAGCTATTTTGGTCTTAGATCCTAATTTTAGGGCATTTACTCCAATCTGGAATAATGCAGGTGCTACAGAGTTTAGTCAAAATGCCACATGAAGTATCAGCACAGTCTCTTTGGCCACTAAATTCTGGAATCTCTGAGTCAAGTATTAGCATCTTTATTTCTGAGAAAGGTTAAAGCTCTCCTGAGTCCTGTGAGCTCCTTCTACCTTAATGTAAGAACTACCCAATTATGAAGGTAACAGCAGATTAGTAGTCTTCTGACAGCAAGTACAAAGCTATTAATAGCTCAGGAATCCTAGATCAGGAGCCACACTGACAGCTAAATTTAGCTCAGTGCTCAAGGTCTGTCTGTTCAAAGCAAAGAAGTTTGGTGCCACTTTGACCCTCAACTCAACATCTCAGAAAAATGAGAGCACTTTGGGTTGAAGTACAAAAACCTGTTATGCAATTGGAGCCTGATTTCAGGTCATACTACTGTGTTAAAAGAAATATATACTCACCTTACACAGGAAAAAAAAATTCCCCACCCCTCAGTGCGGCTTGGGCCCCTTCCTAGCAGGTGGCCTGGACAAGAGTTTCCTCTTAGCCCTTCATGAAGCTGCTGACAGCTTGCCTCTGAGGCTCCTGCCTGACCTCTGGGAAGTGCAAAGGTGCAGGGTCCACACTGGGAAATGGCCTCAACAGCAACCTTTTCTATACGTGGCATATGGTCTGTTCTCTCTGTGGTCTCTTCCAAGTGGCATAATGGTGGGCAGAGGGCAAGCAGGTAGCAGTGTTGTCTCACCTGAGAGCTGGCTGGCCATTCTGCGTAAGGTAACAGGTGATGGCTTAAGTGGCATTGACCCTTTTTCCAAAAAAATCAGCCCATCTGCCGTGTATCTCTGTTCTGATTCCTTAAGCCTTCCCAGAGGATTCTTAATAACAAAGTTCTGCGCGTAACGTTCCAATGGGTCATCAAGAGACATGACTTTTCCTTCCTCCCACATCTTGTACAACATAATGGTGGGAAAGATCTTGGAGACACTGGCAATTCTGTCAAGGAACAAACATTTATAGAAATTAAGCATTAAGAAAACCATGAATCAAGAGGATAGATGGTCAGTACATGAGATCACCCAACTGACCCACTGCCTGTATATTTACATGCAACACCTTTGCTAATTCAGAACAGAATGGCTAAAGTGCAGGTAAGAAGCTTGAATTAATATCTTTAACTCTGGTCTTTATGGACTGCAACATAACATTCAGTAGTATCTCCCCAATAGTGCAGTGGGATACAGAACTTTTTCTGTTCACTTAGTATTCGCAAGGTGACACATTTTGTAAATTATTGCTTAGTAAGTACCATAACAAGTTGCAAGTAGTTTATTGGAATTTTAAGGTTAAAGTGCCATAAAATTTTACATTTCATATTCGGTGCTGATATTTGGGTGGCTTCAGAACAGAGTCAAATTTACAAAAGTTCTTCTGGAATAGGACTCCGGTTCTATTTTGTTGGTTTTTGGAAACAGGGCCATGATTAAGAAGGATTGCTGAGGTCATTTGTATTGTGCTGCTAGAGTTGGAATTCTTGGACTGGTGCAAGACTGCCTAGAGTGAAAGCATTTACCAAGAATATTTCCGTTAATCAGAAAAGGAAGTCAGAGATTCAAAGATGATCAGATATTGTTGTAGTTCCAAACATAAACAATGGTGACTGGTAATAAATTTTTTTCAGGGGAGTCTCTGTGGTGCAATTGGTTAGCACATTTAACTGTTAACTGAAAGGTTGGTGGTTTGACCCCAGCCAGGGATGCATTCCGCTTTCCTTGCCAATGGCAGGGGGGTTGGAACTAGATGACCTTAAGGTCCCTTCCAGCCCAAAGCATTCTATGATTCTGGAACAAATGAGGTCATCTGAGCAGGGATTTTACCATGATACACAGGGGGGAAGAAAAATGGTAGTCACAGCTGCTGAAACTTTCCAAAATTGTTTATGCTGAGGACAACATTTGATAGAGTGCAGCCCATATGTTTTATATATAGCACAGTTATAAATCACTGAATACAGAACTTCAAAGGAAGTAAACACTTCCTTTGTATTTGTTTTTATTTTTTAACTTACACTAAGAGCTTGATTTTATCTTTGTCTAAAAAATAATGGCCAATATGGCTTTAACTTCACTGGGAGAATGAATAAGCATACAGATCTACCATATGTGTTCAGTAGATACTCTTCCCAAACCCCACATTTGCTACATTGAACTTTTCTTTCATTTTTCTATATGGCACCGTCTTCTCACTGCTCACAAAACCTGTGCTAGCTCTGTCTTCAGATTTGTGCCCTAGGTCTCCTCAAAGTATGGAGACATTCCTATGCAAGGAGTAGTATGTCTTCAGGTTCTTTGGGATGGTCACTGCTATTCCAATTTAAAAGATTGTCAGATCAAATAAAAAAATAATCCAAAGTAAACAACTCAGTAAGCCACAAGCATATGATAAATTATGGAATAGCTGAAGCATCGTCTCACAAAGTTTCAGTGTAACCCAGAAGTGGTTTCTGCAGTGGACTTGAGCAAGTAGAAAATGTGGTTTGTGACAGTGGCTCTGTTCCTAGATATCAGATCTCCATATGTGTATCTCCTACTTCCCTAGCTCTCATGCCTGCAATACATCTGTCTCACCTGTAAATAGTGTACTCATTGGGCACCACTGAGGAAGGGTCCGAACCATTCTTCTTTCCAAAGTTGCCTGTCCAGAGCACAGTGTCATTGTAGATAGCAATGGCAGACATGGCAGGGAGACCGGAGTTATGAATCTTTTGACGCAGCATCATATCTACCTGGAAAATGATGGGAAATTATGAATTTCCAAATGAAGAGTCTTATAATGCATCTAGTCTGTAACAGGTGGTAGAAGATGCAGACCATCAGCCCTCCTTACTTCCAAGCACTTGAGAGTAATTTTTTCAAATGTGTTTTGGCAAAAGAAAATATTTTAACTATACTGTTCCTTTGAATTGCTTATGCTGAATTATCCAGTATCTATCTTTCAGTCTACATATCCACCATGTAGAAGAATGTGGTGCTTATCCCTGTAATACCTATGATGCTTATATGATTGAAACCAAATGCTAAAACCTAAGAACTGTAATTTCTTCCTTTTTAAATTGTGCCGTGCACATCTGTTATTTGGGCTAGCGTTTTAGGTTCAAAGATGTATGAGTAAAAAATGGAGACTTTTCAAATATCCCATGACACTTTTCACGCTATGAAACATGTTAGAGCTACGACTCCTGTTTAAACAGCAATCTGAGAAACTGCACTGAGCAACTAGAGGGCTGTGATTGCTCTTTGCTTCCTCTTCTGCTAGGATTGTGTAGACGTAATGTCCTGGTTTCAGCTGGGATAGAGTTAACTGTCTTCCTAGAAGCTGGTACAGTGCTGTGTTTTGAGCTCAGTATGCAAAGAATGTTGATAACACCCTGATGTTTTCAGTTGTTGCTAAGTAGTGTTTAGTCTAAAATCAAGGATTTTTCAGCTTCTCATGCCCAGCCAGCACGAAGGCTGGAGTGCAAAAGAGGTTGGGAGGGGACACAGCCAGGGCAGCTGACCCAAAGTGGCCAACAGGATATTCTATACCATGGGACGTCATGCCCAGTATATAAACTGGGGGGAGTTGGCTGGGGCCATCACTGCTCAGGAACTAACTGGGTGTCGATCGGTGGGTGGTGAGCAATTGTGTTGTGCATCACTTGTATATTCCAATCCTTTTATTATTACTATTGTCATTTTTATTATTGTTATTATCATTATTAGTTTCTTCTTTTCTGTTCTGTTAAACTGTTCTTATCTCAACCCATGAGTTTTACTTTTTTTCCGATTCCCTCCCCCATCCCACTGGGTGGGTGGGAAGTGAGTGAGTGGCTGCGTGGTGCTTAGTTGCTGCCTGGGGTTAAGCCATGACATACTAAGATAAAGAATCCTGTTAAAAGGATTCAATTGAAAATAGTTTTCTTAAGAACCAAAACAATTTTTATCTATTTATATTATTTCAAAATAAAATAAGAAACTAATGATACTACTTTTCCATAACTGTTTCATGGCAGGATCAATGATTTTATATATTCACCATATCTGAAGAATTGATGGGTAATTCTTCAGCCAGTGATTTCTGCATTTTAGACAGCTCACTTGTCACATCTCAAACGATGCACATTTCATCACCAAATTACACATTTTTGGTTTTGCTAGAACTTTGTAACCTAGGTCTGAAAATTTCTGTCTCATAATTTTAAATTTGCTGAAACACTATTAATATGGATTAGGTATATGAACTAGTCTGTAGGATTTACTGAAAGCCATGCTAAAAACCTTTGGCCCTCACATGTGGCGTTCTTACAAAACAACTTTGGAACAACCATTCTTGAATAGCTTCACATATACACAAAAGAAAGCCTAATTCTACCTGACTACCCCTTTTAGAACATCCTTCTTCCACAGCAACAACATCTCCACAAGGAGTTCTTTAGCAACAGTTAATATGTTAATAATTTACCATTCTGCTTGATCTGAAGTACCTTTCAAATATTCCCTTAGAGACTAAGAAAACTCTGCAAAGACATTTCTAAACACTTCGAATTATCAAAAATGGGGATTACAGTTTAGATTTCTATCATATTCAGAGACAGCGTAATTTATGGTTTCCTGATAATGACAAATTACCATTCCTGTTCTAGAAGTGTAAGAATTAAAAATTATTTGTACAGACACTGAAGAAAAAGTTATTGTAACCAGATTGCAAACAGAAAGCAGCAATATTTGATTTTATGAGAAAACAGACACCTCATTGACAGATCCTTCAGAATGCTGACTTAAAACCAAGCTCACAGAATTTCACTCAATAAAGGAAATATTACTTTACTATGGATCAAAAAACCCAAACCCAAACAAAACCAAAACAAAAAAACCCAAAACAACAAAAAACCCCACATATTCCAAGCTTAACCAAATTTGAAAGCCAAAAGTCTCAAAATTTTAAAATCCAAATGTGAAGTCATTAAACAAAAGCTATAGTTACTGCTCAGACTTTATTTTACAAAAATTGGTTTTATACACCGGCAAAAAAAATTTGTTTGTCCTTTTGACCAAATCTAAATGGATGTATTATGCGTGCTAACATGTGCATACTAAGGGGGGGG
>JAVJGG010000013.1:17580264-17596473 GCA_035590195.1 Aviceda cuculoides | reverse complement strand
CCGCAGGCAGACAATAAGGTTCTACTATTTCCGTAAGTAAAAGAGCACTTGGAAATTTTTTTATTTTCTGTGTGCTGTTTTGTTGGGGTTTTTTTCTTATCTATCATATCACATGGAATACTATGATATGTCATGACTACTGTTAAAATGCGATTATAATTTTTTGCAAAGTACATGCAGGAATTTTATATTAGTACTGTTAGAAATTGAACATTGTGGGGTTTTTTTTGTTAAGCAGGATTACAGTGGGTTTAAGAATGTTTAGGAAAATAACACAAAAGTGAGACAACCAGTTCTGAAACATAACATTTCCAGTAGCAACCCAACAAGATACATCTGTAAGAAGTAACATAAAATCCAATTGTAGCACATGATTTACCAGCATTCTTTTTAAAAAATTAAAAAAAAAAAAAAGAAAAGAAAAATTATTTTTCAGCAGTTATCAGCATCCTAAAAAAGTAACCATTTGTAGATTCCTGAGAACCACCGGCTGTCATTCAGGTATGGTACTCACTTGAATCTGTGGTATGTCTAAATTAATGTTTTATTTCAACATAAATACACAAGAGAGAAATTGCAGTTTTCTGGTCATTGCCAACATTTGTCCATTTTCTGGAGTAGTATCCAGCCAAACAAGCAAGCTGATGGAAGATCCATCTCAAGAATAGCTAGATCAGACAGATAACACAAGATTCTTGAGGAGGGCTTCTTGAGATTTATTTGTAATGAATCATTTCATAATTGTGTCATTAGCTTCATATACAACTATACTTGTAGTTCTTTTTATTTTGTCTGAAGGCAGTATCTCTTGAAAACCAGCACATGAAGAATCTTGGCATATGGATGAAAACTCTTTAACTTCTTTGCACATGTAATGCTTAAAGTACACAAACACAGAGTCCTTAAGGCATCAACATCTTCATTACTTTTTCCATGAAGATATTGAAAGACAAAATCATACTGCTTTATTTCGTGGAACCAGTGAGCCAATTGTCCTTCTGGGCTTTGGACTCTCAACAGCCACTGGGCAGCTGGAGGATTATTTTGAATAATAATTTTTCTCCCATAGAGGTAATGATGAAAGTGATCTATTCATCTAACAGTGGCCAATAGTTCTTTTCTTATGACACAGTAATGTTTCTCAGCAGTAGAGTTTGATTATAGCATGAAACTATGCTCTCCAGTTTCTGTGCTCTTAAAATAGTACTTTTCCAGTCTCTAAATTAGTAATATCAGTGTCCAGAAGGAAAGAAATATTTTTTGGTTGTTTGGGGTTTTTTAAAATAAGATAAATTTACTCTTATCTCCAAGTTTCCTAGAAACTTTTTCACATTTTTACCCTGGCTGAACACATTCTTCTTTGGAGAGAAGTAATACAAGAAACCGACAAGCTGGATACAAGCTTGTGTAATTAGAAATACCATCATCCACATCTCTTCATTTCAATAGGCCATAGGCACCACTGCTGGCACAAACCTCAGAGAAGCAAAATCGTCCAGACTGTGTTTAGTATTTTACCTGGGGATCTCCAATGATAACTTCACGGTTTTAAAGCAAGTCTTTATTCTACATAAATGCTGAAATAACATTCAACAAAGATTGTGATGTTTTCCTAGAGATGCTGCATTTCAAAAAAGAAAATATATTGGTCACTACATTTGCCAATATTCTCATTAGCATCTTTCTGCAAAGAGACAAATAAGCTGTTTTCATGACCCTACTCCAGAACTACATTTCCATGACATTTTCCGCTGCAGGGCTGAGTGTCCATCTTTGGCTGAGCACTGCTTTACTCAGTGTTTATTTTTCCTTGTTCCATTTCCATTCCATATTCTTCCTTGCCATATACCATTTGTTTTTGACATCACATTTAGCTTTTATTTTAAAATTCTCTTTTCCTCTACAGTATCTAAAGGTTTCCCATTACTTCATCCATATATGAAGGCTGTATTATTTGTTTCTTAACCTTCATTATCTTAATCTCCAGCAACAGCACAGGAGCTTACTGACATCACTTTCCATTTTTTCTCTGACTATGCATGTTATAGAGAATATAACATAAGAATGGCCATAAAGTAGCATGGAAAAGAACCATGTTTCCAACACACACTACCTGTATCCAACACAGTCCAATAGCCAAAATTTAAGGGAAAGGAAAAGAGAACAAGGGAAACATGGAATCATTCTTACTCTGATTTCTCCTGCTTTTCACACTTCCTTAGGGTCCCTCAGAGACAGAAGTAGCAATAATGTCCAGTGGAGACCTTTATTCCTTAAACATATGTAATTGCTGAGGCGGTGGGAACCAGAGCACTCCCTAGCAATGAATTACATAATTTTCTTCTTTGTTATTCATACTTCCTTTCATTGTTTTAAACAACCTACCTGAAAATATATCAATTACAATATTCTTTTATAAAAAAAAAGAATAGCCATTTGTTAGTCTACTTTCTCTGTTTTTCATCATTTTCTAAATTTCTAGAAAGAGTATCCTCAAATAACAAAATATTTATATTTTTATCAGTTCCTTTCCTAAGAATGTGTTGTATTAGAAGAAGGTGATGCTTAAACTAGCTTTAAAAGAGTCCTACCAACTGTCACGTGCATTTTGAAATTCATAATAAAATTTCTTGTCATCAAAGATAGGTTTACACCTACATTAATTCTGATAAAGGAAAAGGTAAAATGGATGTCTTGAATCACATAAGCCCAGTGCAGGGAAACAGACACTGATATCATCATGTGAGGTTATAGTTATGCCTAAAGCCCTTTACTTCAGACATTCATAGCACATTAATTTAAGACTTTTTTTTTTTTTAAATGGAACTTAAGTCCATTTTAAAAGTTTTGTCTCGCTTACTGTTTGTATGACTGACCACAGTGTTTGCATAAGGAAAAAAAAATTAAAATATTTGGTCACTACTGAAAGAAAGATTATTTTTTTAAAAAAAGATAATATATACTGCAAGCAAGATAATGCCGTTTCAAAAAAAAAAAAAAAATAGGCTAGCATTTCTTTTATAGAAGTTGTTTTAATATGAGTCCTGGTTCTGAAATAACCTTTGTATTCAAAAACTCTTGCCTGTGATGTAAATCAACCTAAATGAGTTTCTTAAAAATCTGAAATTCTGTTGAAAGGTAACTAATTTTCAAAGAATATAAAAAATTTAATTAAGACAACTAATTATAAAACATGAGCTAAAGATATTTTAAAAAGCAAAAGCAATCTAATCCTCTGCACTTCCATCTCACTATCACTGCAAATATAAAATACTGCACTTAGGGTGTTTCAGAACTCATAAGGCATCTGAAAATCTCAGTGTACTCATGTCCTTTGCCAGCCCTGGTGGAAAATCCTTTTGTACAACAGCACAATAATCTTCACCAACTGCAAAATATTTCATTAACACCTAGACTAGCCCCTTCTATTTTTCCTCTCAATTTGCTTAGCGTAAACAGCTCAACCATCTTTAGGGTGGCACCAAAGCCAATATTTTCTGCTTTCCAGTGGTTTTACTTTCTGCCAAAGTAGACAAAATGAGCTTCCATGGATTACGTCAGCTTCAGAGCTAAATGGACTCTAAAACATAAGCTAATATTTAGTCACTTCCTTCAGCTTCTTGGTTTTTTAAATTATGGTTCAACAGGAAGATTCATGGAAGTAAAATCCCTTCTGGCTTTCCACCTATTAACTGTATTTGTGAAGTTATCCACATGGGTAAGCTTTTGCAGAAATTGTGCCTAATCAGGTACGGAAGCAGTGAAGACTCTTCTGTCTCCTCAGGAGTTCCCCTAATTGCTCAGCAAAGAACAATATGCTGATCCCTGGCATATCACAGCTCCTTACCATGGAGGCCCAGAAAATCTACCTAAGGGTTTGTTGCAGTGCTGTAGATTTAGGCAACCCAGCTAAGAAGAAATTAAACTGTAGCAGAAATGTACTTTTAATGCGATCTACTGATTTACAGTACTGCTAGTCGCACCCAGTAATACTGGCATAATTACCTCCTCTTAGAACAGTAGTGAAAGTAAGTTGTTACAGGTCTCGCACAGAGGCAGATCCACTCTCTAAATGAACATTTCCCTTATCCTAAGAATACTGCTCCATGGCAAATTGAGTTGACGTGTTAACAAGTACCATTTCCACATTCTTAGCAGCTGGGGGAGGGGAGTGGGTGTTGAATGCATAAGAGCATGTATATATCCATAGCTTCATTCACAGAATTTAGTTTTTCTTTCTTTGGGTAGCAAATCCTGAAGTGTTCTCTTTTTCCCCCTGTCATGACTACGCTTGACTTTGTGTGGTTTTTGCTGAATTTCATAGCTTCTTTCTTGAAAATTTTTTGTTTTCGTGACCACTTCGAAAATATTCATGAAGATCACACTACGTGAGAACAGTTTCTGCCACCTTCAAAGCTCTTTGCTACCCCATGCTCACACTACTTGTCAGGAAGCAGATGGATAGTCCTTATGAGTCCTTCCATCAAAGACCCCTGATGCACCCTCAGGCAATTCTCCTGGTTTATGTTTAAGACAACTCCAGCATAGGAGACATAGTCACACTTTATTTTTTTCTTTTTTGCATTTGGGCCACCACAGCAGGAAAATGTGTGTATGTGCACACATTCACACAGGGCTGTACTTGTAAGACTACTGCTGCCTAGTTCCTTTGCTCAAATCACAAAGACACTGTGTCACTCTGAAATGACTGCCAAAAAAATAAGATCAGTAATAAAGGGACTTATCATCAGAAGCCCAATAATCTGTTGTTAATATGGATTAGTGAAAATACTGCTGTTTACTTTTGTTAGTATATAACCAGAATGGAGCAGATGACAAAGAGCTTTTAATTTTCTGGCCCTATAACCATCAGATGGGTTCTGATGAGTAAGAAACAAGTACAGAATACAAGTCCAAAGTAGAAAGGATTTTTTTCAATGGTCTGTGGTAACAGGGGAAAAAAAGGCTTCCAAAAAATACATGTTGTAACTCTTACAAACTAGAAGATGACAGTCAGGAGAGTAAAGGAGATCAATGTGAACAGAGCTCCTGTGCCCACAAGACACAACAGTTTTATCCAACTCAAGCATCTTCCCATGAATGAACAGTGGAAAACAGTCTGAAAAGCAACCCACATTGTTTATATGAGAATATGGTACAGTCTTACCTTAAGTTCCAACAAATGCATTGTTTAATGAACGTTAATGATCAGAAAATGATACAAATGAATAGCTAAATTTGGAATCTGCAGTGTCTAGACACAAAAGGTCACACAAATGCGTAATACTGAAGATACTGTGACTAGCTAATGTTGATTTGATCTTTAAATGTGATTTTTCATTGTTTAGGTAGGTTTGAAAAGACATTAGGAAATCTGATTTAATGCATTTTTGGACACATTTTTCTTAGCCATATCACAGTCACACAGTAAGTTTCTGCAGGCATATTGAATGTCGTGAATGATAGAGTCTGCCAAGATCTGAAGAGATAAGCCTTAATAACAGTCATATTTTATAGTCTTTCCTTCTCAAGGACATCCAGACAAATACATACAGCAGTACTGAAAGGAAGTCACATGTATCTTCCACAAATTTCCATTTTCTTCCCTCAGCTGCTTACAGATGAGGCATGCACAGGGCTTACCACTTCCCCCGAACTGACCCTGCGTATGTTTCCTTCAAGGCTAAGAAAAGATCAAATCTGGGCATAAATAGATTATTTAACTATGTTTCTGTTCTTTATGTAAACATTATACTTGATAACCAATAACAAGCAAAGGGATTTAACTGAGCACTTTCTTAGTTTACAAAAATAAAACTATATTTTTTGTATTATTGGATCATTTTGCCAAGTATTGTCTCTATATTTGGTTTTGAGTGAACAGAAACCAAAAATCTTACTATTTGCACAGTTGTATATGGTCTTTGCAGGTAAACAGTGACGCTTTTTTTTCATTAACCCCTCTCAATTCGTTTGTGTTGTTTGTTCATCACTGATCGCCTTTAATTCATCTGCATTATTATTCTCAAACCACCTCCATCCTGCCTATCAATTTTTTTTTTACCCCCCCAAAAAAAGCTGAAGAGACTAGTGTAATCAGGGATATCTGGAAGTATGTCTAAGTAGTTCAGTGTCTAAAATAGACCAGCACCTCAAGGTATGAAAGCGAGCACCAAAACACTGTTAGCCAAAAAACCTACACTGCTCTGAAAATGGAGTGACTCAAAAGCATAGTTGTTAAAAATTAGCAAGACACACTCCCTCAGTACTTAATGTATCTTCTTTTAAAAGGAAGAATTCCACATTTGCCATCAAATTAGCTATAACTAGTCACTGGCCTTACATTTCCATTTTGCACAGTAATCTTTCCAAATACCAGCTTTAGGGAGTGAAATACCAAAAGCTTATTGTTATATGGACTAGAAAGAAGCATATATGGGTGCCACATAACACCAGAAAGACTAGTTTTTTCTAAGAAAGAATATATAAATATTTTTTTAAATGCATAATTATTAACTGGAAAAGATAGCTGGTTTAGGGTCCTTCTTCAATTTGAAAAAAAATATTTTTGTACGTATAGTAATGCATGAAAACTGTAAACATTGTTGAACAGTAAAAAACAGATAAGCAATAATGTTACAAATTAGGTTCCCTAAGGTTCAGTCCTGATATTGGTCCTTGTTAAGTGGCACAGTATGAAGCAAGAATAATGAATTTTAATGTAATACTTGAATGCATGCTGAGAATTTCTTAAAGGTTCTGTATGATTTTTTTTTAACAAATTTCAGTTATTGAAATGTGTAAAATGCAAACATATGTGTTCCCATTAACAAATATAAAACTGAAAATTACAATGATGAAGCATTTTGAAAGAAAATTAATTCCCCTGATTTAGGGTACTCTGTATGATTTTAATTTCCCTAATGTAACTTTTTACCTAATTCCTTAATGAATCAGTAACATGGAATTTCTTTTAAAGATTTCCTGCCTTGTAGGATAAATGTTGCAGAATAACAATTAAGTTATTGCTTTAGAAAATACTTTCCTCTTACAGAATATGTAATCTTCATGTTCTTTACTGCTATTTACATATACTTCTACATAGCACAATGTTTCTGATTGTGTTGCAGTGTTTGATCAGTGAAACAAGTTGTATTGCTACTACTGAACTGCAATATTTTTAACCAATGAGCATATCCTTTCCAACTTAGTACATTGCTAAATATCGTTAATGTCAGTAAGCGAATGACAAACTTAAGTGTAAAAAAGTGTAGCGTGTTTTTAAAAAAAATAATTGGGAAAAAAATGTCAAAGAAAGACAAGTCTGGAATGAGATCCTTAGCTAATGTAAACCCACACAGATGGCTTGACTGGAAGAACACTGTGTCATTCAGTGTTGCTATGGACCTAATCATGCATCTTGGGAAGATTACTCTATCATCAACTCATCCAGGTAATGACTATACCTAGGATAAACAGACAAATTTCCATGGACTTTAACATAATTATTTAGTTTTAGAATTAGAAAGATCTAAAGCATTCTTTTTCTAAACAGTACCCTACCATTTACAGCTCTGATTCTTATTTCATTTTGTACTAACATAAGCCACCAACCTGAATGGAAAGTTAGAGAAGGATCAGACCCAAAGTATACTACAAGTTACCTTTTTGCAATATTTGATACATAAATTTTAGTTGTGAATAACTACATATAAGAAACTTTATGAAGTACACACAGATTTCATATCAACTGGAGTATAAAAACAAAAACACATGAACATACATCAACCTAGCACTAAAATATCAAGGACTGTATTTCTCTGACAACCTAGGTAGTTGGTATTGACTGGTGATCAAGCACTGACTCTGAAAATATAGGTAGGTATAGAAGGTTTGATTGGTCTCCCAGTAAAATAACTGCTTTCTTCAAGGTTTTACAATGTGAACTATTGAGGCAGAACCTAAAATATTTGCTTACATGCTTAAAAAAAATAAAAGTGAAAGTCATAAATTTGACCATTGTGAGCTATGAGACTCAGGTTTTCTTGTGAATGTTTCATGCTTACCAGTGTAATTATTTTTATTATGGACTGTTCAGCAAGTCATGTCCTAATGTGCAACTTTTAAATAGCAGCATAAATATGAGCTGATTGATACAGCCTATGTATGTTTAGCTCCTGACCTGACTGAAATAGCTGGTATATATTTAGCTCCTGGAGAAGGACAAAAGCCCAGGTGGATGGCAAGTTCAATTATAAAGTAATCCTCAATAAATTTACCCAGATTATTACCTATTAAGGGTGTACATGCACATGAATGAACATTTTAATAAAAGGGTTTTAAATTCAGTATCAGTTACCTTATGACAAAAACCACTTTAAAGTAATAGCTATTTTTATATTCAGAGAAATGTGACACTTAATTTGAAATATTTTACTGGAAATACAGAAAAAGCTAAATGTGAAGATGGCACGCTCTTCCAAAGCTGAAGTAGTTCTGCATTTTTTGAAGGAAGCTTGATAAACTTTACTCAGACTTCTGTAGAGTGAGTAATCAGTTAAACACATATGTTCAGAAACAAGTCCTTATTTACAGGACTGATTATGATTACCTATTGTGAAAACAAGCACCGCTCATTTGCTGGTGAGTTTTTAGGAGAATGAATGAGCAGTTTGTGTCCCAGGATTTTTTTTGTATTTCAGTATCAGGAACAAGCTGTTGATCCATTAACATATTTATCTTTCCCTTTTAAATTTCTGAGAAACTGAGTTCAGGACGTGGTCATAAACCTCAAAACCTGGGGAGAAAACAAAAATCCCTACTCAGGGCACTTTCTCTTCCTCCATATTGCTGATGCCATGAAAGGCACGGTTCATCTAGCCTAACTTTTGCCATGTAAGAGTTACCCAGCCTAAGCCAACCTTGTCTAATCCTTCTGCCTCCTTCACTCTCCAAATACTGCAGAGGAGGCCTATGACAGGGCTTGGACTTGAAGTTTAGTCTTTAGACAGAGATGAAGGCTTTCAGATTTTTTTAATTTTTCATGCATTTTCCCCAGAAAGTTAGAAAAACAAAGACTTTCCAAAAAGGATCAGAAAAATAACATTCAAACATACATTCCTCTTTCAGAGAGGTAAGTAACTATTTACTATTTCAGCTATTAAAAAAAAAAAAAAAAGGAAAAAGAGGAGGCATGGGAAGGGATTGAATTATTCAAGATGCAAAAGTTAAAAAAAAAAAAAAAGCATTGTTCTTTCAAAATTATTTTGCCCACCCACAAAACAACATTACTTTTTCCATTCATCTGTAAAATACAGCACAGATCATTAGTACTTTAAGATTTAGGTACACATATTGAAATCAGATAGATTGTTTATATAATTAAGAAACATCAGAGACACCCAGTAAAAAATAAAGTTAGAAGAGAAAAAAAAAACATCATACATTGAATTAAAAAAACTCATCAAGTCTTCTGAACAACAGTTCTTGACAGCATAGTAAGCAAGCTTTCCCTGGACTGTTCTTCTGTCAGAGTGTTACTGAGCCCAATACAAAAATTACTGACTCTAACAATCAGGGGGGGTTCCATGCTGAAATATTGACATTTTCAGCATTCCTAGTTCAACTGACTTCTAAATCCCAGTAACCATCTTCTTGAAAAAATGAGTTTTTAAAGAGTTGGGGAATAGAAATACTAATGTAATAAAATACACGTTCAACTAATGTGAATGAATGTATTTCCCAAAATATAAAGATTAAATTCTGTGAGACCCATAAATGAATTAACCTTCTGATGCATTGATAACAAAACGTTGTTATCTAAGGACAAACATTGTTATCTAAGCACTACAGCATAGCTGTGCTTTAAACTACCCCTACTGTAGACACCAGTCACAATACTATCAAGGAACCTGTTTTTCTATACCCCAGACAGAAAGACCTAGAAATTGAAACACTTGAAAAACATATTATCTAGAAATGCGTATTTCATTTGAAAGATACATCAGACGAAGCTACTGAACACATTCCTAGATGAGTTATTGTATTTCAACAGCATTTTGGAAAGACTACACAAGAATAATATTCAAGGAAATCTGAATCCAGGCTGATCCAAATCACTTGCAAATTTTGACCCAAGTGTATCTTCGCAGGAAATGTAAAAAGAGCAGTCTTGAGCACCGCACCCATGGGTCACTTCTAATTTTTACGCAAAGAAAAAAAAACTTTGTGGTTTTAATTCATTAAGAATTACTTCTTAATGAAATTAAGGATACATTTTTTGAGCTTCTCTTTAGTGTTTTACATAGTATTCCAATACCATCTAGTTTATCCAGAGCTGGCTGAGCTCCAGTAACGGAATAATGATCATTACATGTTTGTTCTGTACTCTTTGCTTTACTGAAAGCTTTGGCTGTTTAAGCTGAAGGCACTATATAAACCTAAGACAATTATTACTGCATAATAAAGGAGACGAAAGGGGGAGGGGGCGCACAAAATTATAAGTATTGATATGACATTGGTCTTTGATTCTCTATATTCCAATTCAGATGTGACAGCATAATGACATTATGTTATCGTATTGTTTAATCTAATCTTCCAACATACATTACAGCATAACATTATAAAAAGCCTATTTGGAAAACATTAATTTGCCTTGCAGATTGAGAAGTATGGAAATAAGGCACCTTCTAGTTTCTCTTTTGCATTATTGACAGAACTTCTAGTAATTGTTCCTCTGGAAGAGATTAAAGAGCGTGAAGGTTAAAACTCGGAAACAGACAAGGTAAATATATTTAAGTAGGGGAAAAAGACCTGGTATTATTTGCGATGACTATGAAATATTTGGTTTATTTTTTTCTAAATCGAGGGGATTTTCTCCTGTATAAAATAAATTTTAAAAACCTCTAATATTTCAGTTTAGAAAAATCTCTTTTTCTCTGGTTTCTTATCTCCGGTGACAGAAACCATTTCATTTAGCAACCACATTTAAATAGGAGGTATTACTTGAACTTCGCAGCACTTCAAAAGACAAGTAGCAGTCAGTAAGAAGCGAGTTATACTTCTCAGCATCCAATCTATCGGACAATTGTGTGAAAATCATTTTACAAGGCTATTGGCGTTCCAAACACTGGGTGAAAGGATCTGGGGATATTCCAGAAAGCCCACACGGATGAAAGCTTTCTTAACCTACATTAAATCTTGATAATGCAATAATGAGTCTTTTAAAAGGATAATTCTAATTCCCCTATCTAGTGCAATAAAGACTGTATACAGCTAATCTGCTTTGCCCTTTCAATTAAACTCGTCCAGGACGTTCTATGTAGTCAGCACCCTGAATGAGTCATTAAAATTCTCGTTCTGTAAGAGTTGTGTGCAGCGCACCGTTGTTTCTAAATTCCATTAAATCCAAATGGTCTTTATCGCCCCATGACCACTGTGACTTCAATCAGCCAATTTAATTACCTTACAAAATTGTCAGCAGAAGCAGCAAAGAAAAACAGGAAGGGCTGTGACGTTATCAAATTGAAATCTTCCTCTGTGCTGTTTCATCTAGACCAGTCAATAACAATGCTTCTCGCCTCCTTGCTGCCTTCCCGAGGCTCTTAACCTTACTCTGCTTTCAAAGATTTCTGTTGTTGTTTATAAGGGTGATTTTGAACTCCTCTCCACGAGGACATTAACACATATTGAAAGCTCGTCCTTGGCAGTAAAATTTTCATTGGCTCTAAATACTGGAATTACCAAGCCACGGATCTCTGAGGGCTGCCACAACAAATGTTTATTTTGCAGATTTTCATGGCACTCTTGACCTGGAGGCAGACTGCCTTCCCCACTAAAACCAGATACGTACATTTTCTCATTTCTCTCCTAAATGCAGGCAGAAAGGTTACCTCTTTTCCACTAAAAGGGTGTCAGTGCAAAATCCAAAGGAAAGAAAGCGCCCATCCAGGAGAGCTAATGCAGGTCTAATCTAGGAAAACCCTACTTGATTACCCAGCAGGTACTTTTCACTTGAACTCTTGTCTCATACCCTTTTGCACAGAGCTGACTCACTGCTGTCCATGACATTGCTGGTTTAAAATGCTACTGTGTTAAAATGGTCACCTGAATCCCAGAAACGTGTGGTTTCACACCCGCTGGCACAAGCAGTGGACGCAATGAGCCAACATCTTCTGTGGTTTTGCCATGCTCAGTGTTGTAAAAAACAATTATATGGAGGTAAACTCAATCTGTTTGAGTCAAAGGAGCTCAGCTAAGAAGTATGTCAGATGAAACTCATGCTAAATCTTCACAGAGGAAGACTCCAGAGTGTAGTAATTCCCCTCCCCAGATTCCCACAATGGAGTTGAAAAATCAGGTTGTTTCTTCTGAAGTCCCAAAGATTACATATCACATACAGCTTTGGTTTGCTATTATCATTATTTTATGGTGGGCAATGGGAAAGTGCTAGGCTTTATGAGAGTTTGGTGTGGAGATTTTTAAAGGGGGGAGGGGGGGTCAGTAGTAGGAAATGTTTCTGGTAAAGGTTCAAAATTCTCCCTTTGTTCCTTGAAATGTGTTCTCCTCTCTCTCTTGGCTTCCTTTTGCTTTTAAGCTGGAAGAAGACACCCAGCCACCCACCCTTCCCTTATAGTTCATTGTAACTCACAACATTCGGCTCCCTTCTTCATCTGCTTGAAGTCAGGCAACTCCAAAGCAACAAAAAGTCGAGACTGCAGACACGGGCCTCTGCTTTTCCTTACCCTTCTTTTTGAATGTGCTAAAGAAAACAAACTATCTCACAAAGTGGGGAAACACTTATCAGGCCAGTGGGCCCCCTGCGGTGAAGGTCTGTAGTCTTTCACCACACTTTCACGAATAATGAGGTACCTGGGAGAGAGGGAGAAACCGCTTTCCCCTTCCAGTCACCGGTCCCTCTTCACGCCTTTGCTGTGGGAAAGACGAGTTGCTGGCGGCAGCAGAGACAAGGCCCGAAACGGGCAATTTAACTAAAGGAGGGTATTTGAGAGTACTCTAGATTTCAAAGAGCTGACATTCGTGCCCCGCGGGGGAATAGCTTGGGAAAGAGGGGTTCTAAACAGCCCGGGCTCTTACTGCCTTGAGCAAGGGAAGGGGCGGGTTTCGGAAAACACAGGTGAGCAGTTACTGGTGGTTAACAGCTCTGAATGGCTTGTTAATTCAGCCTTCCGCGGCAAAGTGCTGGGCTGCCCCGGGAGAGGTGAAGGCAGAAGCGAGGGGCCCTACGAAAAGGGGCCAGGGCCAGGGCCAGCGCCAGCGGTCGGGGGCGGAAAGGTGCTCGGCTGGGCTGGGGCTCTGCCTCTGCCGGGCTACCTGGGATTTCTGGGGGGCCGCTCCCCTGCGTCTGCTCTTACACAGGAGCAGTGGGTCGGAAAGCTACGAACCGTGACCCTCGAGCCCGGCGCGGTTCTGCCGACGGTCACGTATTTTGCCTTTCGTGCGGTGCCAAGCGATAAGGCAAAGGTTTCCATCACACTTAGCACAGCGGAGAGACAAATACTCGGCCGCTGCTTCTCTCCCTCGTCAAGCTGGGACCCGTCCTTTTATCCGCAGCAACGGCTCAGGACTGTTCCCGTTTGAAACCCTCGAGCACCGCGGGCACAAGCCTCCTCCCCGGCGCCTCCTGGGCTTGCTGATGGGGAGCCCCGCAGGGAGGGAAGGGAGGGAGCTGGGCCCCGCGTCCCATGAAGCGAGGTGTCATTGAGGAAGGGCGCCCGGTGTGATGCCCAAGTACCACGTTGCCCTGGCCCAGCAGCGGCAGCCGTCCGGATGCCCGAGTGCCGCTGGGGGGGGGCGATGCCATCGCACCAGCCTCCCTCCCCCCGCTTTTGCCCTACGAGGCGCAAGCGAAAATAACCCCCCGCATTTGACAGATAACCCAGGCGGCATGACGTCCCTGGGTGGTTGCTAAAAGGTAGCTTGAGAGCGAGAAAGGACACGCCGGCTAGTCCCAACAACGAGAGGAGCCGTGGGAAGGACAATGCGAATCCATGGTGGTTAATTTGCACGGGAGGAATGAGGGGGCTGGAGCTCTGGCAGGCTTCAAGCTCTCCCCTGTTGCCATAGCGCTGCTGGCAGAGGAAGAAGAGCGGGGGCTGGCAGGCTGGCTTCTGGAGGGAATCTCCTCGGCTCTCGTTTCTCCTCGGGAAGGACTCCACGGGAAGGCACCGGCATCCCGTCCTCCTGGTCGCAAGGACATCCCAAAGGGACAGATAGCACGTGAAAACGGAGGGGGCGGCGGGGAGTTCCCCTCTCAGAGCTAACCAAAGCTGTTCCACAGCTCACTCCCTGCTCCTTCCCTCCTGCCCGCCATGCCCTACACAGAGGCAGACATGTCAGCCTCTGGGGAAGGAGCGGGAGTTCTCTGGCGGCCAGAGTCACTCCGCACCTGGATTAGGCTAAATCCAGGCTCCCTGAAACAGAGATGTGCAACAGGCCCGGCTGCGCAGGGCAAAAGTCTTCCTCGCTCTCTCTTACGTCTAACATTTCCCATACTAAAATAAACCAGCCAGCTGCTCCCTACCTACTTCTAAGCCTCGGAGACGGGTCGGCGGCAATTCTTCTGAAAGACAAGAAAAAGCACGCGGCGATTCAGAAGCGGACTTGTCATGCATACTTGGCTGCTGCAAACAGTGGAGCGAGCACAACCCGTTCACCGCCGGTGCGGCCAGGAGGCGGTTGGGAAGGGAAGTTAGCCTAGGAAAACACGGGCTTGTGCGACCATGTCACTGGGCGCCGGAGTCCCCCTGCACCACCCTTCAGTCTCGGGATTGCTTGTTATTCGAATCCTTACCAAAACGCTGCTCTCCAGGGCTCGCTCTATAGGTACACTGCAGTAACAATTCAGAGAGAATGCGAATCGAAAGGAGGAAAGCTCACCTCTTGCTAGCGGTGTGGCCCGGAGGATGGTTGTTTACACAGCTACCCCTGAAAGTAATTCAGACTCCTAGACACCGACCCTCGGCACCGGTTGTGAATTCCGGTTCGTGGAAGGACAGACAGCCGGACAGTGCCAGTTCACAGGCAGCCCTAGCGCTAATCTCACGGCCAGGACTATGGATCAAACTGAATGCCAAAGAAACCCCGCAATGGTATCCCGACCCGTTTAGCCATGTCCAAAGAAACAAGCATTCCTGAAGACGGTTGCTAAGAGCAACGTGCCTTAAGCACCACCTTTAGACCAGATGGAAGCAGAAAATAAGTACTACTAGGAATTCAGCACACGAGATGGGTAACAGCCGGGTGACTTTTTAATCATTGCCCACCTTCCCTTCCACATAAAAGTACGTGCGAGGGGCGGGGAGGATGGATTTTAAACAAAATCAGACGCAAACCAAGGCACTACTCCCAGGCGAAGACGGGAGCTTTCTGTGCCCCGCGGGAATGGACGTAGCGGCTGCTCCAGCTTATCGCGGCCAGCGCGAACGCGGGAGATCCGCGCCCCCTCCCTCCAGCCGTGCCGGCGGGGGGGGGGTGTCTCACCCACGCACTGCAGGTGCTCCTGCTCGTAGTAGTAGCCGCTGGGGCAATAGCAGCTGAAGCCGGGGGAGGCGTTGAGGCAAACCCCCCCCCGGCAGAGCTGGGGCCCAAAGAGCTGGCACTCGTCCACGTCTGGGGGTACAGGCAGTGTCAGGGGGTCCCCAAAGTGGTGGGGGGGGACCCCAGCGGGCACCGGGTCTGGTTGTGGGGAGCACTCACCTGCTGGTGAGTCTTGGGGGCCGGTGGGGGCTTGGCCGTGCCCGTGTGGGCAGATGGCGAGGTGATCATCTGGGGGGGGAGACACAGACGGTGCGGTCACCCAGAGGGGTCCTGCCCGTACACCCCATCTCCTGCCCATGCACCCCAATCCTTGCCCGTACACCCCCTCCCCAAACCCATGACACCACCAGCACGCCCGTGCCAAGGGCTGAACCCCCCAGCTGAGGACCCCAGGGGGGTGGGAGGGGGGGGCTTTGGGGTGTTCAGGAGGGGGTCCGGGGGGGTCCTACCGGTGCCAGGGGGCGGGCAGGGCTGGGCAGGGCACTGGGCGCCCCAAGCCCAGCCCAGGCTGCAGCAGCATTGCTGCCGGGTGACGTTGGGTGCCAGCACCCCACAAGCTTTGCTGAAACAGGCGGCCGTGCCGGGGGGCGGGGGAGGGGTTTGGGGGGCAGGGGGGGGGAGCCAACGCCCCGTCACGGGGTCAAATTCATC
>JAVJGG010000013.1:17528051-17564942 GCA_035590195.1 Aviceda cuculoides | reverse complement strand
CCCCTTTGGCCAGTTTGGGTCAGCTGTCCTGGCTGTGTCCCCTCCCAACTTCTTGTGTCCCTCCAGCCTTCTTGCTGGCTGGGCAGGAGAAGCTGAAAAATCCTTGACTTAGTCTAAACACTACTTAGAAACAACTGAAAATACCAGAGTGTTGTCAACATTCTTCTCATACTGAATCAAAAACATAACACTATACCAGCTACTAGGAAGAAAATTAACTCTATCCCAGCCGAAACCAGGACGATGTCCTAAACAGAGGCAGGTAATCACCATGTTGTGAATGTGTATTGCTGTCACTCTACGATAAGTGATTTTCATGTGGTAACTTCTGATCACCTCCATAACAATCAGGGAACAATTTGTCCCTTCATCTTGTCCTGCACAGTTTGTTTACGATGGCAGTTCAGCTGCTTTCCACCATGGCATTAAAGCAACAGTTCTGTAAGAAATTGTGCTTCTCTCAGAATCTCTGAGAGATGTTGCCTTTTCATTACTGCAACACAAACTGGTAATTCCATTTAAAATGAAAGGTGTTAAGTTGCATAACAAAGTGGATATTAGCTTTGCCTATGATTTCCTCTGAATGCATGCTACAGATAACCCAGTTTTCCTGCTGTCTTTTATACAGATTCTGTGTTAACTTATTACAACTGTAGCTGAGGATTATTTTCTTCTAATTGTGAGTCAATTTTTTATATAAAATGAGTCAATGTTCTGTGAAATAAAGAGAAAAATTAATAGACTAAGTTAGTAACATGTTTCAGGAGGATTCAGGGGGAGGAATTCAGGGTTTAAACTGATGACTAGTAAAGAAACCCATATTCCTTTAAAATTAATAGTTTTTAATAATAGAAAAAATGTAACACAATCTAACTATATTACTACTGTGCCATGAATATAAGACTACATAATTATATTGTTGCTATGCCATAGATGTTCACATTTATATGTTCTTCCTGTCAATGAATTACACAAAAAAGATAAAAAAGATTTTACACAGAAATTAGCCCTTTCCTAGAAGATTATTTGAGAAAGACAACTGGAAAATAAAAATAATCATTACATTTAAATGTAAGACACAGTTATGAAGACGGTAACTGGTTAGACCACAAGTGTAAATCACTGAAAAAATATGGTTCAAATCTGCATCTTACATTGGATTTTAACTAATCGGTTACAAGGAACCAAGGGATGTGGAGAAAAATCATGGAATGAACAACAGAGAAAAAAGAATGAATTTGTAACCAGCATTTTCAGTATCTAGTTATTTAAGTTTAACACAACAGCACAGACTAATCTACTGTATCTTTTAAGCTGAGCAGTTCATAGCGGAACTTACACGCATTTGCCTACTTATTAAATGCCTCACAATGTTTGCAAAAGGGACATTGCCGTGAGAATGCAAAGAAATTAAATTAAAACAGAGCCCAAAACAAACAACAGATTCACTGGTGACTCAAGAGGCCTCCTGTGTAAAGCAAAATAAAATGCTGAAATGAAGAATTGCCCTAACATTTCTAGCCTAACATGGCCATGATAATATGTTTTTGGTTTTGGTTTTTTTTAATTTATTTTTGTTTTAAGGCAGAAAACCTGCCTAAATCCCAGTCTTACAAATACTTATGGACAAGGATAGCTTTGCACACATGACTAGGTCTTCTGAAACCAATAGACCCACTCACATTCTCAACTGTTTGTAAAATCAGACTGTACGTCCTGTAGGAACCATTTCCCAAATGCAAAATCCAGTAACTGTAAATTTAATGTTTACCATCTGCCAGCAAATTAGCTTTATCTTAAAACACCAGACTGTGATGCACTTTCCACTAGAGAAGAGTTTTTTCTATTACTTATTTCCCTGATTGATTAGTCTAAAGCTAAAAATTATGTGAAACTGTCTTCTCCAGTTGCAATCACATCTCTGTTACAGGAGGAGCAACTCCACCAAATGGCAGCCTGTTTATCAAAACAAAAGGCAGAGTTAAGAAGCATGGCTCCTCCAGCAGTAACCGAATCTATCAGACCTCAGGAGAAGCACCATAGCAAAACATCCCCTTCTCAGTAAACTCTGCCAATATAAAAAGTTTCATGGGTAAGTAAAAGTAAAAAAGTAAAAAAAAAGTAAAAAAAAAAGATCATAGGAGTTAAAGAATTAAAAATATTGCTAAGAAAATGACCCAAACATGAAACTTTATAAAAAAGAATAAGTTATATTAGATGAAAATTCTAAAAAAATATTGGAAACATGATACAATCACACAGAATGTAGTAAGATATATTATTATCTCTTACATAAGATGTATTTTACATTTGATATAAAGATATTTGTAATATTAAGTTGCAATAGCATGAAGGAAGACACGCTAGATAGAGGAGAGTCAATGGGAAAGGTTAATATAAAAGCAACGATTTGAAAGAGAACTCTGAGACAGAGAAATAATAGTATAAATAAATCATGCAGAAATATTATTAACAACACATTGAGGGGTTTGTGCAGATCCCATTACAGATAAGGACTATATCCGTCAAAATACTTGCAAAATACCCTCACAAAACTACTACATATGAATGTGAAACAGCAATAAATTATTAACGTTTCAGATCTAAGAGTTACTAACAAAGGGGAGAACCTGTAAGAACTTCCTCTTGTCCACGGCAGTAGTAAAACATCACTTAGTATACATAATTTGTAATTTTAACTACTATGATTTTATTTTAGTCCTTGTTGCTGTCAAAACAACGCAGCAGGAAAGAATAGGTGGAATACTACATACTGGGCTTTGAGGCAACATGCACTGTCATTGGACAGCTTTTAGTGGCCTTTCATGTGTCCTTTTTCATGTATCTCTCTCTCCTCCTTGTCATTCCTATCAAAAAATACCTGTTTTCCCAATTGTCAGCAGTGACAAAGGAATTAAAAATATTAGGGAGAGCTTTTCCCTCTGTCCTTATAGACTTCAATATAAACAGTGCTGCCTACTTCAGTTACGGAAGCCATACAATAAACTGGGAAACAGTTTTCTCCTCAAGTTAGAATGACCATTGCTGCTTCAGATGTTTCTCTACACACTTTTGAATACAATTTAGTCCCTGGACACAGGATTTCTTTCATGTCATTTTATGTTAGGACTGATAGTTCGGAGTACTCCTCTGGGAAAGGGTAGTCCCAAGTTTACCTCTCTTCTCTGAATTAGGCTGAGCAGGGATTTCAAACTGGCTCCCTTATGTAATCTTCCCACTTCTTCCACCCCCAAGAAAAATGATACCTTGGTATGTGTATTTCAGCTGCATCGTTGAGTGACTCTCTCCCGAACAGTCGTTCTGTCCTTGATTTGCTAGTAAACAGTATTGTAAATAAATGCATTTTAATGAAAACATTTGCTTTTGATGGACTAGAACTTTCCAACAAGATAAAGCTAGCTGTTTGCAAATCAGGAAACAAGATAACAAGAAATATTTATGATATACTGAATTCTGCTTTTGATTTTCTTTCCCAGTCACCTCATCTATACTTTTGCATTGTATGTTTGTCTTCATATTCTTGCCGATAGCATACAAAAAATTTTACTTCTTTCAATGAAATAACAAACACAGAAAATGAATGGCGTAACAGCCCAAACAAAAGATAATTCCTGATTTATGGTCACGTTAAACATTCACGAAGATCAGGTTTGGATCTTTCTAGTGTATGATCAGATATAGATGGATTTATGATCATCATCTAAAGAATTCCATGTTACTGCTTTAAAATGATAGCATTTATGACAGATTGGAATACTGCAGGTTATGTGTTTATGTATAACCGAGCACTTTGAATAATTTCAATTCTTATGCTTAAATATTTTTTATTTCTTTTCACATCTCAAAACAGGTTCCATATTCATGTTTGCATGTTTTACTCATCTTTCAAAGCCATGTTTTGCTAATTCTGACATTGTAATGTACTGTGGTAGAGATGAGAATAAGACCATAGCTATTTTAAGAATATTTCTTTACTATTATATGGTTAGTATGAAGTCAGCTTGATAGTTATTAAAAAAAAAAAAGCTTGTTATTTCAATAATAATACATTTTGCAATAAGCACGCTAAATTCATGAAGTAAAGTACTTGTTTATGCCACTATCCTCACTGTCTTTTAAGACTGCTTAAAGAAAGGTTTAAGAAAAAGGATGAAAGGGGGAAAAATGGAGAAAAAGTTTCTGAATATTACTAAGATCTAGGAAACCCTTTCTGTGAATAACTTTAGACTGAGAACCTAGAGATCTTACTTCTTAAAGGATTAGGCAGTATCTGAAGAGGGGTTCAAAAATACCAGTTAGTCATTAACATCTGTACTTACCTGCTTTAAATTGCATCCCTAAACTTCAGACAGGCAAGTCAAACAATTGGTGAGAGAATGTGTTATCATCCCTCTATTAAAGAAAGGGCAATGAGGCAAAAATGTTTAACACAGCAAAACTGGATGTTGGGTGCTTAAATTCTTTGGAGAATAAATCCAAGATCAGGTATGAAGTCTGCAAATCTTTGGAAGTGAGTCCCATTCTCTCAAGCTTAACTGAAAGGGCACCCTTCCTTTTCAACAGCATAAATCCCAAATCCATGCAACTCCATATAAAGATGCCCATTGACTAGATCAGGTTTGGAAAAAAAACCATAGTAAGAGATGCAACAGTTTTCAATCAGGATAAACTTCCTTAAAATCAATGAGAGTTTCATTTAAAACTCTGAATAAATAATTAAGGACCATTAAGTACTAGTAATCTGAACTATGCACAGAGACTACAGGAGTTATCTATCTATAAAGAGTTACCATACAATTAGCACAACAGTAGTCTTTTAAAATATGAAATTAGAGCTTTAACAGACTCTGTTCTGTGGCATTATGCAGAGCATTAAATATGTTAAATGTCTGTTCAGCCATCGACAGAAGACACAGGAGTGAAAAAAACGACACTTTATACATTAAAATGTCAATGTCAGTTTGAAGCCCCATTAGCTCAGGAAAAGTCATTTTTTTGCCTTGACTACTACAGAACATCAGTCAGTTCAAACTTTCAATACATTTTTGATGTGTTCTCAGTCACTTGGGGAAGCCTTTTTTGTTTTAATTCAAATATTTTTTAACATAGCAAGTGAAAATCAAATTGGAAACATTACGTCTTAGATTGTTGCCTTCCTTTCAGATTTCTACCATACCGCTCTCCTTGTAAGACTTCTCTTATGCATACAGTCTGAACACATACACAGCAGAGAGCAAAGAGAATACAGAGCTGAATTTTCTTCTTTACAGTGGGCCTCAAAATACTCACCTAGGTAGTGATGAAAATTACATGTCTACCTAAGCTCAACTGAATGTATTAAAGAAGCTTAACCAAATGTAGAAACTACAGGGAAGCATTTAAGAGTAGGCTTCCTCTTCAGCTAACTTTACCACGGTTAAGGACCTTGCTGAATCTTATCATCAGGGTTCTTCTTTCAGACGACAGAAACTGCCTAATGGCAGCTCTGCCCATTTTTTACATAGGCTAAGAGTTATGAGCCTTTGTTTTAGTCCTTCTGTGCTGCAGTTAATAGTTAGGGATTACTATCACACTCTCAGAATTTCTGAAATGGATAGTCAAGTAAAATATAATCACTTATTTTGTGCTAAATTCTACAGTGGCTACATACACATGAATGCTGTATGAGCATCTACACAGTTATAAATGCAGAATTTTTATGACAAGTTTTATATGGGATCTGCAGAGCTCTCACATAATCCTGCACTGGACAGTACAGCCAAAGGAGTGGCATTTGTAATTGATATCAACATGTTCTGAATGAGCTACCCTTTCATATACTTGTCCTATGACTCAAGCAAAGTCGGTGGTAGAGTAGCATGCAGTATAATCAGTGCTATAAGAAGATAACTTTTTGTTATGATCATGACTGTGTACCTAGGAATTACAGAGTGTCCATAAGGTGTCTGGAAAAAGGAGAAAAGAACAAATGCAAGCACAAGCAAAAAACCCCATAAAAATCTTGAGGACAATTGAGGTTCTTTGTATCATCTAAATAGCTAAGAAGCAAGAAGCCAAGTATCCCCATACAAAGATCGACTGGATGCTAGTTATAAAGTATTCTTCAGTATCTCTTTCAAAATAGCTCCCTCTGCAGACACATTTACCCTGAGATGGGAGTGGGGCTTTGTCTTTCTAGTTGTGGGGTCTTTTTTACCTCATGTTAGATTTACTCTTCTCAAATCAACACAAGCTGTCTCATTTATGAAGATGGGAATATAAACTTGTCAAAAAAAAATCGTTCATGTCTTTTAAACCTGAAAATAAATTTTACTGCAAGAAAAAGACAATTTTGTGAGATTGCCAATAAATCTGCTGTGCTCAAGGCTAGACAAATATTTATACTATGTACCCAGATCATTATCAGCCACATTTCTAGTTCAAGTCTAAACTGACACTACAGAAGAATAACATATACACTTAACGATGATGACGTATTCAGATGTCTATTCCATTTCCACTACTAGTGGTCTTTTAGCTCAGAAGTCATTTTGTTCTTGCTCAACTTATTTTCTTTGGTAAAAATGCTTATTTCAATTCCCACTTTATTTGCTACTTAATCCCTCATAAACAGTCATGGTCAGTTTATTTCTATATTTCACTTACTACTTCACAGAAAATAATACCAATGCCCTCTGATTCATTTTAATATTGTGGCTCTCACAGCGAAGCTGTTACGCAAACCTAGATTATTTCAATGATTAAATAAACATAAAATGGGCATGACTTTTAAAAAACAACATGTGGTGGAACAGATAATTGGTTTATTCTTACACTATCTTTCTAAAACATCTTTTCCACAGTAGACTCATAAAAGCCTCCGGTAAACTACAGCCTTTGTCTCCTGTTGTTCAATAACTCTTCCAAATTCCCAGAACTATCACCAAAACCTGCTTCGGTAAATCAGTCTTTCCGACAGTTAAGTATTACCAATGGATGTTACAGTGGCTGGATACCCAAACTTTGAAGGAAAATGCTAACTTATAATAAAATATTCATTGCAGATTACACATGAAAACATCATTTCCATTTTTACTACTTCCATAAAATGAAAATTTACTGTAAATTTTTCAACAGACATAAGAACAGCAAGAGATCAAATCAGGAAAGGATGAATTAAAAAATCCCTACCAAATCAAGGATAAAATTCAGTACGCTGTTTGATAGTAGGTTTTGAAAAACTGCAATTGACAGGATGACACCATTTTGTTACAAGAAGAAGAGATTAGACAGAGTAATATGTGATCTGTTCAATGTAACGTATTTGCCTTATTTGTATTCTTTGCTAGGACCCAACCTTTGTAGAGGTAACAACTGAATTATAAGTGAATAAGAAAACTATACCATCAGACTTGCTAGTGAGAGAGATTTTAGTCAGAAAATCAGTTCTTCAGATCCTACTCTTACATGTTTCATTGCATAAAATAAACTGTATTTGCTTTATGGCTTTCCTTCCAGTTTTAGTTCTGTAGAGTACAGAATTTATGAATACTTGTCTGAATAAATGTATGCAAAAGAAAGAAATAGCAAAGTCTTTCAGCCTCTTTCACTATGGACTTCTTGTCAAAAATGAATTACTTGGAACTCTACCAGGAAAGGAAGAGTATCTTTTCAACAAAGAAGAAAAATTACCAAATGAGTAAAACTTAAATGTGATTAAATCATTCATAAGTGAAAAAAAAAAAAAAAAAAGCGCACAGCTCTTACTGTTATAAGTACAGATAAACAAATGGTATCTTTTCCTTTGTAATCTTTGTTATCTGATTTATCCTTCTTTACCTCTTGGGTTTTTTTTGTGGTGTGTTTTCAAAACAGTATCTCCTTGTTCTTTGTTACTTCTACTTTTTCACGTATTACTATGTGCAAGCAGCACTGAGTCAGTTTCACTGGAAGCAATGTTTTGGAAAAAACTATATCAAAAATTTATTATAACACTGAAAATAAATTGATAAACCATTTGAATCAAAACAGCAAATCAGAAAATCAAAATAGAAAATCCTTGAAAATCAGAATTTGTTTGTTTGTTTGTTTTGGTAACATACAGTAGCTGGCTCACCTTTCCATGTTACATTACTCCACTACATTCCTATGCTATTTAGGAATGATAATCATTGGGTAGGTCAACAAATAAGGCAAAGCAGACACAGAAAAAGACTGCAGACAAGAACTAGTTGAAACTGGTTAAGAGCACAAGCAACCAAACCAAAGGCTGCACTGCCTAGAGACTCTCCTCCCATTTGACATTCTCTTGATGCAAACTACTGGGGGAAGCTGTCCCCAGAAGCAAAGATATTAAATGGAACATTTCTCCTCAGTCCTACACTTGGTACAAGACAGCAGAGACAAGCCAACAAAGAAATCAGACTAGTAGAAGCAGCCATGTAGAACCAAATTTGGACATGTAAATAATAAGGAATTTTTGCATGAGATTTGTCTACATTTTTCTAAATTTTTCTACCCCATTTTCATTTTTCTTAGCTGTCCTTTCTTTAGCATATTCACCTCAGCTTACCATCCTTCATCTCTGCCTATTTGCTGTTTCTTTCCATTAGATTATCCTCCTAAGAATGCCTTCTCTTCAAATAAATTATCATCCATTACTTCTCCCACCACCATATGCTCTATATGCCTCTGTTATCCTCCTTTCATTAGCCTGTGACTGACTGTCTAAAATAAGAATTTAGGAGAGAGACTGCCTACTGCTCTGTGTCTGTGCATTCTTTAACTGGGACAGTTATCATTCTTGTAAGTCCCACAGGAAAAAAAAAAACATGATTAATCCTGAGGGCAAGTGCTGCCTAAAGGGAGCACAAATATCTCCCCTGACACCACCAAAAGTTACTCATATTTCATAGCATATATTCAGCCTACATACTAGGATTACACACACCCCCCAAGCAAACACAAAGCCAAAACCCAACAACAATCCTTTCTTAGTGAAATTGAAGATGGAAAAATCAGTCCCTTGCCATTCTTCCAAAGATTCCCAAATCAGTTCTGTAGTTGCTATGAAACATGATATTGGCAGTCATCCCTACAAATATTGTAGGTCAAAGGCTTATACAGAAAGAAACAAACACAAAGGGGAACAAGAAAACAGTAGTTTCAGTCTTTGGAAAATAAATCATATAAAGGACGAATCTCTCACAGGATTATTAGGGCAATTAATACATACAGAAAAGTTTATCAAGTTCATAAGCAAACACGAAGGACAGAATTGCACTTCCAAATTTTATTAAAAAATATGTAAAAATAGCATTTACAGCAAGGGAAAATCCTTGAAAATCAGCAGAGTTTCATGATGTTTAGTGTCTGTGAGAAATAGCAATATGTATTCCTGTCTATGGCTAGAACGTATCATGCATGCATCTTGCATCTATATAAAATCAGACTCAATCTTCAGAGATTATCAGTGGAAATCTGTGTACTTAGCACCAAAATATTGGATGGCAATTAATACCAATAGCATTAGTAATAGTAGCATTAGTAATAGTAATAGCAATAGTATACTTCAATAGATTTTAAATAGGCTTTATTTTATTCAGGAAAACATTTTGTTACTCTTTTCTGTTAGGTCAGGATTTTACCCACAACGATTATACAAAATACACGCAACCTGTTTGACTTAGACACTCAGAGTATTTGTATAAGATTTGGAAGGCATTTTCTGTACTCAACCACTCAAAGGAAGATCTGTTTATGGGAAATCTTCCAGAAGTGAAAAATAAAAATTTTTAAAAATGCAGTATCAGTGTTAGATGTTACTCTAATCCTGCAATTCTTTCACGTCACAGCACGGACAGTCCTTTAGATAGAAAGAGCCAATTTTCAGTTTTGAAATTAATTATTTAATCATCTTAATATACTGTGTCATTTCTTCTCAATTAATCACAAAAGTAAAATATTCAAAACTGTCGTGAGCAGGTATATTGTCCAAAAGCTGAGCAAAATAATAAATACTTACGAGTCAAATTCCAAAGCCATACTTAAAAGTTCAACAATTTTGTGCAATAAAAATGGAACATAAGCGCAAAAATTAGGTGTAAGTTGAACATTTCTTCTTCATAGCTCTTAATGTCTTTAAGGACGGAGAAGAAACATTTTTTCTACAACCAAATACACATCCACTTTAAGCTTAAGGGGAGTTTAAAGTTTATATGCTGACTTATTTCAATGGGTATATTTCATATGATTTTATATAAGAAAATTCCTGGGTTTTTTTTAATAAAAGAGAAATCCTTAACAATGTTCATAAAGAATTTATGGAAGGCATAAAGACTTTGTTGGCATGCAGTGCTGTCTCTGAGGGGGAGAAACATACATTTCATTTTATGTGAAAGATGGTGGCAATAGAGTAGCTGTACATAATGATGAACAGTAGCACTGAGAAACTACTCTGGTGGGAAATCCCTCTATTAGGAAATACCATTTTGCTGAATATTGACAGCAGGTATTCTTCATGAATTCAAGGGATCAGACCAACACTCTGCATAGGTAAGTTAGTGACTAATGTAATTATTAAGCATGTTGGGGCTTTAGTTCCGCATTCTGATAAAGCGAAAGAGGCAATAACCTTGCATTCCTTAATAAATCTTCTGATACAAATGGCTAAATATTTGGCCAAATTGTCTGCTGATGTCAATGGGCAACACTTCAGCTATGTCAGTGTAGCTGTTTTATTTTACATTGGCAGAGAATGTTGCTCTTTTTGCAATATCGTAAGGCAAAATCCAAAGACAAGCCCAGTATAGCAGTGCCAACACAGTGTAGTACTAATGCAGAAAACAAAGCTAGTGTGTAGGGGTTAATTGGGGTAGAACCTGGTGGCAATATTTGAGTCAGAGATCTTTTCAAAGCAAAGTAAATAACATGTGGATTGTGAAATGACATAATGGGACCTCTATATTCACATAAAGGGGAATAAAAAATAATCTTTTACAAAAAAACCCCAACACCCAAACCCACAAAACCCAAACACCAAAACCCAGGAGATAGAGAACCACGTCTCTAGCATACAAAGTGAAGGACTGGATTTCTGTATTTTCCTGGTATTTCCAAGAAAATGCCAGTCATTTAACTAGATTGCCTTTCTGGGACAAGCCATGCAAAATTTAACAGACCCAGTACCTCTACCACATAGACTGTATTCCACCCTTCTAATCCATCCTCTATAATCCAGTGGATGAACCTCTTTAGTCATCTTTAGGGTATCAATGGAAGCTGAGATGGATGTCAGAAAATTAAGATAATCTCGCTCTCTTCGATTCTCGGTTCTGCTCAACCACACAGGAACTGAAATCGCATTTCCTTCCTACTCGCCCCAGAAGAGTGTTCCAAACATTAGGCCACAGAGTATTCCACACAAAATCCTTCTTACAGAATTCATTTTCCTACTGACACCAAGCTGAACAAACAGGAATTCAAGAGGCATGAGGCAGCAAAGGAGACTCACTAGAGCCAGAGAAGGCAATAAACAAAAAATGTTCTAAGGAGCTGAGGTGTCTAATCCATTGGATTTTATTTCTATCTAGGAAATAAAGTACTTAAAACCCACTGATGAACATTTTCAGCTGCAAAACAGAAAGATTTGTTCACATCACTGTTGCTGGTACATTTTCCCACAAATAAGATTTGGACTCTAAGTACACCAATCAACAGAAGTCTCAAAATTATTTCTAAAAAAAATCACATAGGATCAAAAAGAAAATAAAAACTTCACCCCTAGTGCTATCAGCAGAGGCCAAGCTTGAGAGTTTCCGAAGGTTATTGCTACATTATTTTCAAATCAGTTATTATTTAAGATCCTGTCAATCTAGAATGTTTATGAAGGCTATCTGAATCTTTATTATACCTGAGTCCTTTTGCTGTCTAGACTGCATCTTTGCATTTTGGCAGGAAAATAATGATCTGGTCAGAGAGTAAGAAAAAGGCTCAGTAGTGAATTTCTTTACCACACAGTGATTCTCTTTCCATTTATTTTACTCTGTTATTGCAAGGACCAAATCAGTTATTTAAGTTGATGCCATCTTTAGAACAGTCAGTATCCTATCCCTGGATATTAATAATAATAACATGAATCTGTTTACTCCAGTAATATCACAGAGTATTTACATTTTCAGTACTTTATTCACTTCATATTAAAAAAATCTAAATTCAGATGACTTCAGGGTAGAGGTTAACATCTAAGATGTCTACACTCCCACTGAAAGCAATAGAGCTCTAAACAATGCAGCCAATAGAATTGAGTGTTATTGGTTGGCCAAATGTAGATATCTACTTTAGTGAGGACTGAACGGCTCCCTTGATTTCACTGATTGGACCTAACTCACATTCAAAAATGCACACTGAAGACATTCAGTTTCACTATTTGAATCAAGCCCTGAATTATCCCTTCTCCCAGTAACACTTTAGCTTTTCCATAATTAAAGACTATTCAATATTTTTATTTCTTTATATGCAACTTGTTCATGTAAAAGAAGTTTCACTGTGTGTGAAATATTAATTGATTCAAAGGTGGTAAAATAATTCAACTTAACAAGTTATATATATCATTGCCTAAAACAAAAGCTCAGCCAAGACATGAAGAAGCTATATCATATTTTTGTTCTCTTTTCTTTCACAGTCCTTCTTTCCTTTCTAATTTGAATATAAATTTAAAATGGAAATTTGAACCATTAGGCAATTTCCACCTATAATATGTAATGGAAAAGACACAGAACACAGTTCACAATTATTTATGTCAACAGACTAACTCGTGCATATCAGAAATACATGTAGACACATGTTGTCCTTTCCGTGCTACATTACCATATAGTTTTATACAGCCCAGAAGATGACACCTTTCACCTTATAACCTTTTATCTTTAAACACAGATAAATATTTCAAAAACTGTCCAACTAAACTACTTTGAAAACATACATAGAAATCCCTGAACACTCCACCTATATCAAGAAGGTACTCGCATCATACAATAGGTGCATAAAAAACCCCATACCTTTAAACCACATGTATTTCTTTAAGTATTGTGCTACATACAGAGAGACAATTTAAGCCACAGCCAAAATACCCAAAGCACCTTAAAATAGCTTGTCCTTGCAATTAAAGGTTCACTCATTAAAAATTACCCAGTTGTGAAGCTCTGACCCTCCAGGATTACTGCTGGGCTATTGCTCAGGGAGAGGACTATACAGTGTATGGTGGGCTTGAGCCCAGAGCAGGACCATCTCCTGATCTTGTCGATCCTGTGTGAAAGACAGGTGAACATGCCAACTGTACGTAGGCAAAACAAGAGGATAAGGAGATTGCAGAGAGAGCTAAGGGTATAAATAGTTGAAAATTATATACGTTCTTTTCCCTAGTCCAAGCTAATAACAGTACAGGACATTTCTTGTACAGGCGGTGTTTCAGTACTCGACTGAACACCTGAAGGACAGTAAGAAGGCCTGATGGTGTTTTGGTATAAAAACAAAGGAGGTAAGCGAGGTGCGTTGTCAGAGTATTGCTACAAACTGGGCAGGCCACATTCATAATCAGGTAGAAGATACAAAGAAACATAATAATGATGCGAAGTAGAGCTTGAATTCAGTCTTTAAAGGTTTGTTCATGGAGACATCATATTCAGCATGCTCATACCCTGTCCAAGCAGTTGTGGAGCTCCTGTAAATTATGTTGGCTGCTTACAATGATGACAAAAGTCATTCCTGCAGACAAGGACTGATGGTGCAGATGGATACTTCTGCCATATGTCCTGTACTTATAGACAAAGATGAGGATGTCTTCTAAATCAGGAAAATTCAAAAACTCATAATATACCCTTTACATAAGTAGCTGATGGGTACATTGAAGCTTTTTTTCATTTCTTTCCCATTTGTTGACTGTCTCAAGAGTATCTCAGTGCATTAAATACTTTGCATAGCAATGCTGTTTCTAGTTTGAGCAAATTAAGTGGCAGTGAAGCTGTAAATCTCATCGTTCTGGAAATGCAGAACATCCTCTGTTCTCTCCATGAGTGCATCCATCATGCACTTACATATCTTTCCTCCAGGAATCTTATAGGTAAAAAATAATTGTCTTACAACTGTGTATACATTTCAATAAATCTAGGTGATCATCCATCTTTATACAGAAAAACACACAGAGGTTTATCAATCCAAATTCTATGTTAGTTGTTAATTTCAGCCAAAACTATATTTATGGGTTGTTGTTTGTTTGTTTGTTTGTTTTAAAAACAATTTGTTGTGATTGTTGTCCATAGCTTCCTTCCCTTTTAAAGGCCAGTTGTCTTGGTCTGCGTATGTGCTAGAATTCAAAATAAACTCCCACTTGGAGAAAGAAGACAGTGTATGGGTAGAGTTTGAGTTCAGTCTATAGCAGATGAAGTCTATTAGAAGAATTGAGGAGAACAGGATCAAAAGTCAAGCATATTAAATCTCATGACAGTATCACAGTAGCTTTTCTTGAAGAAACTATTTTATGTATGTAGGTATTTGATAACTGAAACAATCAAAAACTTCTGTGAAAACTAAAATGAGGTCTGTTAGAGAAATTTTACATTATTTCAGCACTGTTATTTCCCATAGATTCTACTTTTATTTATTTGAAATACTGCCTTGCATTTGGAGAACAAAAGGGATGGCAAAATGTTGCCTCCTTTTCGTGACTGTAAATTGTTATTTTCACCAGTAACTCCATCTTTTTCCCCACTGGGCCATTAGAAGATGTATGAGTTTTAGTAACTTCAGTAATTAAAAACTGGACCTAGGTGGTCAATGTAATTACACATCATTATTACAAAGCACGTGACAAGCTAGAAGACTTTGTTTCTCTAGGGAAGATCATTATTTATTATATGAATGAAACAACAGCAGCAAGTACAACCTGCTGTATGTGGAATGCAGGTTGTTGAACAAGCCATGAGATAGAGAAATAAATGTTCTGATTCCTTTTTAGTCCATGTTTCATTCTTCACTTTTATTGTCTGTTCCTTTCTCATTTGTTGAGCTGCTCCAATATCTTATGCACCAACTGAATGCAATAGTTGAACTACTTTTTACATAAAAACGTTTTTTAGGTGGCTTACACTAGAATATCTAATGTCATCTGAAGTTCATGCATGTAACGTCTCAATTACAAACTGGAAATTGCTACACAATGACAAAACAGGAAAATTATGCCTTACATACATAATTCTATTAATTTGTCTTATTGCCCTTAGATATCTTTTCAGGACCTTTCGGTTACAAGGAAAATATTCTCCTCTGCCATAGAAAGAGCTCTCTTATTCATTGGTTTTATTGCCATGAATCCAACTGTCTACAAGATCATTATGTGAATAAGACATAGCTGCTTGTGGAGCCATGTAAAAAATAAACTCCTTTCAATTTGTTATTTTCAAAGTATATGAAATATTACAATATTTTTCAATATTCTGTTCCTCTGGTATAATCTTTATTTGTCATATAATAATGTAAATTACCAACTTTGGACAGAAGAAAATGAAACCCAGTATATGCACATATTTGTGTCCTGTTCTGTCCTGGATTTAGTCATGCTGAAGGAAATGGTGACTCAGTCACCCCATTCTGACAAATCCTTTTTATGCTTTGCATTTAATAACTAGGGAGACAGATTTTTTCTTAAAGGTCAGATGCCATACACTGGAGCTACATCTTCTGCTGTCAAAGCTGTTAGTGCTGTCAGGTCTTCTCCATGTTTCTGAATTGAGGTGCAGTGTTCCCATTATATACTGTGTACATTGTCCCCTCTGGAAATTGTGTCAGGCTTCCTTTCACTCAGCATGTCTTGCATTGTAAGCAACACCAGTGTGTGTGTTGTTACAACACTTCTCTTTGGTGTTTCACACATATAACGTCAATTTATCTCCAAAGTTTCCACAACTTGTTAACACTATTCCTTCAACCAACTCAGGGAAGAATACATAGCCGAGAAGACTGGCTAAGAATACTGGATAAGTGTCATACAATCAGATTCCATATTCCTGGGAATCCCATTTAATTAGTGCTTACTAGATTGCCAAGCTTGGAAAGGATAACTTTGCTCCAATATAACTTACAAAGTTTGTTTAATAAGTTTGTTTAATAAGTTTGCATATTTTCCTGTTTTGGTTTGTTTTCTATTTGAAAATGACTAATTACTTCCCAGGAACAAAATTACTTACCATGATAATGAACAACTACTCATTCCAGAGACCGCCTCCAAATGCATAAGAAATAAATGTAAGTTTTGATTCTACCTTTATTGCTGAGCCATTATCCGATTAATAAGATCAAACCAAATCCTTTACAGAGCTCCAAATGTTAAGACTACATTTCCAGTTTTCTTATTCAAGCACGTCTCTAAACAGTTCCACACAGAAAAGAAACACACAGTATAAAGAAAGAATGCAAAAGGTATTCTCTGAGTTATAAGATTACCTCATAGCAAAAATCTAACAGAAGAAATGCATCTGTACATACACTGCAGTGTCAAGTAGTGACATGGCTCACTTCACATCATAGACAAAATAAATATTCCATGAGGCCAACTATGTTTTTTTCTCAAAGTTTTCATATTCTAAAATCCAGCAAATCATGACTGTTACAGAGGGGAAAAAAAGCACAACTAAAACCAACAGGTTGCCGAAAACTCCTGAACAACAGATAACTTCAGTCTGAAATATTATTTTAATAGTACAGGAAATAGTGCAAGAAATCGCACCTCCATCCTGCATCCCCAAGAAACTATTTCTTTTCAGAATCATCACCTTAACAGGTGATTCTGAACCATCTGCAGTCCTTACCCTTGTCTTCCTGGCTGCCCCGTACAAAGAAACCGAAAAGAGCTATCGTCTCCAGTGACAAGACGGTGTTTTGAATCCCACAAATTGTAATCCTCTAAACCTTTCAGGTCTTTTGGAGTTCTACAGAGTAAGGTTTTTCATACTGCAAACAGTTGTTATCCATACCTGAATGTTGAGTGAAATTGTTGGTTGCCATTACTTGTAAGTGACAGTGCTGAAAAAGGATTTTTCTACTCTTTTTCAACAGCTGTAGCTTGCAAGCTTGTTATTATTTTTGTACTCCATTTAGTACATGAAAAAAAAACTTTTTTTAAATAGCCTTTTTGACTACTTTCTCAATACAACCAGCTTTACTGCAATAATCAATTTCTTAGTAAGCTTCTGTAAGAATGTTATTCCCCTTAGAAGTCATTTGATATAATTTTAAGTGCTTTTGAATTCCTTCAGATTAAAAAGGTCAGGGTTTTTTGGGGGGGAGGGTGGGTGGTGAAATGGTACTCTTTTCATTCCTATTAATTTTATTAAAATCCTTCGGGAAACGAAACCTCATTAGAACTGAGACCATGTTTTGAATTAATGACAGACAAGCTTCAAATACTTTTCTTAAGCTATTATCTCATTGTGAAAGATCACTTTTTAGATCACTGTCTCCTATCAAAAAGATAGCCAGAAACCTGGAAGACTGCTTTGGTTTTGTTTGTTTGTTTTGTTTTTTCTCCCGCACCCTGAAGATGGTAGAGTTACTGTAAGAAGACATTTGTACATGTGGCAGGAGTATAGAGGACATTATTTTAGAAATTTCATTGGTTCTAAAGCATTCTAAGTATTTTTTTACAACCAACAGTAAAGGCATATCTTTTTCACTACAAATTTTATAATGCTATGCACACCTCACCTTCTACTGCTGATTTAATGTAAGCTATACTTAAAAGCCTCATTAAAATAACATACGTCAAATGGAACAACAAACTGCTTTATAGAAGGTATTTGACTGTACTAAAACAAATAAAATAATTATATTGTTAACATTAATTCATGTAGGAATTCAAGTTCAGAGAAGGCGGCACTTCTAAGACCTTATTTACTTTCTAATTCATTGCTTAAAATAAATCAGATTAACTTTGCCTACCTCCGCTGTGTAGAGAGGATACATCACATACAGACAGACATGAAAGTTGCAAATCTTCCCAATGTACTTAACAAGCTGAGGTCCTAGCTAGACCTCACCTCCTAAGTCTTCAACAGGGGATATTGTTGCCTCATGTAGAAAGTATTCCAACTCCAAAAATCCAAGCTTGTAGATCGTTTTGGGTTTGTGTGGTGGGGTTTTAGTAGCAGCGGGAGGGGCTGCAGGGCCGGCTCCTGTGAGAAGCTGCTGGAAGCTTCCCCGGCTCCGAGCCGGACCCGCCGCTGGCCCAGGCCGAGCCCCTCAGTGTCAGCGATATCACCTTGGGGAGAACGGAGTTAAGAGGGGAAACCTGCGGTGGAGAGGGATTGGAATGTGAGAGGAACCCCTGTGCCACAGTGAGGCAGCAGGCTGTCCCCCCCCAGCCCATGGAGGGGAGTGGGGAGCAGATGCCCACCTGCAGCCCGGGGAGAGAGGAGCCCACGCCGGAGCAGGGGGTGCCCCCCAAGATGGCCGCCACTCCATGGGAAAGCCGGCGCTGGAGCAGTCTGTGCCTGAAGGACTGCAGCCCGTGGGAAGGACCCATGCCAGAAAAGTTCATGAAGAACTGCAGCCCACAGGAAAGACTCACGGAGAAGTTCGTGAAGGACTGTCTCTGGTGGGAGGGACCCCACGCTGGAGCAGGACAAGAGTGAGCAGTCCTGCCCCTGAGGAGGAAGGAGTGGCAGAGACAAGGTGTGACGAACTGACCCCAACCCCCATTCCCCATCCCCCTGCGCTCCAGGAGTGGAGTTGAGGCAGGAAGGAAGGAGAGAGGGGTGGGGGGAAGTTGTTTTCAGTTTGGGGTTTACTTCTTATTATGCTTATTTTTATTTGATTGGTAACAAGTTAAATTGATTTTGTTTTTTCCTCAAGTTGAGTCTGGTTTTTGCCTGTGACCAAAACTGCTGAGTGACCCCTCCCTGTCCTTGTCTCAACCCACGAGCTCTTTGTTATATTTTGTCGTCCCCATCCCCCTGAGGAGGAGGAGTGAGCAAGTGGCCTCGTGGTGCTTTGTTGCTGGCTGGGCTTAAACCGCAGGAAAACTAAATGCCATCTGGAAGTGATGAGATTTCACTGACACTGACAGCCTCAGTGTAGGTAAGAGGTTAGAAGGAAACATTTTTCATTATACTTACTAATATTTCGAAAAGGTGCGTATCCAGCTTTATTCTGATTTGCATTTCTACTGAGGTTCTAATATTCAATATACTCTAAGAATTTTCAGCCACTTTGAGATTGGGAGGAGAGAATAAATGCCAGGGGGCTCAACCAAGGAAAAATTCCTTACACCAATGATCACAGAATCATTTTCCTTTTCCTTTTCTGAATAGTTAAGTACTATGTGCAGATTTAAAGGTTTAGAATTTATAAAATAGTGACATTTTCTATTAACTTTGATTTGATGAATGGGATAAGATCTTATCAAAAAGCATATACAAGCTGAGCAGGTCAACCAATCTCTTTTTTAGTCAGTGGAACACAAATACCATGTTTTAGATACCCAGCTGAATCACATTTGATCGGAACATAAAACAACAGACACAAATGTGAAGGTTTAAGTTTTAAGCATCCAAAGTTAAGTGGGATGACTCCCATTTACATAGCCTAATCTGTTTTAAAAGGCTTGTTAGTGCACCAATCATCAGATATTTTAGCTGTCAGTATCTCCATCTTATTAAAGTGCAAGCATATTACTGTATTTCAAAAGATTTATAATTTGGTCATAGTTCAGTGATTCTCACAGTGACAAGAACAGGCACATCACCACTACACTGACCACTGCAGCCATGTTTCAAAGTGCAGAGGAAAAACAGTCTAATTCTTTCACACTGGTTAAGCTTTTGTAAATCACTCTGAGCTATACTTCTGGAATAGGACTTTTCTGTCCAAATTTAGACATCAGCCTCCAAAATAGTTGTCTAGACTCCTGTATGATCAGTCACAAAGAATAGGCTTTCTTACAGTGAGATGGATCTGACCCATTTACTTAACTACTGTAGGATGAGGCAACTGAAAATAGGTCTTCAAGTAAAGACTGACTGCAATAAACACTTCTGCTTTTTTGAATTATTAAATAACTGGGAGGTTTTAATTTTAAATTAAAATATAAATCATGGAATGAGAGATAGTTTGTTTTGGTTTTCTGATTATACATTTTATATTTAAATAAATGTACATGCATACAGTGTGTATATATATATATGTGCGTGTGTGTGTCTGTATGAGTGTATAAGATAGGATATCTTTACTTTCTTCATATCTTTAAAAGGGCAGTGTAGTTCAGGAATTACATTCCAAACTGTACCCTGGAATAAGGTATAGAAAATACCACTCACTGTTCATATGAATGTCATCAGAATAATTCACTTCTGTACTATAGGTCATCTTTTTCTATCTGTTATTTTCTTTGTAGGGATTTACAAAGTTCTTTAGATCTAGAATTTATTCCAAGTTCTAAGTGCTTATAAAAGACAGTAAAATATACAACCCTGAAAATTATTACAGCATACAAATTTACCCAAGCTTCTCCAAATTTACCCCATCTGTTTATTTAACTACTATTTAACTACACATAAAATCTAGACATCATAGAAGAATTTTCCCAAACTTAACATTGCATCCAATTCCAAAATGTCTGAGAAAAACATACTGGCCTTCTAGAATGTCCCCAAACTCCAAATTACTGACGGTGTTAGGTCAAGGAAAAGGAGTGAGCACCCATGCCAGGGATGCTTAGAGCATATGTAGTGCTAAGATCCTTAGACATGCACAGACTGTGAATTTCAGCATTCTTAACTGTGACAACAGGATAATATCATATATCATTGAAAAGCATTTACAGGAGGAGAAAATCCTAAACTATCTAAATTTTCATGTTGACTTTACACTGCAAAACAGGGCTAGCTAGCCCAAGGTGGAACTCAAGGCTGAATTCACTGCCTATTTGCTGGCCAGAGCGCTCACTTGGTGCCGTGACATGAACATGCTGGGTGTCTGAACATGGTGTTTCATTAAATTCAGTATAAAACCTCCTCATTCTGATTGATTTAGAACATAATCCAGATCTGAAAGGGGATAGTTTGGTATAGAGAATAAAGAAAACGGACTTCATATGAAGCATACCTTATCTTGGTTTTGCACTGCAAATGTCACTCTGTTACCTAGATTGAAATTGTGGAATATAATAAAATGTGAAATAACCACAATATGAAGAAAATACTCTTACTGCCTGAAGTTCTTCTCAGTAAAATTTTGCGCAAATTAAAGTTATGGTCAAGAAGACCTAGAAAAGTCTTACAGAGGTTTAGGTATGATTTGAAATCAGCAAACTACTACACACTCTCCCACAAACCTTGCAAAATGATAAATTCTTGCTGAATTTAGAGTGCTACAAGAGGAAGAAGGTTGTCTTTTCCGAAGGCTGGGACTTTAAGAAATAAACTCAATTCAGGCAAAACAACTGAATATTAAACAAAAATTGCAACTTTACTCCTTGAAATAGTTGACTTTTATTTTCCTATGAGTTTTAAACCTATAGTTCTTACCTCAGTTAAAAGACTCTTGAAAGACTCTCATACCTGGAATGTAAATGCATTAATTTGTTCAGATAAAGGCATTTTGTTTAACTTTCATTTTATTTTATTAAAGTCTTAGGCCCAAATATTTATCTCATGCAGCTGCATAGATCTTGCTGACAGAGTTACAGTGAACTAACATCTATTATAGAACTAACCTTGAGCCTTTTAAAGGAACAAAGGAATTAATGCTTTTCTAGTACTATTTTTAGGTTGCTGCATCATATTTGTAAAAAACAAGAGCTAGCAAAATACAGACTGCAAACCAGGATCTTTCCTTTTTAAGTGTATACATTAATACATGGTCCATTCAATTAATACTCATAATATAATGAACAAACTGGGCTGCCAACCCAGGCCACAACTAAATTGTTAAAAGTATAATTTCAAGTGAAGAGTCATTCTGCTCTCAGAACTATTCTACTATTAGATCATCACACTGTGAAGCATAGCTGCATAATATACTATACTACAGAAAAAGCATAAACTATCCTGAGGAATCTCAGCAATGCAACTGCTTTTTGTTAAGATTACGGTGGCAATTTAACCAAAAAGTATATTCATATGTCACAGAGATGGAATAAAATGATTTTCATCCAGCTTTCTACCAGTACAGGTTTACTTCTTATTTTTGCTAACACATAGTTACAAGAGGACAGCACAACATCATCTCAGCTCATTGACAACATCTTTAGTCCATTAATGGAGGTGCTTAATGAGAAATTATCCATCAAGCTCTGTGGGAAGAATGTGGGAATCACTTAATTCTACAGTGAGGTCCAGGTTCTGCTTTCTTTACAATTTATTTTGTTGCTTGCAAGGGTTTTTTAATGACATTTGATTGATTGATTGATTACAGAAATAACAGCTACAATAGCTTTATAAATGTAAACAGCTATATAGACTTTGGCTGAAATTTCTGTCAAACTTCCCTTCACAAGATAAATAATCTTAAAACCAGTAATGCCTAAGGACTATAGTGCTTAGTCCTTAGACTGTGCTGAAACGAGTTTATTTTTTTGACAGATGCTTAGTTCCTTCCAACGAGCAATAACACCTGTATGAATCTTTCAGGTCTATTTTCTGTCAGAGGAGAAATTAGTGTCAGGGAATCTGATCTCCTATTGTTTCACTATATTCACTAAACCTTGAACAGAAATGGTCACATGTAACTCAAAAAGTTTGACTGTATCTACAGCAGCTGTCTATATGTGATACAAAGGGAATCTGCTTGACTGAAGTAATCATCCTGCTGGAGCTCTTTAAGTGTTTTAAAGCTATAACAGTGAAGGCTCTCATCAGTTATTTGTGTTTGCACTATTGCTCAGGATTGCTTTGATGGTGCTTTAAAACTGACAAAGACGTTTTGAAGATGGATTCTCATGTTCAAATAATAAGTGACAAGATCATGCTCAGGTTGAAACAATTGCTTCTCTATTTCATAGTACTTTCCCCCCCCTCACCTTTTAAATGAGCCTTAGAATTTTGGAGATACCAGGGTAACTGCCCTGTGGCAATACCACTCATAATGCAGAATCATTTTTGGATTGAATTGCTACAGTCTCCATCCTGTAGTGTATCAGCACTGGATGATTTATTATTATTTTTTATAATTTTCAGAAATATTTTGTTGTGGAGATTTCCCAAGCAATCCAGAATCTATACTGCATAATTGGGTAAATGATCCATGAAACTGTAAGGACTTTGGAGGAAATTGGACAGAATACTGATGAATTCTGTTCTCAGAAAATTTCAGTGGATGATATAAACAGCTGAACCTCAGAATGTCTGTGCTCACAGCTACTCTGTTTATTTTTTCTTGTGTTTTTTAACCAAAACCAAGTTTTGAATAACACCTGTAAACATGTTACGAATCAGTCTTTACACATATATAGAAATGTTTCATTGCTGTGGTATACAAGGCTGGCTAAAGAATTGTTGCAATTTCTCTATAATAACAGTAATAAAATTTGGAAAAGCTGAGGAATCCCTAATAAACACACATATAAAAAACCTCTTCAGTGAGCTTCAGGTGGACTTCAAGACTAAAACCAGAAGCAAAATCATTAGCAAATCAAAATCTCAGGAATTGTACTTCTAAACATTGTCATAAAGTGACTTAGAGATTGAAATATGATGTCAAACCACAAGAGACATCAGCATAAAAACAGATGCTGATCTACATTCATATTCTATCCTCAGATCATTGAAGTGAACACAGATGAGGTGATAGTACATAAAAGATCAACAGCCTTCAATGATGCCAAGGAGGCATGAGAAAATCTAAATATCATATGAACATGAGACAAGAAATAGAGAACTGAAACAAAGGCAGGATAAAAAAAAGCAAGCTGAAATTGCTGTTCGGTAGAAAGATGTGAATTCAGTTTACCAAATTACAATACAGCTGAAATAAATTTTAAAAGAAAAAAAAAAAAGAGGAAGACAGAGGAAAATGAAGAAGGAAAAGTATGATCAACAAACCAGATGTAGTCATACAAATTAAATTTTCACTTGGAAATGCTCTTACATAGGAAGAGTCACAAATCCTCTTGATAACACCCCAGAAGTCAATGTCAAAGCTTGAGTAAGGCTCTCAGATTTGATGTAGCTCCCAAGCCAAGGACTGGGGGCCCCTGAAGTGCATTCTCACAGCTCTTCTCACAGCAGTCAGGTCTGAGACCACCCAGCTCTGTCACATCAGAGCTGACCTTAAATACAGGCAGCTAAACCCCTAGAAGAGGGGGGGAAGGGGTTGCAGAGCTTCTGCACCTCACTCAGGACCCTGAATATCAGATATTAAGCTTGATACACAAAGGCAAATTTAAAATGAACTAAGAAAATTTCAGATCTCAATTATTTTTTTTTTTAAACCTCCCAGGAAAGATGAAATGCTGGTACAGGTAAGAAAAGAAGGCATCTAAGATTATTGAAGCCATGCATGAATCTTTAATATGGGAAGAACATGAATGTAAGAAGACTTCTGAAGAAATTTCTTCTGTAGCATTAAAGCTGGAGATGTATCATTTTCCTCACTATACCAAACAATAGAGAAAAAGTTAAATTATGAAAACCTCTATAGTGTTTTGAGTGAACTGTCATTCAAGGTATCTTCTGATCCTTGCTATGTGTTCTACTTATTGATTGGATTTTTTTAAACAGAAATGAAAATAAAATGAGAGAAAATAGATAATGGACATTGACTCAATACTTATAGTCCAGTCTGTATCCAGAAATATAGAACAAAAATTAGTAAAGTGAATCAAAAGGAAATACAGAAGGCAGGATGTCCTCAAGAGGAGTATCTCATGAGCTGTGGGAAGAAGGACAGCGGGGTACAAATAGCTAGTCAAAGAGAAGACTGCAAACCTGTTCTTCTCCCTGGCTTAAGTGCATGTATACAGGGCTACAATAAGAGAAAGTCACAGCTATGCATAGCTATCTACTCTTACATTGCTACTGGGAAAACAGAATGGAGAGGACAAGGTAGCATACACTAAAAGCAAGATAAAAACCTTGGACTTTAAACAATTTGAAGCAAACACTAATTAAGTACAATGAATGTCTACTACCATTCTGAATGTGGGTGGTTGGCCTAAGATGTGTTTTCTGCCCTCCAGTCCTCTGAGAACAAATTAGTACATAGCCCACATTCTTGACAAGTCTGATAGCTCCTGAATTCATCCTTGAAACATTTATAAAAATTCTAGTATTATTCAATTTTTTAACTTCTGCAGGCATAGCCCATCTGTAGGTGAGAATCAGTTCTTTTAAAAATAAATTGTATGAAGTCTTTAGTATGGTTAGAGTAAAACAGCTGATTAAACTTCCCAAGTTAAAAAAAAAAGAGTAAATCTGAAACGGAAGCAGTATGTACATTTGGTGCAATTATGAACTATTCTCTTTTCATAATGGGCTCCAGCTGTAATTCTACATAAACTGGGAAGACAGGCAGCTAGTTTAAGAGCACTGTATCCATAGGTCAGTATGGGTTTGTTATTCGGTGTTCAATGCTAGTAAGCCTACACAAGCCACAGTGGAAAACCTGATGAACTGGATAGTATTCAAGATATTGTATTATGAATGGATAGGCATTCAAAGTAATTATGTAAGTTCAATTGATAAAGAATTAAAATTAATGCAAAAGAACAAATAGCAGGTCCCTTTGGACTTTCCATGTAAAAGAACAGCCTTTGAGAAGTACACTGGGTTCATTAGACCAAAGAAAGCAACAGTGCGAGAGTCATATATACAGTGACAAGATATTAATTCTGAAATAATAATTACATTCAAAGTCAGTAGATCAAAGAGGAATTGTGTAAACAGATCTGGTACGGTTCCCCTCTTTATAATAGCTCTGTCAAGATTAGTTATTGGCAAAATTGAAAGGTTTAGAAGTTCAGCAGTGATATGCATTCTAAATTTTAGAGGCTGACTTGAATCTTTGTTTAAAGCTTTAATGCAAAAATAAGGTGAATATTCTAGTAAATTATTACCCTTTATTTCATGGTCTTATGCACAAAAGAAGAGCTAAAGTTACAACAATATTTTACATCCATCACATGCCAAGTGGTCGCTCTTTAAAGAGACCTGTTCTCCTTCTCTTTATTTAATCTTCATATGGCTCTCACCCAACTTCTTCTAGCCATTGTTCCCATCAACAAAAAAACATCCATTCTATTAATTTTGCCCACCTTCTTGTCGTTCAGAAGGTTAAGAAGAGTATTTGATATACTTTATGAAATGCTGTTGGACATAAACTTAAGCCTCACTCTGTCATCCGTAGAATATTTTGGTAGTCAAGGAAATAAGTTTCTTCCATTTCCAGAAGAAAGACTCCTTTGCAACTAACCAGAAAAAATAGTGAAATCAGATGTATATTGAGGTTTTGTTTTAAAAAAAAATCATATACTGAGTAAGTTCCAAACTGAATTCATATTGACCCACTGACATTAGTGAAACTGCAACTTAGTTCCACAACTTAACACCAACTGATATTCTAGTGTGTCACTATTGGATCCATACCTACCTAATTACTATTTTCAAGTTATTATCATAACTATTGGTGAGAATGGGATGGCCAGAATTTCTGGCTCATAAGGTTTGTATCAACATTTTATGACCAAGAGCTGCAAGACACTTCCCAGAGGCCTGAGGAGAGGGGGCCCTCCAGGAGTAGTTCATAGAAACCCTGACCACTCTACTAGAAAACAGAAGAGGATAACACAGCAAGGTGTCTGGATTACCTTGCAATGTCATTCTCAGCAGGACTTTGTCCTTTCGAAAAGTCACATTAGGATTGTGTGACTGATGTCAGCTCTGTCAGTTCTGACATCAGAACATCTCCAGAGCAGGACACAAGGCACAGTTATGCCCTGCCTTCCTACACTTCAAGAGAAAGTGTATCCCGGTAGCCACAAACTAACCATCCATGGACTGACTGTGGTGAGGAAAGAGCTGTTGAGATGTAGCACTGTATACCAATTTCTAGCAAATCTTGAGGTTTTAGTGAGAATTTAAATAACAGTAGGTGATTTGAATCTAAAACTTCACAACGACATCCCAAACTTCGTCAATTTTGCTTTGCTATCCATAGTCAAAAAAATATCCTTTTGTTTAAACCAGTAAAAAAGACTTAAGGAGAAAAAAAAAAAAGACAAAGTGAATGTTTTAAGGTATGGTTGACATTGTACATGAGCAGCAAAATGTTTGGTGCTTGGGGCCAATTAAAAATATTCAAGTTAAGTCTGCTCGACTGGCAAAAACTACACTGAAGTAGAAAATGAATGATAGAAACTAGGTATTTCACTTCTAAAAACTAACTCTCTCCCAGGCATACACATATTTTACTTTCACACTGATGCACTGCACCAGTAGCTTCCAGCAGCATATGACAGAGTACATCTCATACAAAAGAACTCTACACTTCAGCTATTTCTTTAAAAGAAGAGCCTGTATAATTATTACGCCATTGTAAATTCAACAGTTATCAAGACAGCACCAGATGTAGATTTATCCTAGAGGATTTTATGTGTTTTGCAGCAGCATGTCTCATAAAAACTGCAATAAATATGCTAATTTTTAATGTCCTTACAGTTTCATATTTTATCAACTTATAAAACAAAGATTAAATGTATATGGATATTATACTCTTGGATATTGCTTTCAAAAGTGTTATAATAAGAATATCAAGATTAATATTTCAATAAAAGGTGAACAATTATTTTTCATTTGGTATTTGGAATGGCTAAGTCTTTGGCCACTAGATGCTATTATCAAGGGACATTAGTGGAATTAGTTTGATATGATGGTTTCACCTTCACTTAAATCTTTTGGCAGTAGTCGTTCTAGATCTTCTATACATAAGTTTGCATGAAGGCATTTGGCATTCATGTTTAATGCTAAGAAATCCTGATTCAGAGGCAGAAGCTATAAAGTGTCAGAATATTTAACAGAGGTGCAAGGGTCATGAGCAGAGGTATTCTATTTATCTTTCTAATTATCAGCTATCTAAGGAGATGAAGAGAACTTTGATCTTTCAGGTGAACTGAAATGCAAAGTATTAGAGGGATGTAATTAATAGCCTCCAAACAATTTCACAAACACATGGCAGGGAATATCTGGCAATATATTCACAAACGTTACCTGTGAAGGCCAAATTTTGCTTTTGGGATGTCCACGTTTTGCATCAAAAAAGACTAAATCTAATTTGCATATCTATTACATATCACATTAAAAGTAACCCTGTGCCATACTGTATGCTTGTATTTCTTGTGCCTTGATAAATGAATAGAAATTTTTGAATGATCTCAGCAGCAATAAAATCAAGGATGAGGGCCTATATATTGCTGTTTTTATAGAAGGAACACCCACGGAACCAAATTCAGAAATCACAATATATGGTAGCATAAGGCTTCCAGGCTTGTTTCACTGGTGTTAGCAGCGAAACAACACATATGTAGTTTCTACCAAGATTACTGACAGGTACTGGGCCCTCAGGTGAGTCACAGCCAGCTTGAGTGTGTTTGTCTGTCTTGTGTTCCTCTCTGCCAGTTCAATCAGCAAAGAAGTTTTCAACTGCAATCAAATCTTCTTTATTTTGGATAACAAACCACTGACAAGTAAAGGCCAAGGAAATAGCTTCTAGGGTTTCATACAGCCTCCAAATGCTAGCCTTGATGATGTATTTAATCAGTATATACATCTGCCAGTGCTTAGTCATTCATAAAACCACTGCAGACTTTGGGATATTGTTGGATCATATGGGCCAGTACGGGTCCTTCATATTACGCAAGTTTTTTAAAATTAACTTTCTATTGTTTTGTCCAGGACCACAATTTTCATGCCTTTGGAGCACCTGCTCTACCAGCTGTATTTCAGAAGATGTTGCCTTACAATGTAAATCAGTCCACAGAGGTACAAATAGCCCTGTTGCAGAAATGGAGAGAGGAGGTTACTGCATACTTCAGATCTCTATAGCTGGCCAGTGTATGAGATGTATTCTTTGTGTCAGTTTATGTACCTATGTGTTGCAGTATCTATATCTTCATGAGAGAGAGAGAAACCCTGCCACAATGAGTGGTAAACTCCAATGTATAGCTAATGCCAAATTTTGAGTAGGGATTTCACTTCAGAATAAGCAAGTGCCAGTTTATTGATGTTGTCCTTTCCCTCATTCGAGAAACAAACTTCCTGAGCACCTTTAAGGGTCGCTCTGTCCACTTGCCACAAGGATATGTAAGGCATTAATAATTCGGAAACAAACTAGCTCAATCCCCCTTCAGTAAGACAAGTACAAGGGATTCCTCAATTTGGCAATCTGTGTTTGAGTAAAGCATGCTTGTGTTATGGCTAAGTAATATCTTTTTAAAAAGCAGTTTGTCTTCAGCTGAATTCAACAAGACACAGAGAATTTACTATTTCCCTCTGTACTTGGTTCCAGTGACTACCACCCCTCCATAAAAGAAAATGTATAACTAGTTTTCTATTTCAATTGTTTTCCTTCATATTCCAGCTTTCATTCTTGGCCTGCCTTTTCTGCTAGATTAGAGAGCACACTGTTTTCCTTCTGTTAAGCTGCATATGTGTATATAAACATTTCATATAACTGCATTTTCACAAGCAGTTTATGTTGAAATTCTTTTGTTCACTACAAATCCTAAGAGTTCTCGGAGTCACCATTTCCAGTTCCACTGGTAAGGACTGAATTCATTATTTCTAGATGAAAAAGCATGGCAGTTAGCATGGTTAATCATATTTTGTCTTAATGTGTCAGCTGTATACAGCTTTTTAAATTATTATTCCACATTTACTTATTCCTCAGCATTATTTGCTATTATACCAGTTTTCCTCATCTGAAAATATTGCTGCTTGTGATCATTGCAGCTTCATCCCTGTGAGAATTATCATTAACTCAATGTCTTGTGAAAGATCATTGTGCACATGAGCTTACAGGAATTTGACAGCATTTGTTGGACTTTCAGAGAGAAATACATATGCTTTTTGGACATATTAGATGCTATAATGCCAAATAATCCACGTTAAAACTATGTGCAACTTCCTTACTTTCTCACTTATTTACCACTGGTAAATATAGGATTGTGAGGTGCTGAGGTTCTGAGGTCAGATAATATGTTCAGCAACATCTTATCGATACACTGTATTAAAAATCCCGGCCTTCCTAACTCTGCCTGAAAGATTTTATCTCTGCAATCTTCTCTGTGAAACAATTATAGACTATTACTAAGTTAACATACAATATGTTCAATTTCATTGGGGAATGAACTGAAATGTATCTATAATAGAGGTTTTTGCTACTTTATCCACCAGTCATATAGGTAAAGCAAAACTTTTGCCTAGATGGATACACACATGGGTGAATAAGTGAATAAGTAGGTAGACAGATGGAAGAAAAGACTTGCTAAAAGTGGTGCCCATTTCTCTGTTGGTCCACTGGCTGCCATGCGGAGTCTCTCACAAATGAATGCACACCTGCATGCAGGGGGAATATCTGCAGCAAGTGTGTAAGAGCCACAGGCTTCTCAGGAAGCCTATGTCAGGAGCCACACGGGCTCCTGAATACACTACAAATCTAAGCTTAGTTCAGCTCTTCATACACAACTTTTGGAAGACACTATATTGACTCTTCCATACCTCTTGCAGAACTAAACTTTGAATCATTCAACAATTCACTCAATGCAGAGATACTATTAATAGCTCCACCAATAATGCCGGAGAAACTGCAAAGCTAGCGTGGTTTTTGACAGGTTTATGTTGATAGACTTTTTTACAGATGGACTTAGTGCAGAATCAAGTCTATAAGTGTAAGATACAGGTACTGCCCACAGGAGCAGTTCCAGAAAGACAAGCATGGCAATGACCATGACTTGCAGCATGTTGTCCATCTGCTGAAGTATTAATAGTGAAAGGTCAGCTGCATTGAGCCAAGCATGTGGCTTAAAGCACACTCGAGTACAATTTAGCAGCCAGCTCTTCTGAACTTTTAGCCACAAAAAGATAGAAATGAAGGAATAAATCTTTCTTAAGAAAGATATCATGACTACAGTCAGGAAAAATGTGCAAGACAAGGCTGAAGCAAGAGGTGACCAGCTCATACCATGAGTGCTGCAGCAAACATTTTTACCATGCACAGGACTGCATATCCCTATATGCCACTGAATTTGACTCACAACTAGACAGGTGGATGTTTAAGCAACTCACAGGGAGGACAGTGATCAAAAAAACTTCCACTGACTGCACTAAATCTCCATGAATCACACTGGGGAGAATGTGTTTACATAATTATATGTATACATACAGTTTGCTTGCCAGATAATGCAGACTTTCAGAGAGAGCCATATGAGGCATGTGTTAACATTTACTAGAGATGAGGCAATTTAAATTCCTGGTCCTTTACTAATCATTCAACTCCACTTGAAAAATAAAAAGTAACAGCTACACTTGAACAGTAATGTTACATGCTGGGAAATGCTTTATTGTAGCTTGTAAAATTACCTTTGAGAGAGCAGAGTCTAAATGCACACAATAACAGAGTCATGGATTTAAAGCATACTTTTATTTTGGAAAGTAGCTCTAAAAATGGCATCTTGTGGAGGTTCTCTGTTCATTATCCCAGGCACTCCAACTTAGCTTTGCTTAAGTGTCAGGTAAAAAAGATACTTTCCTCACAGTTCCAAGCTCTGTAAACTCACCCTTATGACTGCCTTGACAGCAAGTCAACCTGCGTTGCTTCCTGCTAACATATCAGTGCCAGTTCCACTGACCCAGTGGGAAAGCTGGATTATATGTAAGTGTAAAAAGGCACAGAAATTTACAAAGCATCTTTTGTTTTTAACTCTGTCACTGGCCTGTTCTAAAATAAATCTGGAGCCTAGAGAAGAGAAGAAGGGAAGTGACAGAGCCCAGGCTGTCATCAGCAGTCAGCACAAAGAAAAGTCACGAGAAGTGCTCAGTGAAAGATGCCGAAGCAGAGAAGGGATGTAGAGCGACCAGGATTGAGGCAGGCCCACATGTGAGCATGACAACGTCAGGCTGAAGTGCAGTCACAAGATTGTTGCTGGATGGGAAAAGACATGCTGAACAAGACACAGCAAAATCACAAAGGAAACAATAGAAGATGAGAGGCAAGAATATCTTGGCAACTGGTAAAGAACTGCCCTCAACAGCTGAATGAGGTATTGCATTGTTTGCCTCTCAGAGACAGGTACATAGGGAGGAGGTATCAGAAGACAGGGTGATAGATGTGGATGCTAATCCACACCATAAAAGAGGTGTTTGTGTGATCCCAAATAACTAGAGGACTGATAGATTATAATCAGTCGTTCGGATATACCATAGCATGTTTCATTTACCCTTACTGTGACATGGTCTCTAGGACTACAATGGATGCAAAAGAAACAAAAATCAAACAATCTCATGGCCAATTCCAGAAGCATCCCAGAGACAGTTTGGGACTAACTAGAGATTGTTAGTTCATCATTTAAGTTATCTAAAATGGGATAGGTCATCTGAACCATTTAAACATGCCTCCATTTGACTAAAAGCAAGTCTAGCATGATTACCCAAATGAGTACATCTATATTGTAGAAGCATACGTAATATCTCACTCGCTGTGTGTTACGCTAAGGTTGAAAATTCCAGTTCAAAGCCCTGAGTCAGCTTCCATTTAGACTCTTGGGCTATTCCTACGTATACACAGTGTCTGGGCCCATTAGCTGACCTGAGGACAACTGGCACAGAACAGCCCATAACCATACGATTAAACTCTCTTAGCTTCAAAACAGGATTGTCCATCCAAGTAGTTTTTGGCACATGATAACTTCTAGATAAGGCCTAGGAATTGTTTGGAAGAACACTATTTGGCCCAGGCCAAGCTCCAGTCAAGGACCACGCTAAAAATTCAACACTAAGGACAATAACATTCCAGTGTTCATTCCTGTTTCATGTCACTGTTTACTTTATTAGTATAGATGTACTCTTGCAGTATGAAACCCAGGCCACAGTTATTTTGAAACCCTGGCTTCTGAGATCCTGTGTCCCTTTTTTCTCCTAGCTCTACCCTCCCTCCCATTTTCCCCTAGCCCCCCCCGGGACAAAAGCGTGGCAGTGCACTTGGAGCAGGATTGTACTTGGCTCCTTATACTATTAGAATGGGCCACCCTAAGGCTCATTTACTTTAAGTACAGCATGTCATGACCAGCTGGTTTAGTTGCAAATTTCCTTGATTTCCCTGCCAAGTGCATTTACCCTTGGACAACACCTAGTCTTCAGTCTTGCCAGTACTCACCTGCCACTTCATGAGTTGTCAAATGACTACTCAAGCACTGAAAACCAAAGTCTCTTCAGAATTTAATTGAAGTGTTAGCAGGTAGCTTAAAATGAAGAGTAAACAATGCTTACTTGTGGCTAGGCAAAAGACAAGGAAAAGCAATTTTCTGACCAGCAGGAAAGGCTGCCTAATAAGTTTCCTAGTTCTCCTTCACGGACTTTCTAAACTTAATGAGGAGTCTGTTAGCACTCCTAAGAGAGTTAAGTTGAAGACTACAGAGCAAGGCTGGAAGGACACCAGCAGCATTTAGCAAGGTCTTGTGGAGACTACTATGTTTGAAGATATGGTTTTCTTCTGTTGCAAGCTGCTTAAGAAGTTTTCTGTATCATCTTCCAGTCTTCATCTTTCACTACTGGTTCGCCACTGTCAGATGCGAAAACAAAACCCCAGGCACAATTATAACACCACCACCCCCCAGAAAAGCCCACAAAACTTCAAGAAAACAAATAAAAAACCCACAGAAAAGTAAAACAAAGAAAAAAAAATCCAAAACCAAATCTACCCATTCCCAACTCTCCAGATAATGGATATATAGGAGACACAGGACTCTTATATACTATTTTACAAGTCACGTTGTTTACAAATGTATTGTTTATATTTTTATTTCTCTTTTTAACTCATTAAAAAGACCATCGATGTTATAAGAAAATAGTTCTGTATTTCTTATTTTCATGGGGTTTACTCAATAATGTAATTAACAGAACAATTTTCAAGGCAAGGGGCAAAAAAAAAGTGAAACTATGTTGTCCTGTTGTTTGCCTTTTTTTCTATTTAAATCAAGTGATAACTGAGTCCTGATAAACGGAACATCACCTAGCAGCATGCACAATGAGAAGCTAAAAGCTTTTAATTAGACACTTACTCAGTAGGGGTGAAAATATAATTTAAAAGACTCAGGGCAAAAGCTGAATTGTTAGTTTTATATTTTAGCACAACAAAGCTACAATTAGACTAAATTAGTTAACAGCTTATTCATTAGCCTTCAATAGAAATTTGGAGGCACACTAACTCCATATTATTGTTTGCAGCAAAGTATATATCTGGTTCAAAAGAGTCAGGTACAACAGTTTAAACAGTAGATGTAGACATTACTTGCAGAGCTGGCTGTGTTAGGAAGTCAAGGATTCATGTGTTCAAGCCATGACCCACTCACCAGGTCAGAAAAGAAATTCATTTCTGTGTTCTTAAAGATATCACACTAACAATGCTACATTTCCTAAACTAGTAATAGAGAACCATGCACTTTCTGTCAAAGGAATACCAGACATAGTAAACCTAAGCATGCAATATTTCCAGTTTTTCAGTGTTCTTTTTATTTTGTAATTGCCACCTAAAATGGCACCTTTTCGGATAGGAAAAATATCAGCAAGAAAGAACAAAAGTAATACCTATGGAAGGGAACACCGAGTGTGATCCCCCACCGCAGCAGTACATAACAAAATTCCCACTCTTGGCAAATGTAAGACAAAGGTAACACGGTATCATAACTATTCACAACCTAGAGAAGAAAATCTTGGCCTCACTAAGGTCAGTGGCAAAGCTTCCTTTGATTTTACTGGGGCCAGGGTTATAACCTCAGCAAATGAGGAATAAATGTTAGCTCCTGGGATGTATCCTTCACATGTTCCACTTGCTTTTCAGACTTCCCCAGGCATGAAAAGAGAAGTCTGGTGCTACCGAAGCACATCAGACTTCAAAGCTATGGAAAATCAGGGATCAGGCATCACTGTGGCCTTCAGTACTGCCAGCAAAGGGTAGCTCTCATTCCTATTGCAACTGGTAGCTGCTTGGTATATGTAAGGAATATAGCTTTAGACTAGCAGTGCTTCCTGCAGTAAAAAAAAATAATAGGGAAAAAATATAGTGCCAAGACATTTGAGGGAAAAAAAAGGACAGATGCAAAACCAAGCCACTGAGTTTGGCTATTTATACTGGTAATGGCTCAGAGGAAAGTTAAGAAGCTCTTTTCTTAAACCTTACTCTGAGAAAACAATCCTGAGGAGTGTGGGAAGGACTGCAAGATCTGGTCTTTTGATAGTGCTAAGTTTTAACCTTTCTTTCTTTTTCTGTGATCTCTCACTTTAATTTGAATTATATAAGCATTTTTTTTTTGTAAGCATAAAGCTAAAAAAGCTATAAGCATTTCAGAAATTACACTACATTATAAAAGTACACAAATGGATTTAAGTAATGAATCCTGAGGACTGTGAGTCATGCCATGCTACCCTGCTATTTACACTGAAGTGCTAACTTGTAGAAAAGAACATATAGTTTGTTTAAAAATATGACAGGCTGAATTCTCTTTCACTCATTCTAGAAGTGTCTCAAATTGCTGCAGAGGGGCAATCTTAGTGAGAAAGGCACACCATGTAACATCAAATATATCAAATAAGGAATTAACAGCTCTTATTAGTTCCCTTGCCAGCAGAACAAATTAAGATAATTGAGCTCAAAGTATCCATGCAGTCCAAAAGCTATTGTTCTCCTGTGGCCAGGCAACAAACGCCAATACAATTCCATGCCAGTATAGATGTAAGTTTTGAGACTGATCCAATAAGCAAAATAAGAGTCAATGGAGACAATGGGCAATACACCATCCTTCAACACAGTCAGTAAGTAATACCTAGCAAATGACAATAGCTATCAAATGGTAATGAGTTTGCCCAAATATTCAAGTGGTGTTTCCTCTCAGGAAACTCTAAGGCTATCTTTAAAATTTTCTTCTAACTGGTTTACTAAGTAACCGCTACCTCCCTCACCATCTCTGGGCTGCAGCAAGTGTGGTATCTTTATTTCCACAAACACTGATTCAGATTAAAAAATGAACTTCTTTCTGCTACACTTGCATCATGTTTATGATCATTTTCTGCACACATTCAAGCAATTGGATTTCACTTGCAAAAGTGCCAGTAGGATCTAATCAATTCCCATTAAAGTCAGTGATAGACTTTCAGCTGCCAGTCCCACATCAACATAAATTGAAATATACACACTCAAGTATTTGCACTAAAAGTGATATAGTTATGTGGAAAAGGAGAACTGTTAAGTTAACAAAGGAGACGAGATTCTTCCAAAACTTTTAAGAGCTATGTTGAGGAAATTAGAATTCCATGCAGGTATATAAAAACCTTTTTTTTTTCAGCTATGTCTATATTTGTGCCTTTCAGTGTGTTGAAGACATAAAGCTACTTGTATCAAAGACAAATTGCCAGTTTCTACATCAGATGTATCAGTTTATCATGGTTCTGAGAAAATGTTTCCAAAAGCCATATGAAAGACAAGAACCAAGCCGGACATTTCACAAGGACAGACCGACTGTTGATTTAAACTAAATGGAAACTGTGAAATGGCAACATCATTTCCATACAAAACCATTGAAAGACTAAATTAAGTCTCCACTTCTTATCAGTTGAGAAATATTAAGATGACAGTTTGACTTCC
>JAVJGG010000013.1:17466746-17524558 GCA_035590195.1 Aviceda cuculoides | reverse complement strand
AGCAGCGAGGAGGCTGGGGGGGCACAAGGGGTTGGAGGGGACACAGCCGGGACAGCTGACCCCGACTGACCCCAGGGGTATCCCAGACCATGGGACGTCATGATCAGCATATACAGCTGGGGGGAGAAGGAGGCAATGTTCAGAGTGATGGCGTTTGTCTTTCCAAGTCACCGTTAATGCATGATGGAGCCCTGCTTTCCTGGAGATGGCTGAACACCTGCCTGCCCATCAGAACTGGTGAATGAATTCCTTTTGCTTTGCTTGTGTGCACGGCTTTTGTTTTATCTATTAATCTGTCTTTATCTCAACTCAGGAGTCTTCTTGCTTTTACCCTTCTGATTCTCTTCCCCATCCCACTGAGGGGGGAGTGAGTGAACAGCTATGTGGGGCTGAGCTGCCAGCTGTGCTTAAACCACAATACCCAGTGAAAAAATGAAGGAAAATTATGGACTAAACAGAACAACAGAGATGTCTTCTTTTGTACAAAGTACCTTCAGAGAAGCTGTAATACCTGGAAAGGCATTTGACTTTGCCCAGAGCATATTCTCTGCCTTGCCCAGGTTCACCTTTTGCCAAACTGTTCATCATCCATAAACTGATTGCATTTATCCTTGGGCTTGGTTGTAAGGTTGTGTCTCTATCTTGCGAAGATGTCATCTGCTTTTTACTGGCACTGGAGTCAGTGGTCTGGTGCCCTGACATAGATGGTGCACTCAGAAAACAGAGCGGAGTGTTCAGTCCCGGAATGGAAGGCTTGGGACAGGCAGCGCCAGAGCAGGCGGGTATCTGCCCTGTCTCCAGGAGACTGGTTTCACTTGTTGTCTCACACAGTAGTGGGGGTCCCTCTTTTGGAGCACTGTCTGATTCGGTAACATTTCAGCAGCATTTCTTTTTCACAACTACCTTTCATGAGCCAGAAAAGGCACTTTTTTTTGGATGATGTCCTTGATGCTCAAGGCGAGATATCAGCCCTAATGTGAGGACAGTTTTATCAGGAAGATCAAAAACAACCTGTCAGGCATGTGAAAAAATAGTTTAAGACGTATTTTTCTTTAGACAATATATTTTTTACTACTTCTCTAAGTACAATCAATATTGTATTGACATTTTCCAGGATGATAAGCCAAAAATATTTAGACTTTAAGATTTATTTTTTTTTTTTGTCTTCAGGGTTGTAAGTCATTGTCTGCAGTGGCTCAGTTACTGGTGGATTTTCTCAGATGAACTCATTTGAACTAATTTGTCTTGTATGATGCCACTCCTTTGAATACTATATTTTGTAACACAACAAATGTGGATTTGATACCCTTTCTTGCAGGAAAAAAGTTGTATTTGTTGCTGCAAGATGATTACTGCTAATTCAGATGTTATTCCTTACAATTTATTTAGAACTTGCTCCCTAACATATGCAGCACAAACACACACAAAAGAAAAGGAATAACTGAAGGTTTCATAAATATTCATTTTTTTACCACAAGTCCCTAAGTATTCACACAGCCCTCTAACCTTTCTCTAATTCTAGAGATTGCTCAGTGCTTTTTTTCATAAGATCTTGCATCCATTTGGCTACAGCTTTGCTAGGTGTGAGGATGACATTTTCCATATTATGGATATATGTGATTATGTTGGGGTTTATAAATAAAATTTCAGGAATTTCAGTTCATCCCTTTCAACCAGAATGAAGGCATTGTTTTGTCCATATAAAAAATAATGCTCATACTAAGCACTGAATAAGCACAGGCTTTTATGAAAGAAAATATTACATGTGACAATGTAATCAAAGATAATATCTTAATTTGCTTTCATCAGTGGGGAGAAATTGAGAATTAGAAATCTGGCACCTGCTAAGTTTTGGGCATTTGACAGTACAACTTTAAAACTCCTTTAATGTTTGTTTCTATACGAATGCTTGTGTTCATTTAAAATTACATATTATTTTTATCTCAGACCTTGCAAATTTAAAGCATCTCAATATTTTGGCATTATTAATGTGTTATGTCTATAATGATGTCTATGTCTATTAAACTATATTTAGTTTACCATTTGATTTTGCAGGTGTTAGTCTCTTGACTGCTCAAGTAGCAGCAAGTTAAGTGAGCAACACAATGTGCAGATAGGAATAAAAGGAGTTTCTTCTGTAGCCAGACTGCCTTAAGCTGTTTAGAGAACTTCCCCTGTGGCTGGTTCAGATGAATGAGCGTAATTAACATGAATCTCCAGTGGCAATGCAGATGACAAATGGATGATTATGCAGTGAAAAACTCTGCCTTTATGTTACCAAGATCTGCTGTTATGATTGTTAATTTTCTCTCTCTCCTTCTCTTGCTTTAGGGTATTTTAAAAATAACAAAAAGATTCTTGCTCACAAAATAATAACAAGTCAGTGAGTACTATATTAGGCTTATCATTAAATTCAGAGCCTCCATGAATAAGGAGTTCTAGCTAATGAAATAGAAAGTGAAAGATCAATACCACTCAAGTAAATACAATATAGGATCCGATCTACCACTACCGAGGTTTTGATGGCAAAAATTCAATTTTTCGCAATGCCTGCAGAACTGGGATGATAGCAAGCAGTCTATATAAATGTTCTGTAAAATAAGGGCATGGCAATCTATGTGACTCCATAAGCAACACTGAGATTTTTCTTGTCAAATATCTAATTAAAGCAGTAACTGAGTCCAAGTCAACTAATCAAAATATGTGGAAGCCACATTTTTATCACACTCAATTCTATAACAAGGACATGGCTCTGGATCATGTCGTGTAAATTAACACTTCCATGGAAGGCACTTTGATGGCAGAACTGTTACCTTAGTATCACTTACTGTTGTGCTCAGGAAGGCTAGAAAACAGAGCTCAAGAAAGGTACCAGAATCAACTCAGTTTCAGAAATTCAGGAACAGCTGACAAAGACCCATCCTAGCAAAACAGTGCAGATTTGTCTTACATAATGTACAGTGCAGAGCCCCGATCAACATCAATTCCTGCGCCAAACTGAATACTTCAATAAAATATTTGCCCATTAGAAAGAATGCAACTGAAAATACTCTCATCTCTGCTTAGAAGCTGTGCTTTGGAGCTATGAAAGGAGAGATGAAAACCAGCACTATTTAACAGGTCAATGTTTTGGCTCCGCTTCTTAAGAAGCATTTAAGTCTTCACTTCTGCTGTCTGTGCTTTGCATTGGGCTCATGTGAGCTTTTAAGGAAAGTTTGATTTTCTTTGTGTTCACACCTGTGAAGACCATCCTCCAAAATCCCACATAGCATACTGCATGCTGTATGAGTTTTTTTCTAAAGGAAACCCCTAATGTTCTTGGGCAACAGTTTCTATTTTGGAAACAAGTATAATTTGATTTACAGACCTGATGGTCTGTCCTTAAATAATTTTATTCCAGAGGTTAATTCTTCTCACTGTGCATTGTGCCTCATTCTTTTCTGAATAATCAAACTTTCATTTCTAGTCAATGGATTTCATTGGGCATCTCTTTGCTGGAATGGTAGAGCCTGTGGTATTGGCTTTTTCTCCTGTGACAGAAAAAGAGATGACCAGACTGTGGTTTTATATTGCTCAACACTGCAACGCCTGCTTCCCACTGTTGATTCTATAGGTTAAGCATTCAGGCTTCCTATTCATACCTTCTCTACTTAAAGTCCTGCTAATTAGGGCACATTCATTGGAGACGTGAGTTTGAATCGAAGCCGGCAGAAAAGGAAATTTGAACTTGGGCCTCCTACCTTCCTCAGAAAATATTCTGTCACAAGATATTTTAGAAAATACACCCACAGCCTCCTCTTCTCTCAGTGCTTTTTAGGAAAGTAGCAACTGAAACCCAACTGCCTTACAGCTTAGTTCTGTCAGGTTGTCTGAGAATACCATCTAGGCTGAGGTTTCCCAGGGGACTGAGGTGAAACTGAAATTCAACATCGTGGCTGGACCTGATCATAAGATAGCGAATGAGCCGCTTGAAACCAGGACAACTTGAAAGATTCATAAAGTTGCAGTTCTGGCCATATGAGGAGCATAAAGACAACAAAGACTTCCTGTAAAGTACGGGCTGTCTTTACATGGTAGCTAAGCGAGATTTTTCAGAATGACAGTTTTACCTTGGTGGGTGTTATCACTTTAGAACATACAATCCTTTTTAGATCTGGCCTTTACAATATGACAGAAAGCATCATGGATTTCTACAGAGTAAATGAATGACCAAATAGACTAAAGCACTTTACAAATACATAATGATAAGATGATGAAAGAGTTTTGTCCACTAAATGAGCAATAATACTCTATTTATCCAGAAAGCAAACATACTTAAATATTGTAACATCTACAAGCTACCATTGTCATAATAAATTAAAGTAAATACTTCCCTGCTTTGAATAAAGATGGCTGAGCTGCTACATGGCTGCAGCCACACCACTTAACACAGGAGGACCCACCGCAGCAGCCAGCGTTATTAGAGGGCTCTTCCTCTTTGTAGCTTTATGTTTTCCCCACCCTTCTTTAGTAAATCTCTGCCCAGCAGAATGAGGGACACTTGCCAAAAACAATCTGTGAGAAGACTTGTATCAAATTAATTCCCTATGACCACTGCAGTTCCAATTAGGATGTCCCACTGTAAATTTCTGACACGGCAAGTCCTAGTCACAGCCTAAGGCCTAACCATGTACAGATTTAACAAGGACTTTAATCTGTACACATGAATGCATTTATGCATTAAGCTAACCTAGAGCTAAGTCTTTACAGTCATATCATTAGCATAGTCACAATCTTCTTCCAGCTGCAGTTACACTGGCTGAAAAATTGTCCCCAGCGCCAGAGGCAGCTGTTGTCTCCCTGACCTGCCATGTGAGTATGCCCCAGGCCCTTTTTTTCACAATAAACCAGGACTGCTTAAAAAAAATTAAATAATATGTCCATGATAATCTGGTTTCTATGGACTAAAATGATCCCACAAGCACCTGAATTGGGGTGCCTGAGGAGGCAGTAGCCTCTGGCACTAATGCTCTGGAGATGTGCAACTTCAGTTAGCGGAGTAGCAGCAGGAAGAGAAAACGTGATGACACTTTGTCCCTCTTTCTCTCTGTAGGTCTAAGGAAGAAACTGCCTGGTTTGAGAAACTTATTGAATTTTATTTACTTACCCAATTTTTTTATAAGTTCAGTAAGGATTTTGATTTAATTTAACTGAAATTTCATTTTGCCCAGCTGAGATAAATGAAATGACCTGTGACAGCCCCCACTAATTAACAGAGATTAGTTTTGAGAGACAACAATCTGAATAATCTTATGTGTAGAAATGCCAAAGGATGATTGTGCAAACACAATCATTTACGGTTGTTACACTATTGAAAACTATTAATAATTTCTAAAATTATGTCTTTATCTCATCTGCATGATAAGCCAAGGAATCATCTAAGAACCCCCAAAAATGTAGAACCAGGCCATGCTAAATTATATGGTAGTGCAATTGTGGCAGATTGTAAGACTCAATATGCATTTCTGTGTATACATAGAATACTCTACCCATTATCTTATCAAAGATTCAGGCTAATTAATAGGAAGACATTTTGGCATTGAGCCCAATTAGTTTTACATAGGACAAAAAGTGATAGTATCTCTTCTCTAAGCAAAGAAATGCCCAGATAGAAGAATTCAAAGAAGTTGTCGTACTACCTCTTTTGAGTCAGAAAACAAAATATTAGGAAGAGAGTAAGTTTGAATAGTAGATTAAGAATTAGGTGCTATTTTAAAGGTGAGGTAGAAATAGCCAGTTGTGTTTAGTTGGCATATATACACCGAGAGAGAGAGGAAAGCTATTAACTCAATTGACAGCAGAGAGCTATTGTGCAGCCAAGTGAAGGCTCAAGAATCTGAGACAGGAAGGAAGAAAATTAGGCACACAAAAGAATTAATGGAATAAAAAAATGAAGACTTCTCAGCTTTAAAAGTCCCATTAATTCAATTTTTAAAAATTGGTTTTTAAATTTGATTTCTCCATTGGGACAAGTTATAATGCTGAATATTTTGTATGTAAATAATATTGTTCTAAAAATTTGTAATAAAATAAACATTTAAAATTAAACCATTAGCAAAATGGTTAATAAAAGGACTTTTTAAAAATAACTATGCTACTGAACACTCATACTGCATTTTTCATTTTCAAAGTGCTCCATTAGCATTAACTAATTGAAGATGGTTCTGATAAAGGCTTTTGATAAAGTTCATTACATAAAGCTATTAAGGAAGCTTGGTGATTGCTTGATGAAAAGCAAAGTATATTTATGGCATATATATTTAATACAAGGCAGAAATACAAAAATTAACAATAAACGGTCGATTCACATACTGTGTAAGCAGTTATAGTAGCATGAAATGGGGAGCAATTATACCAGCCCTGCTTTAGGAAAGCTTAAGCATATCAAGTTTGATAGGAGGCAACCTCGTATTAGTATGGTCTCCTGCAGAGAAAAAAATCCAAGTAACTTAACGCAGAGTACTCACAGAGATATTTATATCACTGAGGGACACACTTGCACTTCAAGCTATCAAATAAATAAATAACAAAGAAGAAACCAACAACTATGTTGTTTTGGAGAGATCCATATGTCTCGGGGATATCCCTTTTGTATATAAGCAAGGAAAAATTTGTGGTGCAACATCCTGTGATTTATTTGTTTGATATCCTGAAATGAAGGGTCTTTATTTTGTTGGAGATGCATTAACTCTCCTAATATATTGCAGTAAAACACAACCTTTTTATTACAGAACTAACATATTTCTCTTTTTTGCTAGGTATGCACCATTTGCCGCCCTGCACACAGGGTGCAGAACTCCATCCAGCAAAACCTAAGACAGGCCAGGCCAGGCACAGCTAGATTCAGCCCCTACATTAGCCACAAGTTGTATGCTCCAAGAGTGACTGCTCTAAGACACAGCACCTGACTTGCCAACTGTCCTACCCACCTCCCAACCATTAACCCTACAACAAACCTTCAGCTTCAGAACCCCAAACAGAAGTTCTGTGTTCTCTTACCTGCTCCCAATTCTCTGGTGCTCTTTTCTGTAGAAAATTATCCCCACTTTTATGCTACTTGCCTGTAATTCTATGAGCAAGAACATCAGTAATAACTAGTAAATCTCTTGTTCATTCATCCTGAATTACATGGAGTGGATACCATGAGTAAAGGAAGCCAGGAATAATTTAGCACCTATTTATCATGGAAATAAGAGTCCTTTATAATCAGACCTTCAAAGATCAGAAGGATAATGATCTCAAAATAGGGCTTCAAAACATACCATTACTATGCATCTGGCTTCAGACATATCAATCATTAAAATATGAATTATAATATCTGTGCTAAAAATCTCATAGCATTGATCCAAGAGACTTATCAATCATCATGATCACAAAGGGCTACTCAAGGAGAGCTGGAGAAGAACAAGTGTTGCCACCAAGGTGATGAATTCTTCAGTGAATGAGAATTTGAAGTGATACGGATGAAGTTTCAAGTGTATCTGAATAGAAGCTAGCTTGAATAGAATAGAGTTGCTTTTTCTGAGGCTGAACTAGAAAAATAGTACAGATGGGCTTGCCTGTTCTTGAAGACTTAATTGATATAAACAGAGAATGTAGAAGAAGCAGATGTCTTGCATAAGTTCAGACTTGGAACAGTGCTCACGTTAGCTGGTCTTAAAATAAGGACTCATAATTGGGCAGAGGGGTTGGGATAGGGTTTTTTTGACGACAAAGTTGTACATAGCAAAACGTCTGAGTTGTGTAATACAAGCCATTAAATATAAAGGTTTCCTTTTACTGATTTCAAGACAGGCCAATGAAATTTAAAAAGAGTGGAAATCTGTAGAAAGGTAAAAGCAAATTGCAAAGTTGCATTGAGATAAGTATGTTCATATTTAGCAGTCTGCAGAGTAACAAAGCTCAATTAGATAGGCTTGTGGCCAAAACTAAGCTTCAGAAATAACAGTACAATCAGGAAGATGCCAATGTCTTATTAATCTGCTGCATATGCATTCAGCTTTTGCTGTTTCTTTGGAGAGAAAATAATTTGATTTTTCAACACAATGACAGCCATAAATGTCAGAGGCTTAGCTTCCCGTAGTCTCTACATTTATGTCTCTCTGCTGTTTTATCTGTTCCATTATTCCATAGAGGATTTGGTCATACCATTTGATGGCATAAAATCATAGGATCATAGGAAACAAAAACTGAAAAAAAATCTCAGGAGTTCACCCAATTGCATTCATGCACAAAAGACCTTTCCTTTAAGATCTTCAGTGATGGAGACTCCTCAGGCCTTCCAGACAGCCATTTTCAGCACTCGATTTCACTGGTAAATTTCTAGAAATTTCTGGCAAACATTCTTCCTTGCTGCAGTTTGAGCCCATTATTTCTAGTCCTGGGCATAGTGAATAGATTACCTTTCCCTTTGAACCAGTCTTCTGTGACTTTGAAAACTATTATTTCTTGTCTTAATCTTCTCTTCTCTAGTTTTAAATAAATCAAATGTCTTCAATCTTTTGCCATGCTCTAGAAACTTCTAATCATGTAACCAGTAAAAAAAACAATGCTAGAACTGCAGTAGAAATATACTAAGGGCAAGGAAGACTTTACTCTCTCAGCCTAAATAATGAAAGACGAACTATGAGTCATTATTGGTCCATTGTGTGTGTTCTCTAGAAATAGTTTAAACCAGATTGACCAAGAGTACATCATCTCCTTCCAAAATGTTGGGAGCAGCTTTCTAACTTTTTGGTTTTGCCATGCTGTAGTCTTTTTTGGATTGTCTACATATCATTCTCATCCTTACCCCTACTTCACTGAAATGAGATATGAGGGCTGGGCAAAATTCACAAACCTGACTTCACTTTTAGTTGTAATGGATCTGAGGGAATTTGGCCTGGTCTTTAAATTCTTTTCACACCTCAAAATCTTGAAATTGCCAACTGTCTATCCAGTGGTAGCCTACTGAGAAAGCACTATCAAGTCTTTTCCACTTTCGAAGGTGCCTCTATCATCCCTTCTGTTATACCAACAGACAAGGACTGCCAAGTAACGAGTCATCCAGATTACCTTGAGTCATGGAAAGGGGGCTCCTCATCTGCCAGCAGCTATGTTGGTTAGAACTGCAGCTCCTGGAATCCCCCAGAGCTGCATTTAGTTGGCAGTAATGGACCAAATAAAAAGTCAACAGGTAACCTAAAAATTACAGCAACTCCAGAAACGTTAGGATTAAGAGATTACTTCTTTCAACTACTGTGAAGAAAGAAGTTTCTCACAACTACACTTAAAGTAGTGAAGTCTGCAATTTCTTCTGGGACATTGGAAATAGGTTATTATGAATCAATTTCCAGTTCCTCTAGACTGATTCTTCTGCCTCTAGGTTGCAATTGGTTTGATGTCTGAAAATAAGTCACTGGGATTTTTGCAGCTTTGCTATTGATTCTGTTCCAGCCTGTTAGGCAGTGGCCTATAGGATCTATTTACTGTGCTTGACTCCAACACTTGTTCATTTATATTTAATTCACAGCTACATTAAAATACATTTGTGTAATAAATAAGGTGTCAGAGGTAGCTTATATTACATGGGCATTTATCTTTTTAGTCTCTTCTGTAAAACTGGTGTTTCTGACATTTATGAGAAAAGGAGTTTATTGTACTTTCTTCCATGACATGCATTTAAATATACTGGTGCAAATTTACCTCAACTGGCCATTATGATTATCGGCTACTCACCAGTGTCACCTACACTTCTGTATTCCATGGCATTACTATAGTCTACAAACTGCACAGTCATGCTGTTATTTATAAAGTCTGTGCTCCTTCTTGGTACTCTTACCTTAAAAATGGATTTTTTTTCTGTGATGCATTATCATGTTAGGGTTTTTATTGGGATGGGTTTGCCCACTTATTTTTAAAGGAAGCCTGTAGCATTTTTTTCTAAGAACACTTGCTAGTGTGGAAAGAGTTAAGCAACAGCAGCAGCTCTAAGCCAGGGAAACAACACTGTGGAAACCAGGCTAAAGTCTTGTTTGGAGGCTGAAGATGCAACCACTGAACAGAAACAGGAATGACAGTTCAACAAAGAAAAAGAGGTAGATAATTGTTGAGAAGGACAGAGGGCCCTGGAGAGCATTCAGGGGACTGGGAGGAAGTGGGGAAGCCACTGACTGGATCTGGAGTCTACACTAGAGTAATACACAAACAAGGTTGCTGATTGCATGTCAAAAAAAGATTTAGCGGCAAGGAGGGAAGCTATCCTCCTCTCACCCCATTGCCAGTATCTCGTAATGTATCACATAGTCCATGTCACACAATCCCCATGCAGCTTTTCTTGTCTTCTTCCTGCATCAGTATCATTGTGGTATCCAACTCATGTAGTGAAGTACGCAGATGTTTACAGATCTGGGGATGTATTCACCACTTTTCTCTAAATTCTTTGCTCTTCTTGGAAATAAAGCAACTAAAAACCTGAAGCAAACTGACAAAAGCATTGGACCTATGTGTGCCCTTTCTATCACTAGAGAGTTATAATGCAGCTAAGATAGCCCAGTGAATTTGTTCCTTTGATTTTCAGCTGCTTTGACATCTAGCACACTTCAGGCTTACTTTTTTTCTTTCTTCAGCTGGTGTAAACTGGGGGTAAAACTTAAAATGAAAGGCACTTGGTCAATGTCAAAATGTGACAACTTAGTCTCATGGCATTGAAAGTCATTCTTGTGCATTCATTCTCTCCTCTACTGGACAATATGTAAGAGGCAATGAGTTAATTAATCAAGGTTATAATTTACAAAGTTGATAAAACATTTTTTTCTATTATAGTAATTCAGTAAGTCTGTGGGTTTTTCTAACCAAGAAACTCCCTCTTACCCATTGCTGTATTTCTACACTCACAATCTTGGTAAGAAGGAATTGAATCTCTGATGTCTGAGAGTATCTGAACAATTACTCTGAACATTCTCCCAAATAGCCAGACTTAGCCATCCTGTGGTTGTACTCATGCTGTGTACCTGTATGTGGCATGTAAACTACATCCACTTGCCTTGGCAATGAATAGAGCAAAGTGTGCTATGACCAAGTGAGAGGGCAGGCTTCCACTTTTCATCATGCAGATTCAGTACACACATGCTCACTGCAGGGATCTAGTACATGGCATCACAAAAGACATGGTTAGCTAACATTGGACTGTGGGGAGCTAAATGAGACATTTACCTGATTTTTGTAAGATACTCCAAAAATAGTAGTTCATTAAACACTCAGCTTGGGTTTAATGTAGAAGGTCAGAAGCACCACCCACACATAACCTTGCACAACAGCTGCTTAGTAATCATTTTAGCATGTGTTTTCATAGCACAAGTATCTCTGAAAAAATATACGATTTAATTTCTCTGCAAGATATTTGTGTGAAATATACATATTTCTCACCAAGAGTGTAATGGTTCAGCTTAAAAGCCAATATTTGAGACAGCAGAAACAATAGGTTAAGTGAAACATCAGGGATGTGTTTGCAAACTGAAGTAATTTCCATGCTGAGGGAAAAGCCTAGAAGGACTTTAGCTACTAAAATACAGCTAGTGAAAGAGACTTGAAGAAGTTTAAGTGGTTTACTATGTAAGTAAGTATGCCCTATCATTTTCTCAGACTTTCTTCACCTTTATTCATAGCCATTTCTGAGATTGCTAGGCCTTTCTGCACTGAAGAAAGTTACACAACTTTGTATTCAAAGTTACTCTAACTGGGGCCAAATTTTCTTATGCTGTACATTGATACAGAGGCTAAACAATTTCACTGAAAATAGCAAAAATACTGATCGCTATTAAAGCTATAGGAATAGACTAGAACATTGTATATTGTTGCATTTCATCAACCATCTGAACTTTTGCTTCTCTACAAGAACCAGAATATTCACAATATTCACATGTGACCTAAAGCAGAAATAATAATGGTATAGTCATACTTTTGATGATATGAGCAATATGAGGAAAGATGTGGTAAGTAAATGTAGCATCTTAGATTAGTCTGTTGCTTCTCCTTCTGACATTAAGAATGACTTAGAGAAATAAATACTATAGCCTATAATTTGATCTAATAAAAGATCCTACAAGTGTGAAATAGAGTAGAATGCCTACAGTAGGCACACCAGACTACCAGTAAAAAATATAATAATAATTTTAAAATATATTAAATTCTAAAATAATTGTCCATAGATGCAATAGTGAACCTCAGTGCATTCATCTTCCAGTTACCCAGACTGAAGACTAAGAACTTAATGTGACAAAAATTCTCCCTAAAGGAAATGTATGTGGCTGTTATAGAATACAGCGATCTAATTCAAGTTAAACATTCCTGAGAATGTCTTGCCTATAATCTCACTATTTAAACTCTCAACTATTGTGTCTCAGATTACCTTGACCATCAGAATTTTACTTGTGAACTACCAGAGGTTTGCAATCAATGCCAAAATTCATATTCCTTTTTTAAGTACAGAATAAGATGCTAGTTCAGTCAGAATCAGAAGTATATAGTGAAGGTTCCTATGGAGTGGTATGTGAAAGCGGAGTTGCAAATACAAATGAGAGAAGTGTCGCTAAATGGGAAGTGATATATCCATTAAATAAGTTTCTGGACAGTCATAAATGAGAGACCCATATACTACATTTGCAGTAACTGGGCAAACATCTGTCAGAACAACTGAAAAATTTTAAAAGCTTGTGACAGGGGAAAGCAGCAGAACAGCTAGTGGGGCAGGTGTGGGGTAAGAACATGGTCATCTTAAATTCCATAAAAAAAGCCCTACTTTCTTCTAAAAGCAGAAAGTGTGAGAACTCCTCTCTATCACTCTGCAAAGACAGGACTTTTCTAGGTATTGTCTCTAGGTGAGCAAGATGCCATCCATACAATTGATGAGCAGCCTGAATGCCATGCACATATGCAGCAGCCCTGGTCCTCAAACTGAGAAAATATTTGACAATAGTTTAACATTTGCTGAAAGAATTCAGCACCAGGAGTTTAATACAAATGTCCTGATGACAAAGAATTGTCAAGCCACAGCACAACACTGAATTCTGAGCATCCAGTTTATGTGCCTGAATTAGAACACTCAGTCTGGCTTTGGTTCACTGTGTAGGCAACAGGGATCCCTCCAAGCCAACCATCAGATTTAGCCTCTTGACTATTAAGGGGAACCTGTTGATGAAGTTCGTTAATATGGTAAATGCCATCTTTATACCAGTACCTTAAATAAGTCTATACAAACACTGGAATTATTCAAAAGCCATTTTAAGATGCAAGTAGTATGACTTATTCAATCCAGTACAGAAAAGCAAAGCCTTTAAGTACATGTTTAGCATTAAGCAGATATTTAAACACTTTTATACATCAGGACCTTATAGAAGACTTGTAAGGTTTGGACTGTTTCTCTGAGAACTGATGACTAGAAATTTTTTTAAAATCATCCTTGCTTTATGTTATATGAGAACATACTACCAGTTATGACATTAATCTGTCCTTGGAACGAAACAAATGCTCTAAAATGCTCATTATTATTTCCAAAACAAAGTTGTTGAAGATTTTCACTTTCTATTGTATTTTTTTATCATGTCAAAAGCTCCCTTGACTGAAATCAGCCTTGTTTCTTACATTTACTGTGCTTTGCTGACTATTCGTAGTTTAAGAAAATAATCTATTTTACAGTATAGTGCTATTACACTATGAAGAAATAAAGTAGTAATCTGACTAAAGTGACAAATTTTTTAGTAATTTTATACAGCAGAGAATAATTATGATTATTTTTCTTTGTAATTACAAATGATAATTATATTTGAAGTTACCATAAAAATCTATGACTTATAAATCAACAACAAATAATTCTGCAGTCATTCAGCTAGCATATCGATAAACTAGCTTCATTATAGCACCACCAACTGCAAACCCCTTAATAAGTCTAATAGAGACAATACAGTATATTTGCCAATGGCACAAATGAGATTATATAGCAGTCTTTTTTAATGCTTGTTTTTTTCCAGTTTGATGTATAAGTCAATTTTGTTTTACAGTTTCCAAGTTTTCTATGCATAAGTGGAACAGAACTAAAGAGTATTAAATTGGCTCTAACACTGTTAATGTGAGCAGAATGCAGGAAAAGGCTATTATCTATTTATTAATCCTGAGTTACGTAGTCACAAGATAACAAAAATAGAGTTTATGTTTTGAATTAGATAATGGATAAAGCACTAATGTTATGGTGGGACACTTGTCTATGAATGGTGGCTAATGTATCAAAATTTACCCATCTGCAGTATGCGTACTGCAAGAGTTTTCATGGTAAGAATAATCCACTTATTCATATTTGTTGGTACAATACCAGCTGAAACAGAAAACTTAAATATTCTTGAAAAAAATATACACAAGCACAGCACTAGAGAGGATTTAGTACTTAACAGATGGCTAGTTCTGCAGAGATGCTTTAACAGATGGTTGGCATGAAGGTCTGGAAAAAAAGTTTACTAGAGTTTGGAAGTTATAATCTTACCAAACAAGACTTCTCCTCTATTCCCATGAAGCTAATGTATGGCATCATGTTGTTGCAGGTAAATAATATGAAGTTTTATCTATTACTGGCAACCAACTTTAGCACTTTCTAAAACCCAGTGCAAGAGATTAAAAAAAAAAACAAAAAAAACCCCCCAAACCAGAGTTTCCTTACCACTTATTGTTGCTTGGTTTGTTTTGTCACTCAGTGAAAGCAAGTTTGCTCATGCATAAGCTTGACAGCAACCTTTTTCTCTGAACGTCTGGGAATTCTCATGGCTATGAAGTGCACATGGTACTCAGAATATAGGTATCAACTCAAAAGAAATGTCACACCCTTCTGGGGTGCTTTCTTTGGTAACTCCATTGTAAAAGTTGTTCCAAAGTAGGGAAGCACTGGATAATCCTTGAGATCCCTGATGATTTCATGGCTTGAGAGCATTAGACCTTTTGTCAATTCTACCGCCCTCATGCAAGCGAAAGCAGAGTAAAACACAAAATTTAAACACAAACGCACAAACTTTAAACTTAAAATATTTACATTTTATGGTTGTAAATAATTTTCCACTAATCCAAAAGAATAAAAAAAAATATAAACAAAAAAGACACACCCAGCAATATTTAATGACGCAAGATTCCTGTTGAAGCTTGCTATATACTTGCAAAAATCACCAGGTTGTTAACGGAGAGGTGAGCTGCCTTCACCGCAGCTAAATGTGACACTTCTTGCCAGTGAGACAAATCTGTAAACCAATGGAAGATTCTTTATCAGAAATGAAAAGTGCCTATCAGGAAGAATGAGCTCTAGCATATATATGCCAAAGGTAGTATGATTAAACCTTAGTTATATGTTCATTTGAGATGCCCAATTTTTAAACATTAACTAAAACACAGTCATTAGCTGATTTTGTTTCCCAATTATGTCCATGAACAAAGCAATGCTACCTTTCACTAAAAGAGTAAAATATGTATTATTTTTTATTCCTAACCATCAGACTCTGCATGGTCTCTTCTTCCTGCCTCATTTGTATACGTTTTAAACTTTAAGTAGTTTTCAGACACTTTCCCTCATTCTTTAGGGAAATGGAAGCATCATCAGTGCAAGAGGGCTCTGAGCAAACTGATCTAGTGGAAATTCTCTCTACTTATTGCAGAGGTTGGACTAGATGACCTTTAAAGGTCCCTTCCAACCCAAACCATTCTGTGATTCTAAGACATTTAGTAATTTTGACTGACAGCTTAACCAAAGGAAGGTAAAGAGAAACTATGTGACAGGTGGAAGACTGATGAAAATGATTAAGTAAAACTTGTAGATTTAATGTAATGGGCAAGATAACAAGGATCAAATTCATTATATGATTTAAGTACAAAGATCTCGGTCATATGGTCAACCCAATTGTAGATGAAATTATTCATGAATTTTAATATGTGATGGTGACAAACATTATGATGTTACTGGTTATTTTAATTCACAGGCTATCATACAAAAAGAAGGCTTTAAACAATTATCTACATTTACCTGATAAAAGTTAATTATAATTGATAATAATTACAGTAAAATCTACATTAGATACTTGATACAGTTATATTTTCACAAGTTGCATTGTGAAACCAGTCATTCTGCACAATAACTAACAGTTTCAGTCTTTTCAGAACTTAAAATTGTATGTTGGTATTAAACGGTATATTTAACCCTTATTCATTTTGATTATTTAGTGAAAACGAAAGATCTATTTTACTTAAAAATCATGCAGTAGCTGCTCTTAAGCTTGTACAGTAATAAATACCATTCAACTGTGAAGAAATTTGTGTGTCCAAACCAGTCATCAGTGCCATCACATTTTAAATCAAATATTTTAGGCAGACAGGATCAATTGAGCTCTGAGGGTTCTCATCATTTCATTATAGAGGAATCCCAGATCCTCGCTTACATCAGGTATGAGAGGAGTGAAAGGGACAGACTTAATTCCCTAGCATTTTTATTCCCAGGGAGTGCTGCTGTATTCCACCATTACTTCCAAAGAAATTTGCACATGATTATGCTTACATTTCTGAATATCTGTGCTTCTGCTGACTTAACAGTTAAGCTTGTCCTAAAGTTTTAGAGTGGATCCATTTAAAACAGTCTTTATTCCAATCAGAAGAGACACTCTTTGATACTTTAACTTCCTGAGTTGTAAAGTCAAAGAACATTTATAACTTGATATATAAATATTCTTGAGACAATATAGCAACAGTTTTCCCTCTGTGCTGATCATTCTTGCATATTGAATGGTAAGTGTTTCACTGAACTTTTAGCACATATTCTCCTTCTGCATATGACTCCTATACTGGTATTTTATAATCTGTGGCAACAACAAGGGTAATTAATTATAAAGCAACTCTTTGCTGAAGTACTGCACATCATATATAATTATAAAAAATAATTACAATGTAACAGAAACATAATAAAAATCAAATTTACTATTACTTTATTTCACTGAAAAAGATTATGTAGTAGTAGACTATAATGTACTTTTTATGAGCAAAACCAACCACTAATACTTCTCAAATTTTTTTCATATGATGATGTCAAAGTGCTTCATGAACAATGAATTAAGTTTTACAGCAAATCTCAAAGGTGCATTAGGCACAGTAAAAGAATTAATCCTTCTGTTCTTTTTTGTCAGGTCCATCGGGACTTGATTTTGGTTTTAACTGTTCTTTATATTGTCTACCATTGCAAACAAATGCATAGCTCTTTAGTTTTCCACCTGCCAAATCTGAGGAAGAGATTTTCCCTAATAAGCCATCACATATATTATAAATCACTAGCTGTTCCCTAGAGAAATACTTACAAAGTAGAGTTTGGTCTTCTGCTTCATAGTTTATTTATTTTTTTCTTATTTCTTTGTATGACAGACTGGAATATATTGACACAGTTGCAGAACACATTTATAACAGCATTGTACAGCTACATAGATCCTAAGCAAAATTTCATTTTTTTCTGATTGAATTGAAATTACAATCAGAAATATTTCAATTTGGAAACATTGCTCCAGAATTTCAGCAGTCTCAGTTTATTCTCCTCTCACCACCCCAACTTCGAACAATTTATCCTATTACTAATTAAGATATCTTCCACTAAGAGAGGAAGTCTATTACAGGAATCTAGGGCTGTGTGCTCAGGCCGCAACATACAATCCATTTGTCATAAGTTCAGCTTACTCCGTTTCCTTATAAAAAATTCTCACTTTCTAACATTCGTTCCAAGGCAGAGACACATTTCTTAAGAACTTCTACAGAATTACAAGTTTCATGGAAATTGCTCATCTATTCATATTTTTGTCAAAAAAAATTTTTAGTTGAATGATACATTTGATATAAATGTTTCTGCCCAAGTGTTTCTGTATCTGATGTTTTACACACAGAAGTACATGTAGATAATTCATTAGGTATCAAGAGATTAAGTTGAAAATTGCCTAGCATGGATCTTGGTATTTGTAGAACCAGATACACTTCTCATTGGGTTCTGGAAATAGCTCTTTACCATTCTATGGCGCATGTTTCAGCATTGTTGAAAACCCACAATTTGTAAATGGATGGGAAAAAAGGAATTGCTCCTGAACACTATTTTGTCTATTCCCTTCTGAAGAGAGAGAGTGGAAATAAAAAAAACTAACACATCTGTTTGATGAGAACTTTGCTTTTACTTCATTCTGCTGAGGCTAAAAGCATGCTTGTGTAATGTCCCACAGTAAACAGTTTTAATATTTTGAAGCACTACCCATCTACAAAATTTCAATTGCTCTACAAATGTTTATTACAAGAAGGATGCCAATGTAACAATCTCATAAATGTTATCTTTGAGATGACTGTCGTAGATCATATATGAATCACAAAAAAATCAGCATACTGCAAGCTAAATTTTGCATTTGAATAGTAAATAGTGAATTACTTAAAACAGTATTTGACAGCTGACTTTCTTCATGCCTTTTCCAAGCAACTTTGACTGTTAAGTTTCTGAAGGTGAAAAAAGTCAAGCAAAGCAAGATAATTAAAAAATGTTTTTCAAACATAGATGACTAATGTTTCGTTAAAGGTGAAAATGTAAGTATGGTATTCATGACACTCAGAGAAATCACAAATACTCTGTGACAGAACACACATTCTCCCTTCAGTGAAAACAAGTAGTTGCCACTGTTGGCAATATCCCAACAGCCGCCTGTCCAAAAGAGCCCACCCAAGCTGCACTCAGACACTTACTTGGGTTGGTAATTGACTGCATGAAGAACCTCACCCCACATTTCGGAAAAGTTCACGTACTACTACAAGCAGTAGTTCATGTAGTACGAGTTCACACAGTTAATGGTATTTATACCACAGTCTGGGAACTTATCTCCTAACAAATTAAAAATATACAACATTTCCCTTCATTCTTAACCCATCTTAATGTAGACGTAGCACAGACATAATACTAATGGCTTCAAATATTTTATAGCCTGATAGTCAAACTACCTCAGATGGAGCAATAGATAACATTGCCATTGGTGCCGTGTTGTATGCATAGTCTCCCCAGACCTCACCTCCCAGCTTCACTTTGCTCAGCTTCAAGCATCTAACTGAAAAATGTGAATTATGAGCCTTTTCAGGAGGTGTCTCTCTTACCTCACAAAAATAGATGTCTGTGCATCTGAGAGAGTTACATGCAGTAGTAAGAGGCAAAAGACTTCTCCACGCATTCTTTCTGAAGTTGCGATACTGACAGAAGTTTATTAATCTGCTTAACAAATCAAAAATTTAAAAATACACTGTTTTTCAGTGGAAAGGCACCACTCCCCTTCCAGTCTCTGGTTAGAAAATATTTCATGACTTGCTTAAAGAAAACGAGAGGGAGGCATATCTATAGTGCATGTCTATTGCTTTGTCTCATAGCCTCATGTTTAAATATTAATTTTATGGCCTTAAATCCATTTGCTCCAAAGTTTCCTTTGTTGAATTCTTTATTCATCATTGAACTGAAGTAGGTAAACTAAATATTTCTGAAATTAAAAATGAGTAATTGAATTTACCCTCAGCTCCACATCTGCCAGCCATGTGCTTTCTGGCTATGCTACACTTCTAGTTATCTTTCACATACATATTTCTTTTCACTAACAAGGTCTGGCAAAGCATGAACAACTCCCAGTGAATGCAGTTGTGCAGAGCCATTGTTGTTCAGTCAACAATGAGGGCAAGGGAGCACAAAGTAGAAGGAAGAGGTTAGGGCAATGGGAGACATTTTATCAGTAACCAAGTTTAAAATAAAATTTTTTTAAAAAGCAAAAGATGAAATGGAGAGTAGCAGGGGCCCTCCTTTTCTCCCCAGATGTCCCCTGACTCTCTCTGGTGAATCATGTTGAGCATAACTCAACTCCTTTAACTCCTCACATTGAGCCCTAGTACGACTGAGGCGACTCACTCTCATCACAACTGCTTTACACAGCAACTGTAGCACAAAATTAATTTCCCCTCCCTGCTCGGAGGTTCAACCTTCAAAGTCTGTTCTAGCTATTAGAAAGCACTACCTCCTTTTATGCTATCTGACAAATAAATGACTGAAGATCTTCCAAGGGAGTTTTGTCTTCTGTCCTGCTACACATATCTAATAATTTAATCTAGTTTACAATCTTATCGGTATACGTGAACATCCACTGAGTGACCATTCTTACAGCTTTACTTACAGATTCAAAGTAATCCTTACCCATAATTCTGCTAGAGCACATATGGAGCATGGTGTGAAATTGAACCTCATTAGCAGAAATTTGACTCTGTCAATTAAGAACAAATTATCTAAGGATTGTTGATTAATGAAAATGAAGGACAGGTTTCAACTCCAATAGAAGGATTACTATCATAAAGCTATAAACATCTATTCAAAGCTGTGCATAAAATAAGATATGATTAATTGTACCAGTAAAAGACTAAAAACATGCAAGTGTAATAAGAATTTAATTGCAGTGCTACAATTCTGATAGAGTGTGACACCTGTACAAAGACAGAAATTTTCATCCAACACTTTACCTAATCTTAATTTTTTGTTTTCTTTGGTTAGGGTAGGCTATGACATAATAAAATTGAATGTGTCCAATTCTAAATTTAAACAGTGTCTTCCTGCAACAGAGATTTTAATTTATTCTGCTGTCAAAGGATACAAATATTACCAAAACAATCAAAGAATTTATTTTGATGAAATGTTCAACTGACTGTGCACATTGCCAGTGTAAACATTACTGTTTAACACAGTAACACATAGTCCAACAACAGCTTATGTTTTAAAAACAAATTTTGGTTATAATTTAACTTAAAAAATTTCAATTCTAAATAATATAGAATACTTATATTCAGCAGAAATTGTCCTTAAAAATACTCTTATCACTGTACAATTACTACCAGGGAGTCAGGATTTCTATGCTGTATTGGGTTTGCATGACAAGGTTTTAGTAGCAGGGGGGGTTACAGGGGTGGCTTCTATAAGAAGCTGCTGGAAGCTTCCCCCATGTCCGACAGAGCCAATGCCAGCCGGCTCCAAGACAGACCCGCCGCTGGCCAAGGCCGAGCCCATCAGTGACGGTGGCAGTGCCTCTGGGAGAGCAGAGCTAAGAAGGAAAAAAAGTTGCAGGGAACACAGAAACAACACCTGGAGAAGGAGTGAGAACATTTAAGAGCACCAGCCCTGCAGCCCCCCAGGTCAGTGCAGAAGGAGGGGCAAGAGATGCTCCAGGCCCTGGAGCAGAGATTCCCCTGCAGCCCCTGAGGAAGACCATGGTGAGGCAGGCTGTCCCCCCGAGCCCAGGGAGGTCCACAGGGGAGCAGATCTCCACCTGCAGCCCGGGGAGAGAGGACCCCACGCCGGAGCAGGGGGATGCCCGAAGGAGGCTGGGACCCCGTGGGAAGCCCGCGCTGGAGCAGGCTCCTGGCAGGACCTGTGGCCCCGTGGAGAGAGGAGCCCAGGCTGGAGCAGGTTTTCTGGCAGGACTGGTGACCCCACGGGGGGCCCACACTGGAGCAGTCTGGGCCTGAAGGACTGCAGCCCATGGGAGGGACCCACGCTGGAGCAGTTCATGAAGGACTGTCTTCTGTGGAAGAGACCCCACACTGGAGCAGGGGAAGAGTGAGGAGTCCTCCCCTGAGGAGGATGAAACAGCAGAGACAATGTGTGATGAACTGACCCCAACCCCCACTCCCCGTCCCCCTGCACCACTGCGGGGGGGTAGGTAGAGGAAATCTGGGAGTGAAGCTGTGCCTGGGAAGAGGGGAGGGGTGGAGGGAAGGTGTTTTGAGATTTGGTTTTATTTCTCATCACCCTCCTCTGGCTGATTGGCAGTAAATTAAGCTAATTTTCCCCAAGTTGAGTCTATTTTGTCCGTGACAGCAATTGGTTGAGTGATCTCTCCCTGTCCTTATCTTGACCCATGAGCATTTTGTTATATTTTCTCTCCCCTGTCCAGCTGAGGAGGGGAGTGACAGAGCAGCTTTGGTGGGCACCTGGCATCCAGCCAGGGTCAAGCCACCGCACCTCTTTTGCCTGTTGTTGTTGGTGAGGGGAATGTTTGTTTTGTTTCAAGTTTGTTGCCTGAAACTGTTTCTGGACTTCTGTCTTCTCTCTCTTTATCCCACAGTAAATGCATCTCTAGGACTTTTTACATTTTGATGCCTAAATGCTCTATGCGAGGAACTCTGCATGCCCTCTTCCAAGCATTCCCAGTAAGTGCTCATGAGGCTCAGACCAGATCCCTAGCAGCTAACACAACGGTCATTGGAAGAAATCACCTTTGAAAACCAAAACTAGTAGTCAACCCCAAACTTTGTGAGTTTCCAGAGCAAGGAAACTCTCAGATTCCCATTTCATTGAAACTCTACTTCCTTTGTCAAAGATGAAGGAACAGAACAAGTATCTTCTATTTTTACTTTCTTTCTATAATAAGCATCCTTTTCTTCTCTCCTTTGATTACCTTGCTGCCCCCATTTACGCATCCAAGTTAGAAAAGACTAATCTCAAGCACTTGCATGACCTCTTCCTGAGGAAGTCATACTTTTTAAATGTGTTTATCTGTAAACACTGCTGTGAGGTAGGAAAGTAAGAGTTCACACTGTATTAAATAGGAAATTAAGCAACAAAGGATCTACATGAATTTGTCACCCTTGACAAAAGATTGTTATTAAGCAAGGAAGCAAATTCATTTAGCTTGGGAGTTCAATTACCTTATATTTACTGGTTTTATCTGAGGTTTTAGCTTTGATGGTTCCCATTTTGCAATTTGTAAAAAAAAATCTCATACCATCTGCACAGCACTTGCTTAAGTACTGGTTAATTATAAAACAGTAATAGGCAGAGGGCATTGATTTTCTGAAAACCAGACACGAAAACCCATATTGCAGAGAAACTATTACATTATTTATTTTATGACCTTGACAAATATTGTATGACACATTTTATTTTTTTTTAAACACATATTTTTAACACTTACATTTTTGCCATCTATATATTTACAGCCTTTCATAAAAAAATATGCCCTGAAGTTTTTGGCTACCATTTAGCTCGCCTACAGTGAAGCACTAGAAAGGAAGATTTCAGAGAGATGTATAATACAGACTGGGAAATGCTCCTTACTTGCTGCTTGCAAAATTTGCTCTATCAGCAACATGCATTGGAATAATTATGCCAAGGTGTGACCCTGAAGCATGACAAAATCACAATATGGAAATGTACATCTATCACAGTAATTTTGAGTCACTGATAAGACTGAAACTGATAGCACTGACAAATTTGTTGCAATGAGTCATAGTGTTAAATACTGAAATGGCACCTGAGCTTTGTTCTGCTAACTTTGTTCAATTTGCTACTTGCTGATATTCCTTTAGCAAGTTTCCTTTGTTTTGAGCTTTCCAAGATTCTGCTGAAAACTGTGATGAACTGCATACGAATCAGAAAAACAGAATTATTTATATCATTTCATAGATTGTCTAATGAATAACATGAAAAGAGATCTCCAGATGGAATATTAGAGAGAAAATGGAAAACAAAGTAGGGTAGAGGGATGTGGGAATTAAAGATATTAATAGCTACATGAGTATAAAAAATAGATATTCCTGTATATGATGTTCTTTGTATTTTCAGATACCTACGTACATAACTGCAAACTGGTACTAAACTACAAAGAGGAAATTCATCTAACATGAGATCCATAAAATTGACCTAGTAGTAATATACTACTAGTTCATTAAAAGATGAAGCTTTATACAGCACCATAAATGTGTAATGCTTCCTTGAGTCAAGTACAAGATATTTTCTTAGACAAGTATAAGACATTTCTTATTTCTGGGCCCAAATCCCAGGATTTGGGGAATGGAACAAGTTCCATATGCAAAGAAAGATCTGCAGCCTAACCTGCAGGCTTGGAGAGAAAGGCCAAAGCTTACAGCAAACAATCACAAGGATGTTCAGTATGAATGCGTTCCTAAGAGGAACTGTTCTCAGTTCGGCAAGTAAAACAGAAAAATGCATTTGAAAAAAAAAAAAATGAAGGGGGTCTTGGATTGTGACCTGAGTGAAGCAAAGTGAACAAAGGTTATTGGGTCATGATAAACCTGAAAGTTTGGTGGTAAGTCTAATGGATGAATGATACAAATCAATGTTCACACAGTTCTATAAAATGCGATATATGTGATATGCTAGAAATGCGTATCTCAAAAGTATATTACAGCACCCATAGAATTAAATCTGTTTTACACAAACTGCTCTTACAATGGACAAGACATAGAAATTCATCTTGATGGTGCTCTATTTGTATCAATTAGCTACAGGTACAAAAGAGGGATCAAAAAAAAAAGGGACTCCTTCTAGGGCTGAAGTTACAAGTGCTAAGGATGGTAAACAAATGTCTCCAAGCTAATATTCAAAAGAGTTGGAGTCCCCTGTTAATGTGAGGAGGTCCCAGAATTCCACTGACAACATCACTTGCTCTCATGATTTGGAGAAGATTGATAAAGTTGTATCTCAATGGTACATCACCAAAGCAGACAACATTTAAGATGCTGGCTTAGCTCCAGCATTACTGTATTTAAAAAAACCCAACAAAACTAACAAACTCATCATTCACATTTTGACTTAGCTGTCTTCATTATTTTATGGAGGACTTGCTTGAAAACATATAGTAGCCTTTTCTTCATCGGTACGTTATTACCTTTCCTTTACTACTTGCATTTATGCCCCATGCATAGCTTCAGCAATTACTAAAAAGGCCAGAAAAGAAAACCAGACTGCCTGTAATCCTGACTTACAAAGTATATTCTCCAGCTGTTAACTCATTGACTGGTCATCTTACCCTTTTTTTGTGCTTTGATCATTAAAGCTCTCCCAGTGGCCTCAGGTACATGTTCAATCAGAGAGGAGACAGAATTAGCCTTAAAGATAGAAACACTCACTGTGAAAGAAGAGACTTTCATTATGCTCCAGGAAGTTTTATTGGATAACAGTAAGTGATTTTACTTTACCTAACTCTAGATACCTGTGCTAAGTCACATCAACAGATCAGCAGATTATTTTGCATGGGAGTTTCAGAGATTCTTAGCAGACTGAAAAATACTAGCACGACTGAAAAATACTAGCACTGACATTTCATCTTTGTCTATATCCCTGAGGACACTATCCATCAAAATAAATGCCATCATATCTATGCTGCTTACATTAAGACTGGAAGAGATCCAAGACTTTGTAATGTGTTAGGAACAGTTGCATTTGACCCAGAGGAACTGGAGAATAAGGGTAGAGAAGATTCATCCCCCATTGAAATGGGGATGAAAAACCTCTATTGATGCTAGCTTTATTATCCCAGTTGATTAGAAACAGTTATAATCAATTAAATGAATCGAAAGAGCAAAAAGGGCTTCAAATGCACACAACTAAAGATAATCTACTCACGTTTTGATATCACCATGGTATTCAACTATTGTTTGCTATACGGTTTCTGAGAAATTAAAATTGAGAGAAGTTCTATACCATCATGAACCCAAACCAAACTGCTATTACAAAGCAGTAAAGGGATAGCAATCAAAGGTAATTATGTTAGCAATTTGTTCTGATCACTTCTGCTATCCATATATATCCATTTGATTTTTCACTACACTTCCCCTTTTGTCAAGTGATTCAAAATATATCAGCTGCTCCAGTCACATTGTAATCACTTCGTTTTACAATGCAGCACAGCATGATGTAATGGGGCCTAAACAATTCTACACTGTGTGGCCGTACAAAGAAGTTCTATAGTATTTTTCAAAAGTGAGGCTGTAAGACTCCTAAAGTATCCATCTATCCCTTTTGTTTGTTTTTTCCAGTGCCATCCATCAAAGAGAGACCCTCCACAACACCAGGAAGAGAGGACAAGACACTCTTCTCCTGCCCCAAGCAGCTGTAATTTCAAAGTGAAACAGTCCTGGTTCTACTGGACTGAATTATTTAGTCATCAGAATCTAAAACAAAGAGGTTCTATAGAGATGTAAAAACATGTGGGTTGAATGACAAACAAAGGATTATTTACTGAATGTATTAAAAATTGTTTTTCCAGACACATTTCATCAAAGCAAAGCTCCATTCCTGGGAAAACAGCTATATTCACAATCAAGACAGATGTACAAATCATGTGAAATACGGCTGCCACTGGGCTGAATTATTTAGTTGTTTGTTAGAGACTTGATCAAATTCAGCCTCCATGTAAACAGACAAATTTAAATTGGACATAGTTTGAGGTGTTCTACATCCTGACTGAATTTGATCCTCTGTGTACATCAGATCTCTGGAAATGCTAGTGTAAGAATGTTGTCCTTGTAGTGAACGTAAATTTGCATGTATGTTTTGGATTAAATAGTCCATAAGACTCAATAGCATCATTCAGAAAAAAAACAATAATCAATCATGTATGCGTGAAGGAGCTTGAACTTCCAACGTGGTCAACCTTCAAAAAGCCTGTCAAAGGTAGACAACTGAATGCAACTGTATTCTCAATAACACATTTCTTTTCTTGGAAAGGTGAAGTCCTTTTCTCATCATATATCCAGATCTGAACAATTTCCTTCCTATAACATTAACTGTCTGTTTAAGTACACTTTTAATTTACTGACTGCATTCAAATTTGTCCTTCCAACAGATCACTTCAATTTTTAGAAAACTGCCTTTTCTGTAACACATGTTCAGGCAAGTAACAGAAGATATTGGAAAAAATTGGTCGTAGAAGAAAGGAATGCTTGAGAAATGTAAATGTATTTAAAGACTCCCAAATATACCTGATCTATGTTAATATGATATCTAAACAATATGTGAATAGAGTCTTTTCATATTGAGCCACCACATTACCTCTGTTGCAAATGAATTCATGGTTTACTGGCTTAAGTAGCCAATATTTCAATATTTGTTGCAGATTTTCATTACTTTGTGTTGACAGTTGCCGTTTCTGTACCATATACCACATATTTTTATTTGCTTACGATCAGAGCAATACCTTTTTATTCCTTTTTAACACAGTTTCAGTTTTCAGCTCTTCATTAGCCAGAATGGCATAAAATGCAAGGAAATGAAGTGTGAAACTTTACAAAAAGGAATGATTTTGCCATTTTCTCCATATCTCCAAATCAGTTCTCTTAAGTTTGTAAGAAACCAAAACCATAAAGGGTTTTGATTAAAACATGACTACACAAATTTTATATCACGCTTACAAGGTTTATAATAATGGTGGAGAGTGTACTTCATATTGGATTTTTTTTTTAATTATAGAATATAGATATTTTTATAAAGTCTTACACCACTGGCTGGTGTAACCATATAATGTGAAAATCTAAAGCCATACTGATTTTGTAGAATCTTAATAAAAGTGGAATAAAAGTGGAAACTGATTACATAAAGTAAAAGAAAGAGCAGAGCAAAACAGGCAGGAAAGTATAGTAGTCTTATGATAGCTCAAATGAAAGAAGTATGACAAGTTTTCTCAGTAAATTGATCAGATACAAAGAAAGTCAGTGATAAAAAGCTATGGGCTAAGTATACGAGCATGTGGGCTATTACTTAAGTAAAGATACATTGCTATGATCCTTCACATCTTAATATTTAGTAAATACAAGATCAAAGCATGACTAATTGTTGCCAAACACTAAGACTGTTGTTTCTGTGGGGGTTTTGTTGCAACAAAATGTATCTGTGCTTGCACTAAAGCAAGAACCATGTATGACTTTTTAATTCTAGGGAAACATTTTGAGGATGAAAATTCCCATTAAAAGAAAACAGTGCTCAGTAACCAATGGTCATAGCAGATGTTAATCAGTTGCACAGTCAGCTGACATGTCTTTTCTAAAAAAAAAAAAAAAAAAAAAAAAAAAAGTTAAAGATGAAAAAGAGTTCCTGATGACTAAATCTGACCGAAGGCAGTAAGTAGCTGTGGTAGTAGTTCACTAGAGCAGTTCACTAGCAGTGTTTCACTAAAGGAGAGTCGTGTTCAGCTGACATGCTGGGATGAGACTTCAACAGGTCTGTCCTAATAGATCACTCGATACAGATCAGCACAACAAAATGGGGAGGTGGGCCCAGTGTCCCCATCAGGTCAGTTAAAGAATAGGGAGGTGGCAAGAGGAACTGGAACATTTCGTGTACAGACTAATGCTAACAGTCTGCCAGAAGAGAAAGAGCAAGGAATTGCTTGTATCCTTTTTGCAAGAAAATCGATTTATATTGGATGTGGCAAACCAACGTCTATGAGGCTAGCGAAGGTTAGCATGAGAACAAGTGGAAATTATCCCAGCGGTACATCTCTGTGCAGACTTAAAGGCGCCAATTTCCTTGAGTCACTCAAGGGCTACAAATGGATAGAAACTCTTCCCCAATTATGGTCCCCCCCAAAATAGGAATGTGGGTGTATCTGGGTCAAGTGCTGAGAATGGGTCCTGACTCTCCACTACAGAAACAGGATAAATACTCTTCGGCTGCACAGGAAAGCCTAGAGCCCATCATCTCACCAGTTGAGCAGGGAGTAAATGTACAAAACCTAAGCACCCGTAGCAGTTTATCTCGACCTGAATGACACAATATTCCATGGCCACATTCAAACTGTGTGCATTACACAAGAAAAAGGGGTAAAAACCAGGAAATGCATGTATAGAAATTTTAACCAAAGTATTAAGACTTTTTCAATAAAGAAGTATTCGGGTTTTTTCTTTGTTTTCTTTTTCCATAATAATTAGGACTCTTAGATTAGACTCCTAAGATTTCAAATATACTAACAATAAATTCTTGCCTTTATATAGGTATGTTTCCTTTTTGTCCATAACAAGATTTTGAGTATAACGTGGCCAAATAACCAAGTAACTGTACAGTAGATTTGGCCAGTGGCAGAAAGAGGTAGCAGAAGGAGGAAATGCTACCAACAATTAACACAAATCAATCAAATGTTCCATTGCAAGAAGCATTCAACATGCTCCAATCAGAGACACACAGTATTAATAGAGATCTTGGCTAATAATGAAAATTTTTAGATATTTAGCTTCCACTGGAAAAAGGAATTTTCAGCAGAAAGTAGGTATATAAACATTTTGAAGGAACTAGATCTTATATTCTTAACAGATATTCCTTTGCTAGATCACACTATCAGAATTACCATTAACAACAATTAAAGAAGAATTAAGTGGCTGATCTTGTAAAATTATGATATAAAATTGTACAGGTCTTATATCATTGTCAAAAGTGTTTTGAAAGAAAATATATGAATATGCACTGAATTCAGCAGTTTCAGAGAGTCCACTAAACAAAACAGAATCACCTCCCTAAATTAACTTGACGCAAATAGCGTGGGAGACACTGTAGGTGATTAAGTCACTAATGTAGCAGAAAGACACATGCAGTTCTGGTTATAATTTTTATTCCCAACAGTGATCATCTGAAGCTGTAAATAGTGAAAAAAATTAGTCTCTCCTTATTGGCTGGAACTTTGAAAATCTCTGTATTACTAACAGTATGTACAAATGTTCCAGCTAAAGGGAACGCAATGCTTCAAAACTTTTCCAAAGCTCCCATTTTCTCACCATGTGGTAGGCAAGTTAGTACTTCTTTTAAAGAAGTTATTCTGGCACTATAGATTGCCTTTAGCAAAAGCATAAAATCTCATTTACGAAGCTAGTTATAGAAAATACCAACCATCCCCTCAAGGTCAAAATACCACTGAATATGCTAATTATTGATATACATGTATCCAGACCAGCACCATACTTTCACTACACTATTTAAGGATGACATTGTTACCCCTACGTTTTTTGTCTCACACACAAAAAAATTATCCTGCTGTTCTGAGAACAGCACAACTGCTGGGAGCGAGAGGAATGAACCTGAAGAATATAGCATCACCTACTTAATATTTGTCATTATGCATTACTCCTTGCTGTGTATAAAGAGGCCTGTCCTATGGAAATAATTAGAAAAACTGCATTTAAAACCCAGCATAATTCTATTGTATGTATGCATTTTTGTATCACTAATGGATATTTTAACATCCCAGAGATTCATTTGCTCTTCTCTCATCTAGTTTTAAACATCCAATATATGTGGCCTCCTTTGGAATCTACTCTATGGCCAAAAAGCAATAAGTATTTAATACTTCATTCTACACAAATAAATATAGTAAAAAATGTTCTTTTAAAAAAAAATCTCCCTAAATTACACTCATTTTTATGAAAAAATTGGTTAAGTAGTTTCAAGCAGTCTACCTACCAAGAATAATTTTGTTTCTCTTTCTTGAAACTTCTAACTAGCTCCGTAACAGTCAGGGAGGGGTTGGTAATTTCTAGTACTATGTAGATCAAATCTACGGCATCTACAATTTCAAATAATCTTTAAAAGCATGTAACCAGTGGCATTACATGTCACAGGCTACTTAACATACTTCATTATACTTACTCGCACATTTTCATATCATCCTAAAAGATTAATTTTTTTTTTTTTTTTCCTGTGTTTATACTCTTTGGAGTACACTTACATAAATGCATACTGAGGTTTACAAAACACTGCCTAACATTAAACACCTCTTTATATATAGCCCAAAGAGAAGTCAATTACAGGGAGCATTGACTGTTACTTTAACCACCTACCTTCTTCAGTGTCATGCCTTTGCACACAAACAAAATATGTTAACAGAGTCAGCTTTAACTGATGTATCACAAGAGCTGTATTACTGGAGGCAGCTTAAGGGGACCTACGTATTCTGAGGCAGTGATTCTAATGGCTTTTGCACTTAAATTACTTAATACTGCCTAAGGGTGGTTTATACTATCTTAAGAGGATTGGACCAGCGCATACAGACTTAAAATGGTGTTGTAAAAGTGGCATAACATGGTTTAATCCGCACCACTGAAAATACAGAGAAACAATACCAAACAGTTATTTTATCTTAACAGTATTTTCTTTCATATAAGAATTTTAATTAGACTTACTAGGTGGTAAGAACAAGGAACTTTGTTTTCCATTTGTGAAAACTGCCAAAACCAAATTAGATGTCATTCTGCTATTATCTCAGATTTTCCGTAAATGAGAAGAAGGAAGACAAGAAAACATTAGCATAAAATGAGGTTAAGTGACAGGCCCCAATTTTCCCCATATCAACTTCAGCAGTGAAAGGGCTAAATTCTTACTAAAAGAAATGAAGTTATCTAACAATACCTAATACGGCATTTCATACCTTATTATACAATGGTATTTCAGCATAACAACTAGGATTTAGCCTATCTTACTATCATTTTGCCTGGTTAGGATGTGCCACTACCTTAGCAAGTAGTGTAGAGCTATGGGAATGAATCTGCAAAGAACAGCTGGTGATTAGAGTTAACTCCAGAAGTGGCTCAGGGTTGTTTCAGCCAGAGCCCAGTTTTATTTCACCCCAGAAGAACTGAATCTATGTTCTCCGGGGCCATGGGGCAGCGTGTATCCAAGTGGGGGCTATCTGGAAATTCTCTATGAAAGTAAACTTCTATTCTGAATTAAAACACTAATAAGGTACTTCCCGTGAGTTTTGAAAAAGTGTCCTCTAAGCTCTCTTAATAACCTAGGCCTTAGAAAGCCAGATCTGAACTTAGATTTACAGTATCTTGACAGGCTTGAGAGGTGGGCCCGTGTGAACCTCATGAAGTTCAACAAGGACAAATGCAAGGTCCTGCAGATGAGTCAGGGCAATCCCAAGCATAAACACAGGTTGGGCAATGAGTGGATTAAAAGCAGCCCTGAGGAAAAGGACTTGGGGGTATAAGTTGACAAGTAGCTCAGCATGACCCAGCGATGTGTGTTTGCAGCCCAGAATGCCAATCGCATCCTGGGCCGCATCAAAAGAAGCGTGACCAGCAGGTTGAGGGAGGTGATTCTCCCCCTCTACCCCACTCTCCTGAGACCCCACCTGCAGCACTGCCTTCAGCTCTGGGAACACCAACATAAGAAGGACACGGACCTGTTGGAGTGAGTCCAGAGGAGGGCCACGACAATGATCAGGGGGCTGGAGCACCTCTCCTATGATGAAAAGCTGAGAGAGTTGGGGTTGTTCAGCCTGGAGAAGAGAAGGCTCCGGGGAGACCTTACTGCAGCCTGCCAGTACCTAAAGGGGGCTTATAAGAAAGATGGGGACAGACTTTTTAGTAGGGCCTGTTGCAATAAGACAAGGCATAATGGTTTTAAACTGAAACAGGGTAGATTCAGACTAGATATAAGGAAGAAATTTTTTACTGTGAAGGTGGTGAAACCCTGGAACAGGTTGCCCAGAGAGGTGGTCGATGCCCCATCCCTGGAAAAATTCCAGGTCAGGTTGGATGGGGCTTGGAGCAACCTGATAGTGTTAAAGATGTCCCTGCTCCTGGCAGGGGGGTTGGACTGGGTGACCTTTAAAGGTGCCTTCCAACCCAAACCATTCTATGATTCTATGAATTTTAGGGCTGAAGTTGAGCCAATAAAGAAGGAATTGTGTAACAATGTATTACAGCTGCTAGTGATTGATAACACAGGTGGTAACATCTTTAAATTCTATGTAAGCATACAACAACAGCAACTTGTTCACATGAAAACTTGAAAATTGGGTATGCAGAACTAGTCAGTCTGCTGACAAATACCTACAGTTTTTCCTCCAGTCCTTATGATGGTGTATCACATTTCTGCTTTTGTAATGTCTCCAGTTTCTATCTGTGCCCATATTCTTTAATCCCCATTAATTTCCTCATCTTATCTTCAAAGCCTCTTTCCATGTTTCCTATCTATTTTTCCTTCGATGGCTGGACAAATGCAGCATGAGCTATGGCTGAATAAGTGACTGTGCTGACCGGCTCTTCCAGGCTGTCACGTGGGCCAAATAAAGCAAAAAGCTGAATTCTCCCTCAGTGGGACACTCATCTTGACACAGATGTGGACTTTCATGTAATTTAGGGGATGACCAGTACACTGGTCACAAATCTTAACTGTGCCTCAATGGCAGGGTCATGGATGAAGCACAAGCACTACAGCTATATTTCCCCTTAATAATAATAAAGTAATATTTACATAGATAGCAGTGCAGGATAGCAGACTGACTGTTAAACCGTGACAGTATTGCACAAGAAGGAATATTGCTAGTGTGAAAGAAATCTGAGAATATCATGGTAGAGGGCACATAGGAGGTGCTTTTTTTTTTTTTTTTTTTTGTTTTTTAAGAAAACAAGACTTTTTAGCTCCCTGGCTCATAGACAAAATCTTGTAAAATACGATGATCACCTTCATAGGGGTCAGTGAAGAGATTTTTATTTAGAGTAATATTTTAACAGCTTCCAAAGTAACATTCAGAGAAAAATTGATTTTACGTGTATCCAATTTTTGTGCAATAATAGTCTATAAAATGTTTTGGTTTTTTTTTTAATCCTTTACTAATGGTTCAACAGTAATGCAAAATGATGTAAATCTGCACAGAACCAGAATGTGTAGACAAGGCAGCAGAACTAGATGTTCCCTTCTCTATTCCTCCTGTCAGTATGCTTTAACCCTGGCATGGAGAGAGCTCATATTGGCTTGAAACATCATTTAGTTTACTCATCTGTTTAGCAGCCCTTTTTCCTGCTAATACATTCTCTTCTCTCTTTTTGGAAAGGTCATATTTATGATAATTATTTTTACAATATCAGTGTCTTGACACCAAGAAACAAAGACCCTGAATATTCAACAGAAAAACAATATGTGGATATAAGAGGTATTTTGCCATTTCTGTGTTATAAAAAAATAGTCAATTACTCCTCCCTTTTTGTCCTGTCACTGTATATCCATACTTTTTGTATGGTCAGAAACAGAGAGATGACTTAATTACAGTTAACAGCAGCTACATTTACACCAGTAAGCTAAACACAGCCAAGACACAGACCTGAGCACTTGCACACACTTATTCACCTTTTTCAACTGTAAACACAATCCTTAGCAGAGTTTTAGCCTAAACTACCTCATCTATATAACACATAGTCTCTCTTATAGCTATTAAAAAGATGGGGGCAAAAGATATGGCACTGACAAACCTTCCATCTTGATCTGTTCTTTCAGGTAAGTAGAGGAGAATAAGGCGAGAAAAGCCACATTTACATTTAGTTCTCTCTCCTCCTCTGAAAGGGGAATAAATGAATAAAAGAAGAAGCAGTATTACAGTTATTCAATGTGCTGGAATTCATATCCTCAAATTATATTTTCTCTTAATTTAAGACTGCATTCTTATGTTTTTTTCCATATAATTTTGGTTTTGTTATAGTACTAATAAATATGTGGAAATTTTCATCTTAGTTGTAAACTCAAACATATGGTTTATTTGATTAAAAGCTGTTAAATTCTGACTTAGTCTTACATTTTATCCCAGTTCACATGCATTTGCTGTTCTATGCATGAAAGCTGATTACCTTTTCAAAGGATCATCATTAGCTCATAAATATCCAAAATCATTTTAACAAAACCAGGATTATTTCTTGTGTATTAGAGTGTTGCTTCTGGCTTTTTCTTTGACTCCTCCAAAAAAAAAAAAAATTGTCATATGAATGCAGCTCACATGCAAATCATTTTTAGTAATGAGGTTTTATATCAAGAGCTCTTCATGTGACTTTTAGCGTTAAATATAAAATGAGAACAAACGTATATCTAAGAAATCAAAGCTGACGTCAAAATTCTAAATAGGACTGCAGACAGAAATCTTTAATTCACTGTGCTTTGATTTATGGTCCTCTTGGGCATGCAGAAATCAGTATAATAAGTCCATTGTCTCTGCTATTAGATTTAATGGCAATATCAGTATGCATTTAGGCTCCTTTGCAAACTGCTGGATCAAAGTCTGTGGCCAGTGGGTCCATGATAAAGCTGCAGAGTCTCTCCACCAGTCCATCTTAATAATTTTTTAAGCATTTGATTAATTTAATTCAAAGCAACAGATAAGTCTCAGTAAATTTAAATTCCTAAAATGCCAGTGAAAACAGGCAACTGTTGTGAGGACACAAACCTTATTAGCCTCTTAATGCCTCACTGAGGAATGAGTTCACCTGATGGGCCACACTAAGGAACCCGAGTCGGTGAGAGATTTCATAAATTCTGCAGGAAAAGCTTCAGCTGGATCTGACACTTGATCACAAAACACCAATCTCTAAGAAAGCAGGATTCATAATATCTAGTGTTTGCAGAACTGCTTGTCTAATAAAAGATATTATTTCTTCCTACAAAACTACAGCAAGAGTTGCAGATCTGAAAAACCTTTAGGAAGCGGGAGAGTTACTGTCTTTGAGGGGTTACATGCTGGTTACAAGACGACTGGTCTGGAGTAAAAAGGTGTTTTAGCATGCTTTTATAGGGACTCCTGACCTTTGTGATAAACTAACACCTTTAATATCACTCTGGACATGTGAAAACCTAGGTTGGGCCGAGGAGTTGCTCTGGCATTTTGGTTTCTTGTTTCTGTAAGAACTTTTCAGTAAATCACCTTTAAAATTAGACACAGGTGAATGAACAAGTTGTAAAAGTAGATTTTTTCCCTGTGTTGATTAGGAAGCTATCCTTCATGAAATTACAGGTCATCATTCAGTTTTCTAAGATCCATCTTTAGGTTAAATGTTTTCTGAGATATCATCCTGGAACAGGAAAAAACTGAAAAACATAGGAAATGCAAGGACACTTACAATAAAACAGAGCATTATTAAGTCTCCTCTCAGGCCCATTGTTTTGAGCAGTAATTCCATGCATGAATATGCCCAGATAAGGTGATGGATGCTAACAGTTCCTTTTTTTTTTTAACCCATAGATTGCCTACCTGTGGAGCAGGTGGGGAATAACACCTCCCTACGTCCTTCTTTAGGAGGAGGCAAATTGAGTTTCTTTTTATGTTGGGAACATTCTGGCCAAGTTTGATTAGTTTCATCAGGAAACTAGATACCACAGGAACATTCATTTCACTACGCCAATAATAATATTATATTACTACAAGCTGTGGAAATTGGAGCCAAAAGGAAACTTGACAGATGACACTCCTGTCTGAAGGCAGGATCAGCTGTACCTAAACCATTCCTGGCAGATGTTTGGTTCACTTAGTGTCACGAGTCTGCATTGTTACCGGTGGTATGGATTTCTATTCCTGTACATGAAACATTTAATTAGGGAAAACAAGTAGCAATAGTGTGTGACGAGGTCAGATTTACTGGACCAACTGCAATGAGTGTGCACTAATCTGCGCTGAGGGCCCATTCAAATACATATTAAGAGATTGAGTAATGACAGCAAGAAGAGAAACAAAAAGAAACCAACTTAAAACTTTTTTTGTTTGCCTCTGCATATTTCTCCTTTGCAGACTCGCTGTTAGCTAAAATCTGGATCTGAGCTATTAGACTTTGTGTGTGAAGAGAACAATGAAAAACACTTTTATCTACTGCACAGCAGTAAGGCTATTTGCATCCATTAGGACTATCTTGACATGCTTATAACAAACTCACAGTACCTTAAAAAACCCACAAACCAAAAAACTCTTAAAATGGGATCTACCAAGAAGCTTCATACATCAGCATAGGTGACACTTTTAGCTAAAAGAAATTTTGACATCCCTTTATACCATCTTTTTTGCATGTGCATTTCTGTGCTTGAAACACTACCACAAAGGATTATTGGTGGAGTCTAAACAATTCATCTTGTAAATTAAATTTCCACGTATTACCCAGGCTCTTACAACATCTTTATGCACTTGGAAGACCAAAGGAAAAAAAAATAATATTAAAACATATCTTTGAAGGATTTTTCTTTCTCTGACAAGTTATCTTCAGAACAGGCGACATGCTGGTTCCTCTGATCTGTTTAACACATTGTTATTGCTGTCTCTACTCAGATGTCTGTAGTATCTTAGGCTCCCCAAATAATGCAAATGTAATGATAAAATTTTTGATCACTACTTATGTTATTTAAAATAGACCACAGTCAACTCAATTCTATTTGAAAAGCAGTCCACGTTCTCACAGTGAGAAACACCAACAGAAGGCCTGAACACATTAAAACGCGTCACCAAATTTTAAATATAAATTCTTTAAATTGTGTGTGTGAGTAAGCGACAGAAGAGGTTCAAGTGCAGCTATAAAGACAAACAATTAAGGACTTGTACAGTAAAGAACTGCAGTTCACATTCAACATTTCACTCAATGACATAATTCTAAAGTAGAAATATGAAACTCACCAACTCTAACATAAAATGACCAAGCCTCTTCATTCAATCCATCCAATGAGACAAAGCTGAAGATCCCCAACTGATGTAGAGCAGCTTTGTTCCACTTCAGCAAACCTTCAGTGACTTTTAGACCAGCCTTGGCTCATATAACACACTCTTTGGTCAATAAATTGTAGCTTTGACAAACCACGGTAGAAATTAATTCCACCATCAATCTACCAACGATACATAAATGGTAGGAAATGTTGTTGTTTCTACTTCTCTCTATGTACAATGGCATTCCAGAAATGTTTATGGGACTTTATGTAGAAGTGTCTCTGTAGTGTTAGTCCACGTAGAGAAAGAGGTAAATAAGATAGGATTTTCTAAACGTGGCAACTGATCATGAAAGCTTTTCTTTCATTGGCACTAAAAAGACACGATTTGTTGACTGAAGAACATGTTGTACTCTATATAAAAAAAAAGTATATATAATTCCTACCAGAAATAATGAGTAATGTATTACAAAAATACATTGTTCCTATATCTTTTTATTCTTGTAACCCGCATCTTTTGAATGGTTAATTTACTACGAATTTGCTGAACAGCCATCAGCATATAATTGCACTACTACAAACTGGAATTTATTCATCTAGCTGTACACTGGGATTTGTTTAGTTATTGGGGGTCAGTGAACATGTAACAGTTTTATAAACTGATATTGAGCAGGAAGAAACTGCATTAGAATGAAGCCAGAATAACAATAAGCCAAAGAGTCAGGTATTTCTTACTTCAGCTGTTATATACACATATTTTTCTTCACTGTCAGGAAGCTAATGCTTTTTATTATTATTATCATTATTATTTTTTAAATCCTTACTTTCTTTCCATTAATTTTTTTTTTTTTTTTTTTTTTTAGCACTTTAAACCCCTTGACAGCTGCCATGATGACAGCCTCCTGCCAGCTAAAAGGGCAAGGAACAGCACAAGCGGTCTGACAGCGTGTGGCGGAACCAAGCGTATGACGGGATTTCGTCCCAGAGACAGCGATAGCCAAACAGCAACACATGTTGCAACTCTTCAGTGCTAAAAGCTTTTAATACTACTTTTTACTCTGTTTTTCTTCAAAAATTACAGTTTACTATCAAATCACTGATTCCTTTCCATATGTTTAGTATTATATCATCATCAGCTTCAGTAGAATTAATCCTGTGAGTGAGTAGAATTAATCCTGATGTCACTCATCTGTGTGAGTGACAGGAGAAATGAACTCAGTAGTTTGAGGATAACAGCTGTTGAAAGTGTTTATTTGCATAAACACAAGGAAACCAATTCCATTTCTGAGTCAATGGAAACATAACCTATCCTTGGCAGTTCCCATCTGAGAAACTGCCTTTTCTGAGAGAATGACAGTCAAATAGTCTGCAAGCTATTACCTGCTACCTATTATACTAACATTACGCTGTAGTCTTAAGAAACACATCAAGAAACAATGTGAAATCATACAAAATAGCGTAGGAACACAAGACTGCCATTTGAATTAGGTTGTGAATATGTTGCTGCAATGCACGTTCACCTGTCTGGTTAAAATTACAAAAAAATAACATCACGCAGATACTCTTGCAGCTGATCAGGATCCATCAATTATGAAAAATTTGGATAAAAAATATTTTTCAGTTTATCGATCTCAGCCAAAATTCCTAAGTTTTGTTTTCCTAGCTGTCAAAACCCATGGATTTGTGCTGAGGATATTTGAATAGAATAAATGTTGAGAAAACACTGGTGCTTTACTCATTTTAGAAGTTCACAGAAGAACAGCTGATTTTCATGTTGTGTTATTCCCAGTTTAGGCAAGCATTCAATTTGAGAAGGGAGCACAGAGGTGATTTACATTTAATATCTCGATCTCATTTCGAGAGAATGGCTTAAACGCAAACACAGTCAAGTTGAAAGTCTTAATGTTCTACTTGAATTCACATGATTTATGGGAGGGGAAAAAAACCCTACACTTTTTCAACAGGCTGAGAAATGCTAGTTTCATCTACATGGACTAAAGGAACCCAAATTCAAACAACAGACACTCAAACTAACATTTAACACTCCAGCTGATATTCGACACTGACTTTCAAATGAACATTCCAGCTAAGAATAAATCTTCTTTTGAAAAATCCTAAATATAAAATAGGGCAGATACTGCATTCATCTATACTGGTATAATTAGACATACTGGACTGAACTCGTGTTCTTACTCTGGATTTATGCAGTATAATTGAAGCCTACCCTCCAGTCTTCAGACAAATGCCAAATACGCCGCTGAGAGCATTCAAGTGACAGTTCTTTCTCCTAAGAAACATTGTTCAAATCAGAATTAAGAAAAGATGCCCAAATATGCCAGTGCCAGCTTGCGGTATTATCATGAAAGATTCCAAGGTATTTTGAAGCATTATTATCCATTTTCAGAAACACTCCTTGGCTTTAGTGAGCCGTTCTTCACATTTGAACCGCACTCTTGTATTGCCAAATGGCCTATAGGGAAGTACTGCGTTTCCTTTTTGGTTAATAAATGGCTCTATTTTTCAAGGGACAGCAGTCTCTGCTTTCCAGTTCTCTGTATATTCATCTCAGCATATGCAAGGTGACCATATAATGGCAAAAGCTGACAATCCTTACGCTCCCACCTCCATGAGACCCTTACGGTTCCTTGGATGTCTAGGTCAGACAACGAGCTGGAGTAGTTAGTCACCGCCACGCTGGTATCAAAGTGGAGAAAAGCAAAGCTCACAAAACCAACCCAACGAGCATACACAGGTTGATGAGCTTGCTTTCCAGATGAAAGCTAGTATGCCAGACCATAGGTTTCCATAAAGCTCCCTAAACATGGGTGAAGGCAGAACAAATACTAACACCACAAGCTCCAAGCAGCTCCGTGAGAGTCTACCTTTTATAAGCTACCCAGCATTTACCGGGCAGAATAGAAGCTCTTTATTTATTAAATAACTACACAAACTCTCTTATTTTCTCCACTCTAATTCTGAGGGAAACTCTTTCCTTTATACGGCGAATAAGCTAATTAAAAAAGAATTCCTACCCAACCCAAATAATAACTATTCTATAAAACTTGAGAACAATTTGTGAGGGTTGTGGGACTAGAGGCTTCTTCTCTAGATTGCTGGCACACAGGCAGTTTTCAAATTAACTAAGATAACAAACTTCCTTCATATTCACTGATGATACAGCTGTTGCTACCAAACAGTTTTCTTCTTTAACAAGTTAAAACCTCAAGTCCACTAAAAAAAGTTAGATAATAATATATTACTAGCTGGTCGAAATTTGGAGAACATTTTAACTTATCAGTGATGTCTCAATTCTGCTTTACAGGGAATTTATCTTTTGTCTATAATAAAAAAAAAATACTGACAAAAATGAACCAGAGACAATGAGTATCATGGTTTTTTGCTGCTACATTGTTTTTTCCAAGCTAGTTCAACATGTCAGGTGGTAATGAAGGGCTATGCAAGTTCAGAAGGGAGGAGCATGCTGGGGCTCAGCTTCTGTTTATAGTATTAAAACTTTGAAACTCAGTTGCTATAGCTGATGAAAAACATGTGTACCCATAAGAAATTATTTTTTCTCAACTTTACCACTTTATTCAACAAAATCTAGAATTCTTACTCAGGCTTTCAGATCTCAGCTAGGCCACTATTGTTTTCTGTAGCCAAAGGAACACTTAGGTTTTTCAGTCAGCATTAGCAGTGAAAACTGGCTTCAAGATCTTGGAGCAATTCATAAGAAACCAACTTTACAGAGTCTCAAGCTTGTTTTGCTCTCATAGCACAAATGAGTGAACCAAGGGAAAAAACTCTGTACCAAAGGGTCACAGCTGATAAATTTTCCAGGAGGTGAGAAGGTATGTCCTCTCCCATTCCACCTTCCCAACAGCAGTGGTGTCTCCTTGATTTTGAAATATGTTGGGAGAAAGAGTTAATATACTCCCATCCTTGTACAACAACTAAATTTTTAGACATCTAGGACTATTTCTATTCTTTGCCTGAAGGTGCACAAACGCACAGCTCTAACCTCTGCAGACAACGTCCAAATCACCAGGCTACAAAGCTCTTATACTTGCTGTCTTTGTACCAGACTTTTAATGCTATGCAGAAAAACCTTTAAGATTCAGTGAAAAGCAAGAGAAAGTTTTGTTCTGAATCCAAATACGATCAATTTCACATAATTCAGAACCTCCTTCAAATGGAGTTTTAAACAAAACACAGTCATCCTTTGGTAAAACTCAGACTAAAGCAGTTAAAAGTGCTAATGCAAGGAAATTCTAGTTCTTGAAAATCAAAGCAATCCTACCCATTTATTTATGCCTCAAAAAGGAAAAAAAAATATCAGCATTAGTTTATTGGTGTTTTTCTCCAACAGTTAGCGAAACCGAGTTTGATTAAAGACAGTAATTACACATAATACTTTATGTCTAGAGTATTATGATCCTGCATTAAACTGCTACAGGGTTTAGAAATACTAACACATACACTTTTTCCAATCACTATGACATTAGCTCACTTTTTTTAAAAATAAAGATAATCCATTCCTTCAACATAAGTAAAATACATCTGTACATGATTTCCTTTCTATCTCAAATTATAGATCATGTTTCTCAGTCCATTGACTTCCAGGTAAAAAGGAAGACAAACATATGAAATGAAACATTATAAATGGTTTCCTTTTAATGGTTTCTTTGCTTCTGGACAAATGTGGCTCACTGAACACCTTAAAAAAATAAGTTTACATCAAGAAATAACCAAGATCATATCATCCTGTTACAATAATTTTTTTCACCTAACACATGCATTAAATACAGTATCAAGAATAATTTTGTTTTCTTGAATATCTATATGCTATTTTACATAACAGACACAGCTAATCATTTTTTTTGCGTTTCCGGGAAAGTCTGGTGACTTTTATAATGGAGTATATCAGCTGTTTACAAAAAACCCTGGCAATTTCGCATTTCAGCTTAAGAAAGGAAATGAAGAATGTATTAACTGAACAAAAATGAGGGGGATTGAGTAAAATAGTTCCAACGTTAATTAGTCAGGGCATTATGTTTGATATTACATACTATTGCAGGAAACACAACCAAGTTTCTAAAATATGCAAGAATTCCCACACGATTTCAAATGATATTATCAATACATTAATTTATCCTTGTATCTTTCCTCCAGATCTTTATTGTTAGTTAAATAGAATATATACACGGCTGAGGGTTGAGATTTATTATAAACATATATGACAGATTCAGGAAAATTCTTTCATAATAAGAGAATAAAAATACAGAAACTATGCCAGACAGACTATCTGTATGTGAAATGTGTGCCAAAAAATAGAGCTGTTTAAATATTTTTTTTTTTCTGTTCAGTGGCTGCAACGAAAAACAGTCACAAAAAATTGTCTCACGTTAACACCAAGTATATTTCTACTGGCCAAATTCAATAAACTTTCACAAATAGTTTATGGTGACCTAAAACTGCATTTCTTACCGGGAAAACATTCATATGAGAAATTTCAGACAGCTTCTTTCTAGTTCCAGGTTTTCCCAGAATAACTCAAACCCATAATTATACAGTATGCATTTCTGTATTTAACATCCCCAACGTATATTTGTTTAGAGGGCTTGGAAGACTTTGAGTTCAGCTGTATGGATTCATTGCATCAGATTCAGAATGGTTCCACCTCCTACCACGCAAATAAAACCACTACTTTTACCTGCCATCTACAAGCTTTACCCTTTATTATCAAGGCTATTCTCTTAGCGTTTAGATTAGCGTCTGACATCGCCAACAAAATTTAATGAGCTGTCTTATTTTTCAACGGAGAGCCCTTTTCATTGAAAATTTCTACCGATTTTTCACGGAACTGACATTTTGCTGCACCATCCTGCCATTTTTCAGCCTTATACAGTCACACACTGTAGATGCAAGTATATCTATCAAACAATTATCATCAATTACCTGAGAGTTTGAGCTTCACAGACGTTTTATGAATTCCTGAGATTTTTCAGGGTACTGACATGAAAAAATACACGTCAGTATGTTGTAAAATAGTTGAAACTGCACAGCCAAAAAACGAGATGGAAAAAAAACCAAGTTCAGATTAAGTACCCCTTGCTGCTGCCATTATGACTCTGTGCAGACTTCAACAAGTAGCAGTCTGGGAAGGAGCCTTTCTTTTCAAGAAGGACAGTCTCACAAGAGTCTCCAGGCACAAAGCGATTTCCACAAATGATTAAACAGTGTCTCTCCGTCCCTTTAGATTATACGCGTGTTCCTGGTAGATCTTACTTGTCTTAAGAAGTAATTCACTCGTGTAACAAAGGATGTAAATGGTTGCTTTAAGGGATGTTATGCTATGTCTGTATTGTTAAATAAGAGAATTCCACTGAATGACCTCAGCTCTTGCATTAGCTCTCTGATCCTCTTTTGTTCAGAATTATAGATGTATCTACGAGGCCAAAAGGCTTGGACTTAACTCTCTGAGGAACTGCCAAAGGAACATGGATTACCTCAATGTCCATCAGACCAAGAAACTGCAGAGCATGGAAAAGATTAAGCAGAAATAGAAATTATATTGTCTGATCAATCATAAGAAATTATAACAACTCCGACAGGTTACAAGCACAGATGGTAATCTATCATAAGAGCCATACTTGGGTAATCAATTTTAAAGACTGAGCAGACTAGACCAGAGATAAAGCATCCAAGACACAGGAGCAGATAAAGAAGTTGAAGAAAAAAATCAAAAGTGATAATTTAAGAAAAATATATTAAATTGTTAGTACAAACCATTGCAAAACTTCACTTAGAAGAGTCACATGTGTGAAAATAGCAGTGTGAATGGCACAAGTACAAGGGGTTTCTAGGAAGGTTGGGGACATAGGACATTAGAGGAAGCTACAATAGCATTTTACAAACACATTTGAGATAAGTGCTAGGTAGGAAAAAATAATGAGAGCTTCACGTTCTGGTAAGATTTTCAAAATGAAATTTAGAATATTTGTGATCATTAAGGGAATGAAATTCTGGAATCACATTCCAAATAGCTCTTTGACACAGAAGCTTTAAAGTTTCTGGAATTTACAGATTAGAAATCAGACAGGAATTAGAAATTATATTATGGAATATTTAGAGAATTTGATCTCATGATTTACCAATCTTGATGGTCTTTCTTGCATTTCATTTCTATAACATTCAGTTTATAAGCAGGGTTTTTAATGCCACTTGTTAAAGCTTTTATTTTTGGGGGGAGGGGGAGGGGGGGGGGGGAGTGAGTAGGTATGTTGAGTTTACAGGCAGCCTCCTGCACCTCCATAGCAAGTATTCTGCTCTCCTGGTAACTGCAGGATCAAACACATCCTGAGAGAGGAATTTAAGAAAATTCTGCAGTAAATGTCTTCTAAGACAATGAAAGGCTCTCTTAAACTGACATCAAGATGAAAAAATAATAACGATAATTATCACGTAGGTATGACAGACTTGCAGAATGTGGTAGAAACATGAAATTTAATTTGATCATAAGAACTTCTTGAAGATGATTATTTATATAATATACATATATATTCTTGAATTATATATATGTATATATACATATATATTCTTAACTTTGTAATAAAGTTTCTTAGAAAATGAAAGTAGAGTTTCAAATCACAATACTCTTCCTTTATTTCTCTCTCCTGCAAGCCTTCTACAAATCATCTCAATAAAGATTAAATAACTCCCTCTTGTAAGATTCAGATTTCCATTTCTTTATGCACAGAAATACAGATGGGCTTTTTTTTCCCCAAATCAGTATTACAACAAAAATGCCATAATTACAGCACAGGATATGAAGAAGAACACACAAGAGTTTGTTTTTTATTTATTATATTATTGAAAAAAAAAAAAAAAGGCAAGCAGGAAGAATGAAAACAAGTACAAAAACCTGTGTGGAAAATGTTGTAGAGAACAGGATCAGTAAGTAAAAATATAGATTTCTGCCTCCCTACTATAATAACTGCTGTGAAAGACATCTTTATTATTTAATTGCATAAAGCTGTTTTGTCCTTTTTCTTTGAAAACACTGAAAAACAAAGCCATCTAGAACTAGATTTAAAAAAGCATGCTCACATTTGGTAAAGGAAAACCAGTTTTACCAAGTCTATGTCATTAGAGCTTAGTGCACTTACAGTTACATCTGTAACTATGTGTACATTTGTAGTTGGTATAATTGAAAAAAATCAGATGCAAAGGCCCTTCTACAAAGCACATGATATATTCACAGCAGCCCAAAGGAAACAAGTATTCAAATACGTTGCCACATTATCTCAGTCATTCAGATTTTTTTTAAAAAAAAAAAGTATTCCATAAATGCTGCACATATGTAAAGAATCTGTCAAACTTTTAAATATATGCCCATCAATTTATGTCATTTTTTTGTAATATTTGAAACCCCAATCAGTGTTTGCCAAAGTGTGAGCTGATTCAAAGGCATCTGCACTTCAGACCGATAAATGGGATAGGCGCTGGAAGGATGCAGCTGAAATTCATGTATAAAAAATGAATCCCGGACATGAGAAGGTGTAATAATAATCAGCTCTAAAGATAAAAAAGTGTTGACAAAGGGTAAAAATTGCTAACGAGACCTTTATCCCTCTGTCAGAAGCCAAGGTGTATGGGGCAGATGTCCTTTTTACACTGCTTTTTAATAACTACTGTCTTCTGATCTTCACAATGTAACAGACACATAAACTTATAGCGTTTATTCTACTTGAGGGGGTGGTATTCTTGAGTTTTGCAATGGTATTCTTGAATTCCTCCAGGAAGTCTCTGGCAGAAAATGAAACCTGGCCTGCTAAAGATTTAGAGCTGGTAGCCAATGGTGTTACAATCCAGCCAAAAAGGAGGGTAAATAACAGGAGAAAAGGAGGCATCAGGAACTGAAAACAACAGAACAATGACACTAAAAAGAAAACCTTCTCAAGAAAGTGATAGTCTTGAGATTAAGTGTGTTGACCACTTTTAAGCACAATTTTTCAGTTCCCAATGTTGCAAGCCCTGTTTGTCCTCAGTCTTTTTTCAATGATACTGAAAAATAAGAGCATGACTTTGGAAACACACGTTAATGAAGTCCACGTGCACGATTGCCAATGTTATTTTGGCTTTCTTGTCTTAGAGGAAAAAAATAAGTTTTATAGGCATTTCATCCCTATGGTTCTCATTAAAATCAATGGAAGTATCTTTCAATCCCATGAAACCGTTACGAAAACTGACCTTTTCATCTGCCGCAATTACAGGATTGCAACTGGCACTTGTTAGCTTGGTCTACAGTGTAAGAAGTTCTTGGAGGTTTATTTTATGGTAATAAAATCAGTTTAGCTATTTAAATGCTGAAAGTAGAGGTCAGCCAAGTTGCACTGTGTCCCATCTGTTGTGTTACATTTACATGCCAAGATAGCTTTCAACGCACATAAGATGGAAACAGGAGCATCTTTGACAGACACTGCAGACTAAAATAAGCTTGGAGAGCTCAAACAGGTTAAGATTTAACCGACCACAGGCAGTGGCTGTAGGATATTATTCTTTTGCTGCAGCTTAAAAGAAAATATTAGAGAAACGTATCTTCAGCCTGCATGAGGTGGGAAATGTTGATGCTCCCTTTGACACATGTGCCACTGGTTGCCTCGCTTTCAAAGAGACTTGGTATTATAATGTTATTGAAAGGGAAGAATTTGATGCAAATGAAGCATTCTGGGCTTTCACGAGAAGGCAATTACAAGAACATAACATCCTCACTGCAAATAACTGAGGGCAGAATTAGAAGTACACCACAGACAATAGCAGTGACTTCTGTGGCAAAAAATCTTTTACCACAGACATGACTTTTGTCATTACAGGTAGAGGCTCACCATATGTAACCCAACATTAGCTGTCTAAAAGGCATTTATTGCTCCCTAACTGTCTAGGATCCCTACAAAGTTGCACAAGAGAGAAAGGTATCTTCAGAGTCAATGCATCCCACGTGTTTTGACTGATAGCCCTACTTTGGGATGGTAAAAAACACCTTTTAGTAGTACATCTCCCTCCAGTGATGACCCAGAGGGTGTAGACAGTAGCAATCTAAAAGCCTAAAGGAATAGCCTAAGGCAAAAGTTGGGCAAAATTAATTTCATCTTGTATGTTGGAAAGGTTCTGGCTATTTAAAATTAATCCTGGAACTATACTATGTTTACTTTTACTGGCTTATATATACTAAAGCGTAGGCTGCGTCTAATGGCTTCTAAATGTTTGAAGAGTTTTGCTCACTTGTATCTAGTTTACTATTTTAAGTGATATGTAAATAACAAGTCAACAACCAAAATTCAAAAGATAGTATGGTTGAAATCTAGAAATTGGAACAAGGAGTGTGAAAACCTCACTGATAAACCACTGTTAGAAATCACAGTGATGAGATTCTTTTTCTAGATCTGCCACAGGTCCACTAATACACTCTGGGCAAATCATTTCACCTTCTAGGATGTCATCTACAAACTGAAGATAATATTAATGATTAAATTTAAAAGGCATTTTGAGTTCAACAACAACAACAAAATCTGATGTAAGGCAGACTTTCGGTGCTCTTGAGCACTAAAAAGTGTTTGAGGCAAGAAGCATTACCCAAATTCTAAGACAACCTGAGCTGTTGTACTTCTGAGTTCAGTCAATTAGAAGCCCTGGATTTACACCTGGTTGATGGAGACTGACGTTGTACCTGGGAAGATGGAGGAAGACTTACCATTTTACACCAACCAAGCATCTGGTTTTACATGTTTACTTATAGATTGCAAAATGGCAGACATTTTTGTGTTAAAACATTACAAAATGAGAAGGAATAAAAGTTGCTATTCACCTGCTTTGAAGATGTGGGAAATAATTCTTCTTCAAAAAAGAAAAGTTTTTATGAAGGTAAAAAAAGCAGGTAAAGACAAGGAAGAGGATTGTGTTCAGCAAAAATATTGGGGAAGCATTTTTTGTATTTGTAACACTAAGGCATAAAAATGATGAATAATTTTAATGATTGCTACCAATTCTGGGTATATTTAGATAACACCTCATTGATTTGCAAATTAGAAAATTCAAAAATGGGGAAATAGATGCAAGTTTCTCAGCAGAATTCTGAGTTTTACTAAAAATAAAACTGAAGTAAAACACGATACGGATGACAAAGAAGGTAACTTCTGCAAAAAATGGCAAAGACAGAAAGATGTAAGGTAAGACTTAAGGTAAAACTGTACTTGCACATTGCATGCCAGAGCTCCTACTGCTTTCTGGCTTTTTGCCATCTCATTCTCTGTACATCATTTCAGATGGGAAAACTGCTATCAGCGACTTTCAGAAATGAAAATATATGATGTGACTCAGAAGTTCCTCTCTAATCCAAAAAGGGATGGAGAGGAGAAAAGAGAGAGATTTTTACCTGGGGTGGAGGGGGCAAAATGAATACTAGAATATCGTACTACATTTGAATGATTCATTAACCTCAGTTTTTAATTGAGCAGACAGTAAATAAAAGACTGACTGAAAATAATCAGATTAAATGAATGATTTATGGTCTTAATGCTTTTCTCTTTTAGGCCTTTGAAAATCATGTGTCACAAATTAGAATAATTAATGTTTTGCACTGATGTAGAACCTTTTGTATAAGGTTGCCAGTGATCTATTAATCCTATCTATTTACCATTATTCAATGAAATGGGCAAAGATCACAGTAATATTCAGATATTTGTGTGCAACCCAAGGTACAAAATTTCATCTTCTCTTACTTTCTCTTATACAGACTGAATGTGAAATGTTACAGCTTCCTACTTGTGTAATTTAAGCGCTTGACTTTCTTTAAACCAATGGACATCAAGGTAACTCGGTGATTAGTTCCAACACTATGTATGATTAGAGGTTTAATATTACACAATATTGTAAGAACAGTAGTCATCAGCAGCTATTCCTACCATTTCTTGTGTACGCTTCATTTTTTTTTTTTTTTTTTTAACTTAAACCAACAAAATTACCAAACGTTCTTTTGTTAAAAGGGACATCCTTTGATATCGTTATTATCTGAGAGGGACAACACAAAGCCTCAGCTCTTCCCCTCTCCTACATAAACTCAGCTATACTGGCATCCCAGCAAGGACAATTACCTGCTGAAAAAGTGACACTCTGAGTGAAATAAGGTATCAGTATTGCTTCTTTCTCATTTTCCCCTCACCTACCTAAAAACTTCTGTATGTTAATTTCCTTGTTTTTTTGTTAATATCCATTGCTGAGCACCTTCATTTTCCTTCTGACATTAAGGCAATAGCAATTTTTGCAACAAAAACATATCCATGGGACTTCTCAGTCATGTCACAAACAGTGGTTTAACACCTTATGGCTGATCTTAACTGTTTCCTTGGGCATGGTAAAATTCACAAATCCCTTTAAACTATAGAACAGTACGCATTGTGTGTTGGAAAGGTAACAGCTGATCTGCTACACTGTCTACATATCTACGGGTAAGAATGGTGCTTACTTTCATTATAAGTAAAAGAAAAAACTTGAGTAATTTAATTGTACCTCAAAGGGTACAACTATGGAATTGGGCACTACAAGGAGACACGTAACACCACCATTTTTGGCTTTATGATAAAAGGTTCTTATTTTAAAGCAATGACTTGACTGTCTCACCTAGGTCTAATGACGCAGACATTAGGGTGATAGCACTAGCCTGTAAGTCACTCATTTTATAGAAGCAGGACCTATATGCTACAATCCTTTTGACCGCAAGAAGTACAGGTATTGATAAAATCTTGACTTTTCCTCCCTTCTCTATCTTATGCTTTTCAAGCATAGCATATTGCAAAGAGATTAAGCCTTACAGAACCTCTTTTCCTGAACTTTTGCAGTCTTGGAAACACTTCAGGATCATGAAAACACAAGTTTTATAACCTGTATACTGTGAAACTAAACTTACTGATGAGATTACACTTTCATGCTAAAATCCTTTTCTCAGCTACTTATAAGTTTCTTAAGAAGTTGTCCTCAGGCTGAAGTTCCTCATCCTTGCTCTGAGGCCATAGGAAAAACTTTCTGGAACTTTGAAGAAAATCCACTTAATTATTTTATTTGATTTTCAGAAATCCAAGCTTGGAAATAAAGCAATAAAACTAATGACTTTTAATGCTAAGTCAGTCAGTCAGTCTTTATTACCATCAATATCTCATAACGGATTTTCTACTGCAACGTGATCCACACATTTGTTATGATGTTATTCTAACAGACTAGTGAGGTTTCTTCTTTGGAAAATTATCTCCAAATCAAGATATAACACACATTTTCAAACACTGAGGAAACTTGTTATTAGGATTATAGTATTTTACTTAGCAATATTTAGGTATTTTCTGAATGAGCTTACTATTGTATTTATCTAATGAGGTATACCAGACTTGAAGCACTATTGGTTTTTCAATGTCTCTTCTCCTTCATAACTGAGCTCAAGTTTTACCTAGGAAGATTATGACTGAGAATATTTACTCTCTGAATCTGTATTCTACACAAAATGTTGAATTTCCTTGTTGAATCCATGGGTTGTCAATAAGTAAAAAAACCCATAAGTAAACTAAAAAAAAAATAAATACATCTACTCCCATATGTATTTGACATTCAGTCGGAGCATTACAAGCACGTATAACTAACTTGCCTGAAAATTCACCCTAAAACATTCCCTTCCCCCAATAGCCCTCCCAGACTCTTACTTCTCACAGCCTGCTCCGTGTCCATTCATAACATCACCCTGATTTCTCTTACCATTTCCCTCACGCAATGCTGTAGCAAAAGCTTCCAGCAAGAGATGTAAATTTTGTCCAAATAACAACTATCCTGGGGGAAACAGAGACATGTTTTATCTGACTCTGCTGGTTATCTTGAGGATCTATTTCGACAGAAAAATATTTTAAAGGCACACAGGCCATCCAAGGCTTAGACTATAGGTGTGAAGACACAACAGTTACTGAACTTATCCAAAATGGCAAAAGGTGCATTTCATTACTGAAAACACCTGGAATTCCAGGAAAAGACACAAAACATATTGATGGGACAAGATTTTTGCATTCAAGTAAAGCCACAAAACACTATGCCTACAGGTATTACTTCCATCTAGTAAATGCTAAGAAAAAGTAGGACATTTTATGTTTGTACATAGACATACTAGTGAAATTACTGGAAAAGCAGGTGGTACAGAGAAGAGTCACAAAGGTAATTAAACTTTTTATGGGGAAAAAAAAAAAAAAGGCTTATAGGAAGAGACCAAAGGACCTCATCTAACAGCCTAAAGTTTGGGAGTTGTTGGATCAAAATTTGCAGGTATCTACATGGAGAACAGATTTATTATAAGAAAGGTCCTTCTTCACAAAGGTGCAGATAAGATATGAAACAAATTATAAGGGCTAAAAATTATTAAATACCCACCTTTAGATTACAGATAGAGTAATAAACCTTAGTATTGAGGGTAATTCACTGTTGGCAAGTTACTTGGCATAAGTGATTACAGATTCAGTATCAGTGAAAGGTTTCCAATCAAAACTTGGGATGGAGGAGTTTTGGTCTTCCTAAATAATAAATACACCAGAGTATCGTAAATATACAATGGGACATGGATGTGGCTGTCGCTAAACACAGTTTGTTGCAAAGTTCCCAGTGCACACCTCTGCCACAGGGACCTTGAAAAGCTAACACGGACAGCATCCCTGACCAGGAACATTTAGGCAATAAGGATTATTTAAGCAATAAGGATTATTTCGACATTCATGCACTACCAATGAAACACCTACAGTCTTGACACTGTAGTAGAAGCAGTAGGATATACCTGTGATGGGTGCATCATCATAACCACTCTGCTTGTTAGAATCTACCTAATGGGATACAGGGAAAAAAAACAGGATAAGATACACTATAACCCACATCTCGCATAAGCTAAAGCTACACAGACACCCCTGTAGAGCTCTAGTGTATCTACAATACTAGTACTTGGAGATGATGCTTTTTGCATACTTTCTTCTGGATTAATAAACTTTATTACACAAGGGTCTGTATTTGAAATTTCGCCACATAAATCTCAACAGCAATGTTTTTTTAAAATCGAAGCTGCTATGACTTGTTCAAAATCATGAGATTTCTTGGTTACAATTTCTTCTTTTAGGTCAGTTCAAAATTCCATCATTAAACATGCCATTCTGTCCTGAAATCTTTGACATGGCTTTTCCTTGGACATCTGCTGATTTTTTGAGCACATCTGAATACTCTCCTTTATTTCTGACTCACTATTTTCTTGTAAATGCTCTTTTTAGTTTCCTCAGAAGTACTTGCTGCTTGTACTGAACTTTTTGGCTTCTTCAATAGTTCTAGCCCCTCTATCTCTATCCTGCATGCTGGAAATGACTCAATGGCAGATGACAAATTCCCTTTCTCTATAGTAATAAAAGCTGTTTGTTTTATTGCCTACTTTGTGGTGAGTTTGGAATACCAGCATAGCTTCTTGTATTTCATCCTTTCTTTTACTCCCCAGCATTCCCCTTATTTCTCTTAAATTTCATGCTCTAAGACAGGTTATTTGATTAAACTCTTCTTTCTTACAGTGAAACCTAAGATGCATATGTAAAAGCACAGTTTTTTAATATTCATGGATTGAAATATAACCATGCTAATACATCACAGAACAAAGGCCGAGAGGCTAAACATTTTACATCATACTAAAATGTTAAACTGTCTTGAGTAGCAAAAAATTAATCCAAACATACAGCTTCTAGAGTATAGGTTGAAGTACCCTTTTTAAAGAAACACTGGGAAAAGCATCAGCTATGTTTAGGGATTGTTACTAGAGACAAATAAACCACTTTATAAAATAGGATATGAGAGTAAAAATAAAGAACGAGGGTAGCTAGGTGGGGTGTCTAGAAAATACCACCTTTGAAGAACTAACATGCCAAGTATCTCATTCTCCCTGTCTTCAAAAGCAGATATTCCCTTCAGATCCCCACTGCTGGCAACTGGAAGTAGGAAAGACGTTTGCATTACACAACACATTGAGGATAGTCAAATGAAATTAAGAGAATGGATAAAATGGATAAAAGCCATTCTGAGCATTAAAACCACAAGTCTTGAAGTCAGCACTAATAAAAGAAACTTGCTGTGGGTTCATCTTGAAAATGTATCCTGTGCTTTTACTACATCTGAAACAGGTTGAAAGACAAGGAAGCTAGTAGAAGTCAGCTGTGGCACTAGTTGTATGTCTACCTGATATATCCTAACCATGTTAGCCCAAAGAGATAGGCTTGGTTCAATTAATCTTTGGCCCTTTTAGCTCCAAAAGTGTAGCTTATTACAGACTGCCCTACCTGCTCTAACAAATCCTTCTTCTGGTTGCTAGAAAGAACACTCAATGGGAGAGGAAAAGGTAGTCTCGTAAGTGATGCCCTGCTGACACGTGAATAAAGCAAGGCACATCATATGACTATCAGAAGGGCAGGTAGTTACCGTCTTCTTTTATTAACCTCTCTCAAAGGTTAATACCACTTGATGAACTTCCCACTTCCAATCACAACCCATTTTGGGGGGTAAGAGATCACTTTCTTCCACGTTGCCAAAAAACTAATACATTGGTCAGTGCAAAATGCTGGTAATAAATTTCATCTGCTAAGTCAAGAGGCTTTCATACTTGCTGCATAGTGAAAAGAAATATTAAAAAAATCGTCAAACCTAGAAGAAACTGAAGGTAGGTAAACCACACCTGCCAATATTGATTTCTAGCTGCTAAACAGAGTGGGCTGAGCAGTCATACAGCTGGGAATTTTACACCGTGTCATCACAGAGATGCCATGGATTCATCCTGATAATTTGAGAGCAGTGCCTCTGATTACAACTAGTTTTACTTCTCCCATTGATGAGAGAGTAATTAAGGAAGGCTTGGATCTGACTCAGGAGCTTCCACTTTCACCTGTTCCCTGATGGAAGAGATGCCCTGTCTGTAAATAAAAATTAAATCTATCAGACATGTTTAAGTTCAAAGTAAAAGGACATTTAGGTCCCAGAGGGCCCCTTCCACTAACAGGTTCACATATTCACTTCCTTCCCATGGAAGAGTTAGGGGATGATTTCCAGCCTAGATTTATATTTGAGTGTACTAAGGTTGCAAGTTAAACAACTGGTTAAGAGGAGCTAAATCCATAATTTATGTAACCAATTAATTAAAATGGTACCAAGAGCTCTTGGTTGTATTATTAACAAGTTTTAAATCACATCGACTGCTATATGGTCGGTTTGTATGAGATAGTAGACATAAATGGATACTAGAGTTTGTAGGAGTCATTTTATTTTGGGAGAACGTACCACATGAATCACATAGCACAGTAGCGTGATCAGACTGGAGAAGTGAGTCCCTAGCTAAGCAGGTGCTATTCCCTAGAAAAATATTTAAAAAAAAAATACTTAGTGATTAGAAAGGGAGTAATTGGATTTCATCTTTTTTACAGAGGTCGTAAATAAGCATGGTTAAAAGTTAATTATCTTTAAAAAAAATCAGCTAACTGGAAAATATTGGGAAATTACTAGGAGTAATTTTTTCTGCAAGGAGAAAATCAGGTATTTCTCATTAAAATAATTAATGGAATACAGAAAGAAAAGATATGCTAAAGAATTACAGCAAAAAAAGTGAAGAAGTGGCTAAAGTACATTTTCATTTGTAGAAAATCCTCCAGCTTTTTTTTTTTTTTTCCAATGTGTAAAAACACATAATACAGTCATTTGCTAATAAATGATGACCTATAGGAAACAAGTTGACATTGAGATTTTGCAGCAATTTACCACTTTTTTTTTTTTTAAAATATCATTACCCACAGGTTGCTAACTTTATGTAGCATTTGCTCATTATGTACATTACAGAAATGTGTGAACAAATAAAATTATCTTTCAACCCTTTTGGTGTTGCTGTGAGATGTAGAAGCTTAACAATCTAAGAATAAAGGAAAGGGACAAACTAATAGAAAATGCTAATAGTCTCACAGATTCTGGTGTGCTTGTTTACCTGGGTGTTTATTAGCGGGAAGAAATTTTGGAGACAGAACTACATTGCCAAAGAAGCCATGAGATAAGGAAACTCCTCCCCTTTCAGCCATCCTGGATTCCTGGGTTTCACCAGAAACCTGCTAAGGGCAGATGTTGAGGGATCAGCATCCAGGGCTTTCAGCATCTGCCGCAGCCAAGGTCTCCATTGCCAAATTGTTTAATTCCACCCATGTTTCCGTGTCAACAATACAGCCTGCGGATCACAGACAGGTTCTGCGACTGCTCCCTCCTACAGCGGATTTTGTAAGCCTCAGAGATGGACCCGTATTGCCTGAAGGCAGAGATTGCTTTTGGACAAAAAACAGCTTGAAAATATAGGCATTGGTTATTTAACTCCTTTAATAGCCTATCTTCTTCAGGGATGGGTACACAAAAGGCTCAAAGAGTCACAAAGCAGCAGTTATTTCTGTGCCTCAGCTTTTCTATAAGGCAATTCGATTTCATTTCAGTGTTAATCCAGAAACCAGAAGATGAAACTGGCATAGATCCTAGAGGACTACCAATATCCAGTGGCTAATGTAAGTAAAAAAGCCAATGTAAAGACTTCGCTAATGACATAGCATTACCAGAAAGTTTTACCCTAAAAGACTTAGAGTTCACTTTGCCTCAAAGACACATACACCTCCAAGGTGAAGAGATGTACTAACTAGTTGTGGCTGCAGCAGGGACTTGGAAGAAATAAATGCAGAGTTCAAGCTTTTCAAGCTCTCATTGCAGATAATTGGACTCATGGTTTTAGCTATCGTCAATATACTCACGATGTTTACTAGGAATTAAGAACATCTGTTGCCCACGCAGGGAAGAAAGGCCTGAGATGGAAATTAAAACTAAAATGAGCAGATGAAACACTAGGACACAGAGGTAGCCCACAGCTTTAATTTCAAGTAAAATCTCTCAACTTGAAGGGTTTGAACTAAACTAATCTATGACCTTCCTAACACTCCTTGATTAGAACCAAGGATTGCTATCTTCTAAATATTATTTCTTATCTAGCTTAATGTCAACTAAAAGAAAAATACAAGAATAAAAGCTGATCAGTCTGTAAGAGGAAACCCAGAGATGTACACATTTTTCATGATGGAAGTTGGATACAGGAGCTATGAAAGAATATTGACACTTTTTCTTCATTACCAGAAGCAAACAGCTAGTTGTATACTCAGATAACGCAGTGATGTGCACTTAGATAAAAAAGAAGAGAACATTTCAAGTATGGACAGTATTTGTGAAATATATATCGGTAGGAGCACTCCTTGTTCCTTGAACTAAAGTTGCAGAAATAAATGAACCATTTTTTTTTCCTCTTAGGCTTGTTGCTCTGGGTTTTGTCTGTGTTAAATGAAAATCCAACTCAGTTCATGAACTTATACGATATTTACAAAAGAACAAACAAAACATTGTTATATATTCCTTATGAAGATCCCTAGTACCTTCTGAAAGTGAGCTAGAGTGCCACACTGTAAACTGTCAGATCTCCATCGATCTCAAGCGCATTGCAGATTTACACAGAAGATCTTAATTCCCTGGGAGAAAGCCTAGCTTCGCATTTCTTATGAACCAAATGCTCTGTGTGCTTTTGAGAGGCATTTCTGGAATGAAAAAATACTGGGTTGGGTATTAGTTCTGTTACTGCTGATGTAAATCTAGATTAAATTCACTGTCAAACACCATAGTAAAATTTTCTTTCACACATTTTCCCCTCTCCTCTCATTGCCAAATAAAGTAAGCAGGGGTCACTGAGCGGGACCAATTGCTTGTTCTGTCTGCTGTGCACACTAGCAGTGGTTTCCCCCCCCACCCCGTATTCAGTGTGCAAACCTGTTTCCACATTTACAACGGGAAAACATACAATCAGTCTGAATTAGGGGGCTACAAATAATACAGTTCTTGGAAAATGAAGGGTAGCCTGCATTATGTCTTAAAGTACTTCAAACACTAACCTGGTTTCTTTTTTCCCCTTGACAGTGTAAAAGGAAAAACAAACCACCCTAAACTCCCCAAAATAATGCCAGTACCCTCCTCAAAGTGGCAATTCCATGGTCAGGAGGAAGTTAATAAAGACTCCTGCAAACCTAATGGGCAAAGAGACTATAAAACAGAAATGCTGCTGTTAGGTTTCATCTGCTACAAATTACTATCCGCCCTTGTGATACTATTGATATACTATTGATTTGCTTGCACTATATCAAATTTTAATCAACATAAACCATCACCTAACACAGTTCTTCCACTAGCCAAGTGTTCTTAGATGGTAACTTTGATTATTTTGGGTGTCTCCAGAAATTATAGAACCATAGATTCACAGAATGATTTGGGTTGGAAGGGACCTTAAAGATCATCTAGTCCAACCCCCCTGCCATGGGCAGGGACACCTTCCACCAGACCAGGTTGCTCAAAGCCCCATCCA
>JAVJGG010000013.1:17442897-17457967 GCA_035590195.1 Aviceda cuculoides | reverse complement strand
GAAAAATTTGGTCCCTTAATATTTTGTACTTCAGTTCCACCTCATAAAAAGCCACACAGCAATGTACTCTCTCCAAGTGCCTCAATGAGCAAGAAGCAAAGTTCCTCAAACTTTAATTTTCACCCGATTAATATTTGTAAAATAAGATTTTCCCAGAAAAGTCACTCCTGAAAAACCTTATTGACACAAAGAGAATATTGTACTAAGTGTATCCAAAACAAAAGGAGCAGTACAACTACAGCAACTGCTGTGACAAAGTGCTGTCCACTGGAATTCTTTGTGGTAGTAATTCTTTGTGTTAGCCAAAGATTCTCTATTCAGTGATTTTCATGAACTACATAAATCCTTGCTCCATTTTTTATCTCGTACTCTAAACCAAATTTCATTCTTGATGTAAAATTAAGAGATACACACACAGAAAACCTCAAACACCTTGTTTTGCCTTGACAAAGTGAAGCTCAAAGGTCCCCAAAGAAATTTGTCTCTGAGTTCAAACATCAAGATTATTTGAGACTGTATTCTATGTACATCCTCTTATTCTAGAACACCTGTAGTGTAGCATATAAATCTTACTGTGTGTAAGCTTGTAACATGTACAGTTGCAAGGTACTGCCTCTAAACTACCTGCAAAAAATCCTATAGTCCCCCAGATCTATGCAGTTACTGAACACTGGATAAGGCACTACATTAGCACCAGCCTCAGTGACACCCCCCTCCACACACACAGAGACAAAGTTCAAATAGGCAAAAAAATGAGAGGAAAGGATGCAGCAAAACTGGCCTTGAGAGAAAAATGGGATAATTTGAGTAAAGATACTCCATCAGCCTATTCTAAGAAGGAGGCTATCCACAGCCCTGGTTTAAAGGTTGACAAGATTAGGTGAGAGGGGATCTGACTTATTTTGCTGATTCTATTTTTATACATTCTATATTCTAGGCAGAATTATAAGCAGTTATTTGTCCTTTTTTTTCCTAAAAACACTCCTATGATTAGCAGGAGAAGCCAGGACTCCCTCTGAAGATCAGAAGGGCAGGAGGGCAAGTTTAGGTTTTAGATTGACTCCTTGAAATACAAAAGGTTGGATTGTTGTGGTTTATTGCAAGTACTGTGATTTAATGCAAATTGTAGAAGTTTTAACACAACACTGAGAAATAAAGAAAATACTACATCAAAGCTAAGTTACTGTTAATACTAATGACACGGGTATAGTGTTCCTGCCTTGGTACAAGGTGATGAACTAGATGACCTTTTGAAGTCCCTTCCAGCCCTACTCTCTATAAATATTAAATTAAACTAGAAATACATCAGGGCATTGACTCTCAGTATTGAACTGGTGCTAAATCAAATTAACCACCAATAATAATCAATTCTTATTTAGTATAAGGAATCATCTGTCTCTCCAATTATAAATCTTAGCTAAAGAATTCTATCAAAGCCAATAAAAGCTGGAGTTTGAATAGGTAAGTAAATTAATAATGGGACCAGGTCATTTGGTGTCTAGAATACAACCAGAGCTAATGATAAAGTTTCCTTTTTAGACAATGATCAGTTTTCACAGGTACATCTTTCCGTCTCTTTTTAAGGCAGAAGCTTAAAATCTTTTTTTCACAAGAAGTCATATGCAATAACGATTAGAGATTTAGGACTTCAGCAAGTACTACTACAAAATGACACTTAGAAAAAATTGCATCTGGATATTTTTTGTTTTCCCTATTTGCACTACAATGCGAACATAAACAAGGTAATCTAGGGGCAAATTCTGACATTATTGTAGATAACCAACTAATTCCTATTGATTCCTTCCATGATTTCAAAACATCTTCCCTATTCTTGGACATCAGCAGAAAATTATACTCCACAAAGTGAAATGGAGAATGGATCAATTTTAGTTCCAGAAAAAGTTCTCTTTCTACACACTATAGTATGTGTTTATACATAGACAGAGTGTAATTTGTGGATTATACCATAATTTATAACTCATGCTTTATGACATGTTTCCTGCAGCAATGCAAAAGCTGTAGCTTTACTAATGAAATTTAGTGCCACTTACCCCTAGCAAGCTCATCCCTATTTTCACCTGTACACCTGTTGCACTAAGTCTGTGTACCAGCTACAACAGATTAATTACGATGCCACGCTGTTCTATTTCAGAAGCAATCAAAACATTCACAGACATTTTTTTCAACTATTTCCATAACATTAATTATATTGCCACTGTGATTTTGCAACCCTGCTCTGAAATCAATTTTAAGAGCAGTGCTAATGAGCTGCTTTTATGTCAGCTGACAGACAACTAGTCTGAGGGACAGATGTGTCATCATGTCTTGAAGTCTTACTTTTTCCAAAGTCATTTTTCCAAGTAGAGATATAAGGCTACAATTCTATATTGACATCAGGATCTGCTTTGAAAATGCACCTTGCAGACACCCTAGACAGAGAATAGCCCAACCTCAGGAAAATTTTGTTCAGAGAGCTCAGGAGTTATGCAGTGAACCTTTTTCCTCAGGTAACCTGAAGTGAAGCCTCCAGGACAGAGTAACGCAGTAAAGTAATCCCTTCTTTTCCTAGAATCAGGTTTTGTTAGAAGTCCAGAGATACAAGCTGTAGAGAGAACACACGCTGGTTTGTTTGAAGTAATCAGGAACTTAAATCTACATAGAAAACATTTTCAAGGAACATGTCACAACCACTGACAAATGTGGAGCCTAGCAGGAAAACATCAAGGCCATTGAACAACTGTGGACAGACATAATGTCAGCACTGGTAACACTGGCTGAGGTTAGTCATCTACGATGCCAAACCCAAACTGGCGAACTGTGGTTCCAGGGGCAACAATAAGAAGTTCAGTTGTTTGGTTGAAAGTTTTAGAAGAGACTGTCAGCCCCAGAAAATAAGGGGCAGAAAAACTGAACTGCTTGGAAAGTGATGTATAAAACCAAAGTAAAATTCAAGGAGGCAGTGAGAAATGGAATCCAGCTCCAAAAAGCCAGAACTCAAAACATATCGCTATCCTAATGGGGTCCAGGGAGAAGCTGTGAAGCACTGGCAATTGATTTTACACTGGTGCTTCAAATGGCCACAATTTTGGAGAGCTAAAGGACTTTTGTTGTGACTCACACAAAGCATCTGATACAAAAGAACATGTATCCAGCCAATATCATTTATTTAGAAAGAGACACTGAGCAATAATAGCATTTTACTTTGAACTGTACCAAGAGCTTTCTTCCCGGTACAGTTTTTACAGGAATAGCTGACTGCAATTTCAGAGAAATTTCTTACAAGCACTGAAATATGGTATGGAGACTTGAGGGGGTGGGGGGAAGGGGATACTTTTCGCCAGGAAGTGTGTTTTTCATATACACATCTGCCTTTGGTTTTATTTCAGTCACCATGTGTTTTATTTATTTCCACAGGATAAAGAAAATACTATGCATAAAAAAAAACAGGAAATATTTGTCTTTGATCCAGTGTCTATGATTTAAAGGTGAATCAACATGCAATAGGGCTAAACAGGAATATGCTTACTAGTAACTTTTCCAAATATCTTTTACAGTTTTGAACAGCGACACTAAGTTGTTCACAACACTTGCACAACTTCCAGTACTCTCTACCACATCATATTTATTCATAGGATGTTGAGCCATTTTGAATAATTTCATGCATATTAATGTCCATAATTGTTTCAGGCACTCCTATAGCACATGCTTCATTACTGGGTGTTATCCTAGAGAAATTGTTTTTTGTCAACTCTCCCACCACAGCAAATAGTGGGAGTTATACAGTTACACATAATACAGTTATGAACTGTATCATTTATTTTCATTATTTCTCTCTATACTGACTCTCTCTTTTAAAAGTATATTGGCTTTTTAGGCTAAGCAGGCTAATAGTAACCCTATGGCATTGTTTAAAGGTAGCGTGCTGTTTGGTAGCATACAGTGTTACCATAGTGGATGACAACCACATTTCTCTGCCTTTTTATCTCTTTTCGCATAAGTTATTTGAGGAAAATACTTGGTAACTAACATTATTATTGCCCTTGCAGAATTGTTTCTATATAGTAAGAGTTGCAAGGGCCAATTTGATGCAAATGTGATGCTCACTTGATGTTACCCTTCCTTGGTAGAAAGATAGAATTGAAACCCTGAAAGAGTTCAAACCTGAAACCTGGTTAATAATTTTAGTTTATTCTGTCTTCCACAACTCAGTAATGCAGAATTTCACAGTTATACAGAGCAGAGACAGTATTTCTCATTTCAGTTATGCCATCCTGTCAAATTAAGACAGTATTAATTCCTAGATTCCTTCTCTTCATCATTCCTTCTCATAGACCTTGTGTTTTGATCAAGTGACAAAGAATCCTGCATTTGTTACCACATGTACTAGTAGACCTTGTGTTTTGATCAAGTGACAAAGAATCCTGCATTTGTTACCACATGTACTAGTACATCACTAACATCTGCTTGGCAGAAGGCAACAGCATGTTGTACATCTGTGCACTTAAAGCCTCAGTACACTAGAGCTTTAACACAGCCACACAATATACATACTACTACATACTATATGTACATACATACTTTACATACAGGGTAATCTCAACTACAGCACACACATTATTGTATTTCTGAGTATCTTATTTACACATATTGCATACATATAGGATCAACTTTGAGCTTGCCCAGTTTTATGCTCAATATTATCAACTTCAGCTAGGAAACTCATGAATCTGATCTCAATAAACCCTACAGGACTGGCTTAGAAATGTAAGGTTTTTCTCTTTTTTTTTTTCTTTTTTTTTCCTGTGATGTTCTCTAGCATTTCTATTTAAGCTTTTTTCCCACAGAAACGAAGGCTTTAAAAAAAGTTGAAATCCAAAGTTTAGCAAATTGCAATAAAAGATACAACTTAGGAAGAAGGCTAACCCTGGCAGCACCAATCTCCATAAGAGATAATTTGATCTGGAGAGCTTTATACAGACAGAATTCTTCAAGTACCCTAATAATCTTAGTTGCACATCTCTTCACTACACAGGTGTCCACAGCATAGATATCCTTATGTCACAATGATCAGGGATTGTAAAGAAAATAATAAATGCCAGATGGCAATGGTTTCACAGAAGATTACAAAACTGTTACTGTCAGTATACTAACATTTGCGTGAAAAAGAGACATTTTCCTTTCTCTCTCTTCCTACTATTCTTAAGCTTTTACTTTGATTGCTTTTTCCTGGGATTTGTTCAGACTGTAATGACAAACCTGGTATCACTTAAGTATCCAGGCAAACTAAAGACAGACTGAATTGATGCAGCAACATACAAAATGAATCAGAAATCTGTTCTCAGACCTACGAAGAATCAGTGGATCTTCTATCTTAATGAAGCCTTGGTTTTCAGTCAAGAGGAATAAGAAAAGGCAAACGGGGAACCTCTGTGTCTCATCAGAAACAAAAAAGTGATTCCAGCACAGCTCATCAGTGTTCAAAAGCAATCATTTTAGTATACTGCCAGATCTGCCTTTTCTTTTTACACTGAACTGACAACTTTTACTCTATCCACAAAGAGGCTGACAGGTGGAGCAGCAGCTGAGCAGCTGCAGGCATTTGGCTGCTTGTAGCTTGCTGCTGGTGGCCGAGAACTTCTCGTTACTCTGGTGTTCATCTCTCTGGAGAACTTGAGAAGTTAGCAGCACAAAGCCAAGTCTTTTCTACTGCAACTGCACCAATGGTGCAAAAGAAGCCAAAAAGGTTAGAAGGACTTCTTCTATTCCCCATTATTTCCAAAATACTGGTATGCATGTCTCCCTGCTGAATTAGACAAATGGGACAGAAAAGACTCTTGCCTCTGAATGGTTTGACAAGAAAGGAAGCATGTTGAAAATCCACCTCAACCACAGGTTTCACACTAAAATGCGATTACTTCTTAGCCTTAGCAACCCGGTAGATAATCGCAGTTATGCTACTTTAGAGCAGACAGTTCTTTTAAAAAAGTCTCGACCAAAGCTGAGGACCAAGTTTTTGTTCTCTAGCACGGCAACTTCACCATCCTACCACTGCCTCCGGTCTACTAGAGAGATAAAATGTGAATCTCTGAAAGAAAGAAACAAAAAACCCAAGGCAGTCCTAGTGGAGAGCAGGTACATATGACATGCCCTAAATATACTGCAAGTAGCTGGTACAAGCTACATGGATATGCAGAGCAAAAAGTAGAGGCTGCATCTTTTACCTCAGCCACCTTCAACACCTTTTCTGCTACTCTGTTCCTCAACTCCTATTAGAATCCTCCAGGACAGTTACCCATTCAATCATCTGTGACATATACATCTGTTCATGCCACTTGCAAATGTGCAATACTGACAGAAACAACTGATTGTCACAATATTTACTTCCAAACTGCAATGAAAAAATGTGAATCCAAGAGCTGTGTTAAAACATACCGCAATACATGATTTAATGTATCCCTGAACATAAAAGAAATCCTCTACTGCAATCAGGGGAACATGCATAGGGCTGGCAATCAGGAGGTCCTCAGCTTCTTTCCCATTTCTGACATTCTTTATATTTTGTTGAAGGAAGACTCCAAGGATGAACAAGTTTCACTGCTGCAGTTTTTCCTTACTACATGCTAGTGACCTCCTTAACTTCCCTAAATCTATCATGTAAGAAGACATTTTTATATAAAAATATAGCTCCTGCAGTTTGTAACCTGTCTGGAGATCCATATCTACCCCCTACCCTGAACATCACCCCTCCTCCAGGAGCCAACTTTTGCTAGATCTAGAGAAGTATATAGCCTAGCTAACTTCTGCAAATCATCCTGTTGTCCAATGTAAAAAGAAATTATAAATTGAGTTCAGCTCAGACACATGCTCTTGTCCATTTTCACTGTCTCTGCCTTATTTCCCACATTAGGTTATATTTGGCACATTCACACAAACAATTAGGTGACATTCAGAAGCTGCTCACCTCTGTCTCTTCGTATCTTAACCTCTGCTAGCCTCGATATCAAACAAAACAGACAGTCTTTCTGTCTGTCTTTACTCTGGCCACCTACCAGTAAAGGGTTTGAGTACATTTGCCAATTTCAGTCAAATCTGAAGGCTGACATTTAAGAGTAGCCAGATAAGTAAATTACTTCAACGTTTATGAAATTCTGTAGCTAAAGAGAGAGACCAAAACTCACATGCACCAAAGGGAAGGAAATCTCAGTCTCTGTTTCTTCTGTCGGTTAGCCAGCTGCTGGCAATTATTTCCTGAAGACAGCCTCACTGAATAGCACATGGGCAGCTTTGGAGAGGCCATTTAAGAAGACAGGTACTCCCAGAGAAGTGATGGGTGCCCCACCCCCTAGCCAACTTCCTGGGGAAACCCCACCCCTGCCGGCTATCACATGACCTCTCTGGCCCCAGAAGTCCCTCCCCTCTTCCAGTTACTATACTGGTACTGGTTTACTTTACTGGGTTTATTTACTCCACCTCTTTCTGCCTTTGGGGTTTGCCAATTTGTAAAATGTCACACCCCACATGATCACAGAGCACCCTGTGATTGGTCAGCAGGAGCAGCTGCCCCTTCCCTCTTACCCAGAAGTATGCCAGCATGGGAAGTCCCTTCCTACTATGCACACAGGGCCACTGTTTTGTTTCAGGTGTCAACTTCTAGTTGGGAGCTACCATTTTGTAAACTGTGATATCCCATTGTGGTTTTGTGTGATAGCCTCTCAGTCCCCATGTCTCCCTCATGGTCAGGAAAGGGGTACGTCCAGGGGCATTTTCACCCAGCGTTCACATTCACTCTCCCTTCATGTCAATATAAATGTTTTTAATCATTTTCCATAGGCCTAGAAGATTCCTGGGTTTCTATTTTCTAATACATTGTAGGCACTTCAGTACTAGCTGGCAATAAAATGACAGCTGCCTTTTATGATTCTTAAGTTTTCCTCCAAAAAGTCTCCCAAGCTTCTGGTACTGCCCCTCAGTATTTCAGCATTATATTATAGTAAACTTTCCACCATCCTGTCTCAGAATCGCAAAAGAACATAACAATTCATTTTGTTCCATGCAGTCGTTTTGTCTGTAAATTCTAATCTGATCCAGTGTTCATATTCTAGCTCTATTTTATTTGATTCTGGTAAGCTTTAGGGTAGGCCTTCACAATTTATCATCTTCCATCACCCACATTACATTATCCCTTTTTATGCAACACGAATTGGAAAAAAGTTTACCATTGATAGAACAGACAGAAAGAAGTCTGTTGAGTAACAGAAAAAGTATTTACTTCATTTTTAAATAATAGTCTAAGTACTCTTTCTATGAGTTGTCATAATACCCTTTCGCTGATGGTCCTGCTCCATATTTGTCAAGGTCTACATTATTGGCTAATCAGAACTTCATTGGTTATAATAGGTATGTCACCTGATAACAGATAAAGATCTTGACCCAGGTGCTACATGCAGCATTTATAGTTAAGAGTGGCAGCTGGCTCTCTCCTCAGATTAGCAGCATAATGATCACTGGCAGATAATAAATACAAAGTTTAGTTCACAGATTCCTTTAATGAGAAAGTCAGAATGTCGAAGGGAAAATAGCTTTGCAAGAATCAGGCAGACATTTTTAATGAATTCATATTAATAAGAAGAAACTTACTTTCTGCACATGATTCTACCACAGAGCATGTTTCATACCACAGTAAACACTGAAACGTAACTCAAAAAGCCCACAAGGCTTGTATCTTTAGTCTTAAATTGTTAGTACTGTTCAGCTGGAGAAAAAATATTTCATAATAGGAAAAAAAGAAACTATTCAAATACTTAATAATCAGACCATAAAGATAATTCAGAAAGTTGTTTCAGAAACATCAGTGTGATCATAAAAATCTACTGATAAAAGTATAAGAATATAAGCCTTGAAAAGCAGATAAATTAAATCACTAAGGAGAGATCAAGCAGCCTCTCCATGCCTTTGTATTGGTTGGAATTGTTGTTTTCTACAGCAGTCCTGAAATGTCATCCAGTTCCCGATACTGTAGTTCACATAAAGGTAAAATAAATATATAATTAAAATGTGTTCCACAAGCTTCTGCATGTCCCTAGTACATCTCTTGTACCCTTACAGCCTAGAAGAAAGCTTAAAAACAGATATATTTGTTATACAAAAGGAAATTCCATTTCGCAGAATTGTTGTATCTTAATAGAATCTTATCAATCAGGTATCCAGGTAAAGGAAAACATTGCTCCAAGGCAGGCACACCAATGTGACAGAATGTATGTAAAGCTTCTTATTCCATTATGTCTTTGGTCACAACCTTCTCTTCTGCCAGACACGATTTCCTTGTTCACTGAGGAAGACATTAGTACTTCATTACTTGCTATAGAACACAAAATTCTAAGGAGGGAAAAAGCACTTAATGGTAAACTGCATAGCAACCAAAATATCACATAAGAAGTTTAAACTGTTAAATGGTTTAGAAGTTAATTCATACATACTTCTTCAGAACTCAACAGTATGAAAGTAAAGAATAATTTGTATGTGTTTGAGAATGTGTTCTTATAACTATTTTCAGCAAAATAGTAAAGTTATAATTCTGTTTAGGTTTCATCATAAGTCTTCCAGACCAAAATCACTTCAAATAAATCTCATAAAATGATAAAAATATTCACTGATAACGTTTAGCTATGTAAACAGTGACATTTTTATGTAACCGTTAAAATGTGAAGAAACAAAATGAAAAATAATCATATAATTTAAACAAACAATTTCAGTATTTCTAAATATATGAAAAAGCATTAATATTTACAAGTCAATGTTTTCTTCAACTCTAGCCCATGTTTCTTTTAAAGTGCTTTCTCGCTGCCTTGTGTAAGCTGTAAGCATCCTGGTTTGTAAGCCACATTGCCACTTGGCTTCTATGCTTTTCCATTTGCCTTTTAGCAGCTTCTAACAGAGGATTTATAACCCCAAAGCTTCCTACCTCCCCAGAAGCATAGTTAACTTTTAACAGAAGTGGTGGCATAGACATGTTTACCAACTGGCAGCTACTACACACACATGAGAAAGGAAACACTGGACCATCAATTTAAGTCATGCACAAAGAAACTTTATTAACAGGGTATGAGGGGAGTCGGTTGCCTGTCAGGCTTCTCCAGCTTTTTTCCTTTTTTGCCTCAAACACCGCTGTCTCTTCTACGCATGTTCTCCTTCCTTTGATTGCTGCAGGCCCAGACAGAAAGGTGAATAGTCCATGGCACACCTCAGTCACTTGTCTATAAGTTTATTGACTTAAGGATAAGGAAACACATATAGCACCAACCTGCATAATGGTCCTACAGGTAGCTGTGAGCTCCCCACAGCCATGAGGAAAGGAAGCTCACCCCACCACCACCCACCCTCTCTGTCTGAAACTTAAAATACCAATTTCTGATTCAAAGGCCCATTGGCTGTTTTTTTCTGGTTCACATGGGAATTTCAGCAATCACTTTGGAGTTTTCTCTTATTGTCCCCACACACATGTTCTTCTGAAGTTGGGATTTTGCATTTTCGCAGGCAGCGTTGCCTGTGTCTTCCCGCAGGGTGCAAAGCCTCAAAGCCCACCCTAGTGCATAGTCAACCTAGCAGTCTGGAGCTGGGTGCAGGGCCTCTTGGAGCAGCTCACTGCACAGGTCTCTGCTTTGCATGTGGCAGGGGTTGTGCAGGGGCTCCTTGGTGGCCTTCTTGGATGGGTCCATAGCCTTTGGGCATGCTCCAAAGCGTTCGTGGCCCTCCACCCTTCTGGTGCCACACTCCCACCCCCTGCCATGCAAGGGCTTGTTCAGCAGCCTTGTAAAATGAGGGGCCTCAAACTTGCCTTATACCTTTTATCTGTTTTCTTTCTATTCGTATTAAAACTTTACTTATTAATTTCATTAGCTATTATTAAAGAAAGTTTTGTACATTATATACTTACACTTTTAGGTATATATATATATATTTTAATGTATGTACCTTCATGTGTATGTATAATTATATGCTATATATACACATATATATACACATATGAAGTGCATGTATAAATAAACAACATGTTTATTTATGCATATTTCTACACTCTTTTAAATGTAAATTTATATATAGAAATAGAAATTTATTTATGAATGTATATTTTTCTCTATATTAGCATTTGTTGGTCCAGATGGGCAGCCAATCACAGGATCATGACCTTGTCAGAAGTGGCAGGTCCCCACCACAAAATAGCCGAAACAACATTGCAGACCCAGGGTATTTAGTGAAAGGAGAATTGCTGCGATGATGCTCTTCCAGCACACACAGAAAGGGGAGGCTTGTCCTGACAGCCAATCACAGGGCTACCTGAGAACACGTGGGGTATGATAGTGTCACAAGAAGCCACCAACCAATCACAGAGCAGTGTGAAAACATGGGCTGCAACACCTTACAAAATGGCAGCTCTCTGCCATAAAATGGTGGCTGAACAAAATGGTGGCTCCTCTGTATGTAGTGGGAAGGGGCTTCCTGTTGTGAGGTACTTCAGGTAAACTGGATGGGGCAGCTGGTCCTGCCAGCCAAACACAGGGCATGCTGTCAGCGCGTGAGGTATGATGTTTTACAAAATGGAGACCCCACAGGGGCAGAAAGAGATGAAGTAAAGAAACCAGATGACTGGAAGAGGGGAGGGACTTCTGGTGCAAGGAGGTCGTATGACGGCCAGTAGGGGCAGGGCTTCCAGGGGACATTTTTGGTCGGGGGGCACCTCTCACTTCTTCTCTTAGATAAAGACTGTCCATGCACTACTTAGATCACACAGGGCAGTTAATTCCTGTTTCTCAGTTCTTAGACCAAAAATAAGGTAGAGCTAGGTGGGATACCTTAGGAATAGGAGAGGGGTAGAATCTAAGATGAAGAGCTCCAAGTATCACAGAGGTAAAAATGCAGGAAAGCTGAAAACATGAACATTTTGTCCTTTCATGTTAAAGCTATTAAACAGTGAGGGATTTATTTCAGCAGAAATAAGGGAGCACACTTAACATTCTCTTACTGCAAGACTCAAAACTATTTTATGTCAAAGCATCAGTTTACCATTATCTGGCTGAATGGGACACATTGCAAATGTCTCTTTTCAGAAGCTAGAATCCAATTTCTGAAATGGATCTATCACACCTTATTTTTTATAAAATTTCTTAGTAAATTAGGAACATCTAGTTCTGGGGAGTTTTTTTGTTACTCCAAGAAGAAAAAAGAACTATCTGAAAAGCACACCAAACAACAGAAGTACCCTCCTTTTTCTTTCTTCCTAACCAGTGAAATGAGATTACTTTAACAGATTAACAGGTAAAACATTAAATTCTGTGTTTCAGTGTACATACAGTTAAATTCATTTCCGTCAAGCAAACTTTTTACTGCCTTAGTCAGATAGTATCATAGAACAAACTGTTTGAAATTTAGGTGAAGTCCAAGCAACAGCTGACTTACTGTAAGTGACAGAAAAGGTTATAGTACAGTAAATGCAACAATTCCACAACAATTCATTATATATACTAGCATAAATCTGTATTAGCCTTTACTAATTTGTATACATCTACTAATGTGGTTCATATGTAGCTGCATTACCTAGTACCATCTGGAAATTGAAAGAATTCTCTGTATAGTGACTTCAGTATTATATATGTAAGAGTAAGATCTGGAATACAGCATATTTTGGTCAGCTAGACATATTTTGGAATATATTCAAGCCAAACCTGAAAATCCCAGAACAGATTTTTAAATGTTACTATTTACTGAAATAACAGAACTTACATCAGTATAATTTGATGCTGTACCAGGTTGTATTGACACTGGACCAGCCATTACCAGCAGTATTCTACATAAGGAAAAGGCAATACTGATTTCTGGTTTGAAGCACTGTATTTTCAATCATTTACTTCCTGATTATGGCTTTGAAACTACAAACTTGTGCATTTATTTTAATATACAAATACTCAGTGTAAAACCCTATATTCTCATGCTTATTAGTGAACAAAAGTGTCTTTATGTGATTTTATAACTGCTTTGTTTTCTACAGATCACCTACTTATAGGCCTCATTGTGTTTTCCTCACTTCAAAGCCAGCCTGCAGAAATTATCCTTTGAAAACAATCGAAATTCCTTAGATTCACATAGCACTTCAGAAAGTTTGACTTAATGCTATGACACAGTTCAGAGTCTTTGATCAAAGAATTTCACAACCGAAGCTTCTAAAATATTCAAACCAATTTTTTTTTGTTTCTGCAGTGCATTCATGAAATACTCTGCTAGCAGTGTTCGAATTTTAGACTTTTTTTAAGCATCCTGTTGATTCAAAAACAGTTCTTTTTTTTCTTTAAGAAATCAGCTATAGCAAGCACGAAAAGACTGAAATAGAAAAATTGTAATATTATCCATATTATAAGGTTTGGCAGTAGCTAATAATCCTTTTAACAGGTCTAAAACCTTGATTTTCTATTACTAAATTTTCTAAAAGCCTTTTAGGAGTGGAATTTTCAAAAAATCTTTTAGGAGTGGAATTTTCAAAAAATCTTTTAGGAGTGGAATTTTGCATATGTTTTGTCTTATCTTTTGGTCAAATTGATTTGGGTTTGGAAATTTTTCTATAAAACACATTTTGCATTGTGCATATGTACCAAAGAAAGGTGTATATACTATTTTTCCTTAGTATGTTCCTATTAAATTGCTTAAACAAGACACTTGACAGCTAACCAAATTGTTGAAATACTTACCCAACCAGAAAAGCAATGTGAAATAGAGAAAACGTATAGAGTATTTTTAACATTTAAGTTTATCTGTAGGTAAATTTTCACCATAGCTCCAGCACAGTAAATTGAAAAAATAATGAAATGTCTCCCAGATTAAATTAAGTTTAAGGAATAATAATAATTAACAGAAAATGTATCTAAGACAGACAATTGGAATAAAGCTTCTGACCACTGAGAAATTAATTCTAGGGTAGTTTCCAAGCTAGATAGCATGAGAAAAGGAGCTAAAATGCTTTAGAATTATGCTTGGGTGGCATATAGAAAGGATTGCATGACAAAATTGGAATTGGAATTACAAGAAACAGGAAATTAAGCTAATTAGTTAAGTAATTATGTTTATGCATTGGCTCAGCCTGACTAGAGTCACCTATAACCTTTATCAAAACGTGCAGTAATAGGACACACCAATTTTGTTCTTTTCTGTTTTTCTTTCAGTGGCACAACACAGTTATGGACTTTTGTTTTTATTATCAGTCCTATGTTTGTTAAATATTGCTGGGGAAGATTACATGGCCTTGGCAGGGTGGCACCACTTAAAACAGATGATCCGTAGAATTTTATGAAACTGCATAATTGCTTACTCTGACAACATCCTAGACTCAACCACACAAGCAGACATCCCTTCCAGTCTTCTGTTCCACTGTTCTCAGCATGGCCTGCATTAAGACTTCAGACACTGTTTTGTCTGTTGAGGGAGTTTTGTTGGAGAGAGAAGAGGTGACAAAGGATTCAGAGTGTTAAGAAGAGAGAGAATAACATTATGCCATTACAAACTTCCCAGGGCACCCATCTCTGGAATGTTGTGTGCAAGTCCCTCATGGTCAAAAGGATTTTGTATGTCTGCAAAAGTTTCGAGGGAGCAAAGATGTTCTAAGGCCTAAAAAGGCTCCCATAAAGGCTTATGATGTTAAGTACTCAGCCTCCAAAAAAGACAAGGATTTAAATCAATTATTCACTATTTCTTCCCATTTAAGAACTAGGGGGCAACAAATTAATCTAACAGACAGTAGGCTAAAACCAATCAAAAAGCAGTGTTTCTTCACACAATGTATAGTTATATGTCATGGTTAAACCCCAGTACGCAGCTCAGCCCCACACAGCTGGTCACTCACTCCCCCACAGTAGGATGGGGAAGAGAATCGGAAAGGTAAGAGTGAGAAAATTTGTGGGTTAAGGACAGTTTGTCGTGGTTTAACCCCAGCCAGCAACTAAGCACCACAAAGCTGCTCACTCACTCCCCCCCCCGCAGTGGGATGGGGGAGGAAATCAGGAAAAGAAGTAAAACTCGTGGGTTGAGA
>JAVJGG010000013.1:17423950-17433951 GCA_035590195.1 Aviceda cuculoides | reverse complement strand
AGATGGCTGAACACCTGCCTGCCCGTGGGAAGTGGGGAATGGATTCCTTGGTTTGCTTTGCTTGTGTGTGCAGCTTTTGCTTTACCTATTAAACTGTCTTTATTTCAGCCCATGAGTTTTTCTGCTTTTACCCTTCTGATTCTGTTCCCCATCCCACTGGAGGTGAGCGAGCGAGGGGCTGCATGGTGCTTAGTTGCCAGATGGGCTTAAACCATGACAATCATCCATAAATTTTTACACAGAAGAAAATTGACCTGTGAAAATAGTACTAAGTAACTGATAAAAAAAGGTTTAAATTCCAAAGTTCATATGATACTAATAAGCCTGGCAAATCTGGGGTCAAGCTGAATATATGGCAAAAAGGGACAAAATTCCTTGCAACAAAAAAAGTACATGATTCAATCCAAAGTCAACTGCTCAAAACTACAAAATTACTACAAAATCACACATTTTCTGTTACAAATATTATAACAGGATTCTTGCAATAATATTCAGTTCCAGCTTCAGACATCTAACTTTTGGTGTCTCAAATGTAGGTGTTGACATGTGAAAAAAGTGCCTATGCCTCCATTACAGTGAATGCAGTCATTTGAGCCTCAAAAGGACCCAAGGGCAGAATCCGGTTTCCTAAACACATGTGTCTATGGTCACCTGAAGTGTTGTACCAGACCCAAAATACAACATTAGAAGATATTCACGGGACTTGGAGAAAGCTCGCATCTTTCGGACTGGCAGCTGCAGAATCATGCTAGCAGTGAACGCTGCCCAGACTGCCGGCTGTGGGATATTCCTCCCATTCTGTGTGCCTGGATCTGCAGGTAGTAGGCAAGTGAGGCACTGCTCAGTCCAAAGTCCCAGGGAACTTTTATAAAAGGTTCTCCACCTGACCACGCAAATTGCCCTGCTCCTTCCTGACCCAGAGCCTGCCACACAGAAAGAATCCAGTGTCCTGTTTTTTTCTGAAGGGTAGCCGGGTACACCGGCCGCCCCTTAGTGTACTGCCAGCAATTCTTCCTGCCTGAACCCATGCAGACCCCGCTCGGTGAGAGGACCGCCTGTGGGTGGGAGAGGTCCAGAACTATGGTCAGAAATTTACTGTTTTCCAGTGCGGGTGGGCCTTGGATGTATCCTGCAACTTAAGCGTCGTGCAAGGTCAAGAGAAAGCCACACAGAGAATGTGCTGTTGGGGCGGAGGGAAAAAAAAAGAAAGGCAGAGTCTGCAGCTGCTATTTTACCAGCTTCATGCCATGCAAGAATGATAAACTGCAGTCCTGCCAGAGCTGTTTCAGATAATACCCAGGGTGTGGAATGCATTCATTGTAGGCAGTGTATCATTGCCCTGTCAAAACTGTAGCTGGTTTCTACAGAGGGAAGGGAGGGGGAAGCCATGTGCATGCTCTGATAAAGATATCTAGGAAGGACAAACTTCTTCATGTGGCACATGTTCATTTCTTGCCCAAAATTATGATCATTTATGTGGTGAATGGACAGCAGTCTCATAATTCTTTTGCTAGCAGCAAAAACTTTTGGAAATGATAGCAGCAGCAGAGAACAGTCTTCTAACAAAAACCATAAGCATATTTGCTTGCCAGATCCTATAACAATCTCAACTTCTGCATTTTATTTTAGAAAAATATTTCCTGATGCTGCCTTGATCCCTTAAAAATAAGTTACCTCCCTGTAAGATTCTCCTTAGTCATTCATTCCCAGAAATCTCTCTACTTGTAGAGCTATTTATTAGCATTTTTAGAGCAAATGAGTGAAATAGGCTAATGGATTGGTTCTGGTTTGTCAAGATCACCTCCATAAATATCCCCATATATAAATATTACATATATTTAAACATTATGTGCGGTTTTTTTAATAAGGGCAATTACAGTTAAAACAGTATAAAGTCCTGTATAAGGTAACTACACAGCCAATGTGAATTTATACCAATTGCTATATAAAGTACGAACAGTAGGGGACTGCTGTAGTCCCACAAAGCCCATATTAGTCCAGGATTCACACTGGTATATTTGAGAGGAGAGTGCAAGGATAGTTTCAGCTTCCCATCTGCTGGCAAACCCTGTACTCGAGCATAACAGTACACAGACCAAACTGGTATGCAAGGTGACACAGAAGCAGAAAAAACATGGCAGAACTATCAAGATAGGAGCACCAGAAAAATATTTTCTAGTTACAGCTTGCATCTTTCTCTATGTAAATGTAAAAAAAAATACATACAAGAGCTCATTGCAACCTTCTGCAAAACAGAAGAAACATACCCTGAATAAAATGACAAAATTTGATAGATACAGTACTAGATAGAAATTAATAGATATTTAAGAGCTACGGAGCTTCTGGAGAGGGTCCAGTGAAGGGCCAAGAAGGTGATGAAGGGACTGGAGCATCTCTCACACAAGGAAAGGCTGAGAGAGCTGGGACTGTTCAGCCTAAAGAAGAGAAGGCTCAGAGGGGATCTTATAAGTACCTGAAGGGAAGGTGCAAAGAAGACAGAGCCAGGCTCTCGTCAGTGGTGCCCAGTGGCAGGACCAGGGGCAATGGGCACAAACTGAAACACAGGAGGGTCCCTCTGAACATCAGGAAACACTTTTTCACTGTGAGGGTGACCAAGCACTGGCAAAGGTTGTCCGGAGAGGTGGTGGAGTCTCCCACCTTGGAGATACTCAAGAGCTACCTAGGCATGGTCCTGGGAAACAGGTTCTAGGTGACCATGCTTGATGAGGGATGTTGGACCAGATGTTCCCCAGAGGTTCCTTCCAGTCTCAAACATTCTGTGATTTTGTGAAAATTTCTTGCGAGAATATTTTTTCATCTTATTCCATCTACATTTTAGAATAAATTACAGGGAAACAACCTAAACTAAATATAAACTACATTACACTTTCAAGTTATAAAATGAATTGCTTGAGTCAGAAAGGCTAAAGTTAATCCATATTTTTTCCTGTGGGTCATTTGCATTTGGATGTAACCTTTCAGGTATGAAAACATGTTTTTTTTCTACAGGTTTAATACTTCAATCATACATTGATGAGACAGTATGCGGTGAATGTAGCAGTGTTAAAGCCAGTAGAGATGCATTTCACTCAGTACACATCATCTGTCTTGGCTGCTAAGGATCTATCCATGCAGTCCACTCTCCTATAGAATTTTCTCTAAACATACACGGTTTTCCTAAAGAAACCATATGTTTTTGTCCTCTATTTTGTTCACTGCTTTTTCCACAGAAGTTAATTATGTAGACTAGGTCAACAAAAATTCTTCCCAGGACATAAAACTTTGTAGAGAACGAGCAAATAACAAAGCCCTTTAACCTGTATACAGCTAAACTGACTAGAAGATCATATATCCAAATCTACAACTACATTTTTTCTACCCTAGAGAAGTGGGAGTTTCTCATAATCTTGCTTTGTATTTCCAATACACAAATTCAACTCAATGCAAAAAAAAACCCAACCAAAACCAAATCAAACCAAACCAAAACAAACAAAAAAACCCCAAAACAAACCCTCCCCACTCTTTATTGAAACAGTTCTAATTTAAAGAATATAACAACTGTTATACCTATGAAAAACTTGTTACTGAACTGCTGAAGTATAGCTGTTTAGTGTACAGCACACACAGAATTCATTGGTCACAGCAAAACTAGAGGATATTTTTATTTTAGCTGCTCAGCATCTGAACAGATCTATGTCCCTTTAACATACAGACAAAAGTAAATTGAAATTACCAATGTTTGAAAAGAAAGGGATAAACTTGGAACCTACTTCTGGAAATCCTCAGCATACAGAGCTTCCACTAAGCCAAAAGAATATTCTGTGCAGAAGAGATTTACAGGGCTTGGTTGTTTCAGGAACCTGAGTTGGAGAAGTAAGTTCTGAAGATGGCATTCCTAATATGAATATGCAAGCTGTTAGTCATTACTCAGGTCAGTTGCCCTTGTCTTCTCAGTTTTACTGCTCTTTGCTTGAGCATCTTTTCTCTGTTAGCCAGCAGCTTTCTAGAACCACAGTGTCCAGAAAACTGACCACAATGTTCTAGGGTTTCATGTAAACCCCCACTTATTTAGCCAAATAATGTGATGATCTAAATTTGACAGACTCCCACTCTAGTTTATGCTTTAAAAAGTGGTTTGTGGAAGGAGGGGCTCAGCTATAGAACAAAGAACATCAGTTATTTACATGACTATCCAATTAGTCAGTGACTCCCAAATCCAATGTCTTGGCACTGCAAGGGCACTGACTCATCAGGGATAGCAACCACATTATTTCACCTGCAAGAAGGAAATATTGACAGGAGCATCTGTGACATCTACTACCTGCATAGACAGATATAATGAAGTCAAGATCAGACAAAGTGAATCAGAATTATATATTACCTGGATGAAAGAAGTGGGGAAAAAAACACAGTGAATTTCTACATTAGAGCCATAAACTAAATGTGAATAGAAGTCTACAGAGAGAAAAATTAAAGAAGTTCCATTGACAGGCCTGATGGAGAACATCTTTATAGTGAAATAGTGCTAACACTTTTTTATATATAGATGATTGCCATCACATGACTGAAACGAGCAAGATTTAAATAACATATACATAAATAAAAAAGGTGGGCAGAGCATTTGTCTCACATGCCAAACAGACAATGTTATCATTTTCAGAGGAATAATGTCAGTTTCTCTATATTCATAATTCTTGTTGAAACAGGTTCTTTGGAAAAATTAAAGCAGTCATAAATCATGTGAACATAAGATCCTCTGATCTAAAATAAAATTCCTGATAAAAAAAGATAGGTGCAATATAAATTTTGAATGAGTAAATGTTATCTGAACTGAAACAGCACTGATTAATTCCAAAAACAACTTGGGGAGTGGCTTTTGTACTTGTTAACACCAGCTACTTGCTCTCGAACATTAGAAGTACAAACTCAGAGAAATCTCCAGTGATCATCTGTTCGGAGACTTAATTTTGCATATGCAATATTTCTATGGATTGAAATACAGAGTTATAAGCATCTCTGGCCTCCACATTTAGCTTGGCTTTGAATTGCCTCTGGGCTGTATGGCTGCTGCAGGCATGTGCCACACAGTTACTGGAGTACAAGTCTACACTTAAATCAGAGCTTCCCATTAAGGCAGCTCTGCAAATCTTAGCACTGTACTGTGTGCCAACTCACTGCGGTGCAGAGAGATGAGGAGAACAAAGCGACATAGTTGATTCCATCACTGAGCAAAATAAATAAATATTAGAGATTCAGCTGTAGCGTATCAGCAAAAGTGGCTCAAACGCTTGGAAAATTTTCAAATGGCCCTGAACTGATCCTGTAGCGCTTCCCAGATACTATTCTGGCAAAGCTGTAAATGAAAAGTTGGTAGAGGTAGTGGATGTTGGTCAAGGTGGAAGGGGGGAAAAATAACATTTGCCACCCATAGTTGACAACCCACACACTAACAGCATGTTTTCCAGTAACATGGAAGAAAGTAGTACTGCCTTATATCATATGGTATGAAGCTGTTCACTGCATCTTGTCCCCAGCATGCAACCACCCAGTCCTGCTATAAGTTATCAGTATGAAACAATCTATGTATGAACACTCAGAGTTTCCAGAGGCTGGAAAGTGGAAGCTGAGGCTCTGATACTCCCTATATGAGGAATGCAATAAGTCAGCACTACATCTCACTTCTGAAAACAGGAGCCAAGGCAGTATGGGGTCTCTTTCCAGGAAGAGAAATATACTTAGAAGGAAATGTAAATTTAAGAGGATTATCTTACAAGAAATGTATGAGAGCTGACCACAGCATCTATTTAGTAGTTGTATGAGTTAAGTATGCTTTTCTGTTTTGATGACCACTAGTGAAGATAATAGGTCCTCAACATACAGGATAAGATTCAGTTCATCATTTAAACAACTCCATTGAATTTTCTAAAGGCACATGAGCTGCCTAAGCCCCTGTTACAATTAATAGATATTGAGAAGATACGGATTGTAGAGTGTGATTCAGGTGATGAGCCACTAGGCAACTGCCCTATACAGGGCCAAATTGTTCTCTGGGTTTCATTAATCATATTGAATATATCTTCATTGATTCACTAGAATATGGCCACCAATAGACATCTACATTTTAAACACAAACTGAAACCCACTCCAGTGATAGCCTTTTTGCCAGACATTTATGATATGTAGTATAGGTTCAATTTCCCTATACAACTATAGAGAGCTCCTTTTTTGAGGGGAAAGGGGAAAACAGGAATGGCTTACTTATATAAATTTATACATAAGAACAAAACAATGGAAATCAGAGCACTTAGAAATTTGGCAATTCTACAATTTTAGGTAATAATTCATTAGGTCTCTGTGAGCCCAAGTTTCTTCATGCCACCATGCATCCTCCATGGTCTCAATGACAGACAAAAAATATCCAGAAAATGTTCTCCTCTATCTAGACAGAAAAGCTCTACCAGACCTTGAGCCAGCGTGACCCAACCTAATGTGTCAGTGTTTTGTCAGATCTGCAGCTGTCATCACCCTTTAGATCTAAACCAGCAGCTCGCAAGTTCTGTGATTATAGTGTCATGTACAGTCCATGAAAGTTATATACTGAGAGAGAGGCTGTACTTTCCCTTATCATGAAGATAACAGAGAGTACAAAAAATCGTGTGGAATTCATCAGCAATGAAAGAAAAATTCAGTGAGTTCCAGCTAAATCACAGAGCTAGTGCTCTGACTGTTCTGTCTAATAAGGAAAACATTAAAATCCATATGATGAAATGGTAAAATGATGAAATGACTCATTACCATTGATTTGACTAGCTCTCCAGTCAAGAACATACCTAACCCATTTCTTAACTCCAAGCTGATTGCTTGTACTGTCAAATGCATTATGTGGACACATCGTCCCACGTAGTTGAGTACCAGTCACATGATGGTCCTCAGCTGCTGCTTCTATCAAAACTTGCAGTCATATTTAGGACACACTGCCATGCAGGAATTGGCAGTATCCTAGCTAACTTCTGAAAACAGAGAGAAGGTACAGTGAGTGTCCTGAACACATGTATATCCTACTTTAGACTTGATCAGTCTCATACTGAGCTAACATGGGTTTTTCTGTACGCTCGACATGTTAGAGCCAACTTGGTGTCTTTAAACCTGAGGTTTACACAAGCCTGTTCTGTGCACAAAATGCTAGATATGTTACCAGCAATATGTATAATTTCAAGTTAATACTAAATCACCTTTCAAGCAATATATTGTCACGCAGCATTGCTGAAGAGGCTGATAACAATTAAATGATAGAGAGTTTATACTAGTGGAAAATAGTCTGTATCTTCAGTATGCATATTCTTGTTAAACTATTATTCCCATTAACATTATTATACTCAGCATACATTACTGTCTGGCAATAAAGATCAATTCTGCATCAAAATGAGGAAAGAAGACTGAAATGGTGAACATTTCAGTTAAATACTATCAGTGATCTTAAATTATATTCATACTGTTGTTAAATCTCATCCTGAGATTAACAAATTGAAATTAATAGTAAGCTTTATGAGTGTCCAATAAAAAAAAAATCTGAGTATGGGATGAGAAACTGTACCTCCTTTCCAAATATTCAGCTCATTCAAACTGACAGTGGCAGAAATTGCCAACAGTGGCCCTTAGAACCCTAATCACCTTCCAGGGCAATACGAGAATGAAGAGCTGAGCCTCCCACTAGGCAGACGACCAACACCTCCTTTGACAGAAAATTGATCACTCATCCTAAAACATGCAGGAGTCTGTCTAGGACTAAATAAATCTTTAGCAGACACTAGCAACTTCATCAACTACTGCCAGCACCTAATCTTCTGTAAGCAAGCTAATCAAGGAACAAGCAATCAGCGTCTCCTGTCACCTGTCAGTATTCTGGACAGACATCAGCGATACTGCAGGCCACAAACAGCACTCTTCACTTTGATAGCTCATCTCCTCCAAGTCAGAAACAGAGGTAATCATAAATTGTTATTCTGCACCGTTCAATATCACTGATTTTTGAGCAAGTTCATTGCTACTCCAGGGAGATGCAGGAACACATAGATATTCATCAAAATATCTAGATGAATCCTTCATTTCATACTCAATTTTACTGTTCACTCTTCACCAAAAAAAAAAAGTGAATATGGAAAATATTTTCAGCACCTGTTATCTTTTGTGTGTGTGTGTGTTGGTGAAGTCTACGAAAAATGCATGGATAATAATGTATCACTTTTTGTCACTTACACTCACTCAATTCATCTATAACCAAACTACTTTTCCCAAGTACAAAAATTCTGCTTCTTTAGTAAATAGTCCCATGACCAAGTTTAGTTTTACATTTGAAAGAAGATTTAATCTTTAAATACTTTCTTTTTAATGTCTTGTACCTTACATTAGCAATTTTATTCCACTGGAAAAGCAAAATCTTCACATTCCAGTGACATACAGAACCATGTGCCTCCAGTCTTGCCTCTAGTCTCCTCTATTGTGCTTGAAATTGAGATACTACTAGGGAGAGAAAATTAGTTCAAACCATTTCTAAAAGTAGTTTTTTGTTATTTAAATCATATTGACTATAGCTTTTCAATCTCTTAAGACCTGAGAGAGCTAGGATCATGACAGCAATGGCAAAATGATATGAAGATAATAAAATAGTCTGACCAGAAGAATCAAAGCTTAAACTAAGATTGTTATGTTTGCCTTGTAAGTGAAAATAGTAATCAGTCTGGGAAAACAAAACAAAACAAAACAAAAAAATGGTTATTTTTCTCTGCTCAATTCCCTTATTTCTCAAAAAAAAACTTCTGCTCCCTCAGTTAGAATGCAGGTGCTCAGACATCTGATTTTGTTTCCCATGCATTTGAAGAAAAGGAAACTTCTTGTGGGAGATGTTGGGGGAGGCAAAAAACAACAGACAATAAAGACAGAACAGGAACCACCATATGCTGTTATTATTATTACTACTATTTTTTTTTAAAGGTAAACTAATTCTTAGTTTTATCCTTCAATCCAATTTAAATCTGCAAGGCTGTGACCACATTGCCCCAAAGCATCTTACAGAGAAGCTGGAAATTATTTTTAACATTTTCCTTACAAAACAACCCTCCGAAGTTAAAAGAACATGTACACAAATGTTGTAATAATAAACCCAAAGAATTTGGATACTACATGTTCAACAGAGACTGAAAAGTATTTAAAGTAAATTTATAAGTTGCATAAGAGTTGACATAAGCTATTATTTACATATTAGCTAAATGAATATGTGAATTTTAATTGATTGTCTTGAAGTTGGCTCAGAATCAACAGAATGCTGTCTAGAGAGACAAGGAACACCAGATTTTTGCTGCAGAGTGTTTGCCTAACTTGCTATGGTTCCTAGGGATTTTGCCTATGTCTGTATCTACAATGGCTTTTAGTTTATGAAAGATACATAAGACAGTTGTATTTGTGGTTTGGAAAAGAATAAGACAATGATAATTGTCACCTTTAAGCAATTGAAAGTGTTGTAGTTCCTCTGGCAACATCAGAGAATCGCACTGCTGCTGGTTGTCAGACTTGGACATGAGTAACACAAGGTGGTGGCAGAAATGCCACATTGCCCCCAAGTTTTCCATAACCTTTTGTAAACTTCTGCATTTTAAGTTCTCTAAAAGAAAAGACTTAGACATCATAGCTAAAAACATATGGAAGAAGATATATAAATACAATTTTGAGTGATGAATGTACACAAAAATCCATTGGGAATTTATTTGTAACACCGATGGTACATAAAGCCTGATACAAGTGATCCAAAAAAAAACCTAAAATGCTGTAATGCAATCTGCTTTTAAGGCTACGATCTGATGAGATGTTCTTTAAAATCCTAACCCATTTAGGCTACAATACTAAACTGTGGAAGGTGTTATGTCCCTGTGTATTGGGTTTCTGTGGTGGGGTTTTGGTAGCAGGGGAGGGGCTGCAGGGCCGGCTCCTGTGAGAAGCTGCTGGAA
>JAVJGG010000013.1:17408857-17423850 GCA_035590195.1 Aviceda cuculoides | reverse complement strand
TACTCTAGACTTATTCACTCGTGGTCATAAATGCTGAGTGAATTTCTTCTCAGGTAATTAGGTGTTTACTGTGTAGGTATCCGCATCTAGACTAGTTACCTTAAACTTAGTTTATAGTCAATGAGGAAAAAATAAGCAATCCCAGGCCACAAGTCTTCTGACTTATTTTAGGCTTCTACTTTAGAACAAGATAAGTCAAGCCACCAAAGTGCCTACTGACTTTGCTGACTGCCTGGAAAGAGAGGTCAAATGAAGCCCCACATTTGGTACATAAATCCTGCCCTCTGACACTTTGGTGTGAGAGCATAAGGTATCTTACTGTTACATGCATGGCTTCATAGTAAAATAACAGACCTAGAAGAAAAACTGTTCAAAGGCAGCATGTGTGTGAGAGGGGAACCTGTATTTGCAGCTAATACAGAACATCTGTACCTTGGGTTGAGGGAAAGTCAGAAAAAGAACAGAAGAAAAGATGAAGTAGTCATCTTAAAAAAGTGAGCTGATGCATATGGCAGAGAGTAGCAATCAACCCCTGCATCTGTGATCACACTCAGATATTGTAAATACATACAGACTGCTTTGGCCTTATTAATGTACAATCACCAACCAGCACAAAGTACCAGCTTGTGAAAGTAGAATGGCTAAAATATAGGAATGAAATATATCAAAATGGAAGGCAGAGGCATAAGCTTATAGCAGCCTATAGTGATACCAACAGTGAATACTCTCTTCTCTTTGTCCTGTCACTGAGAAGAATTGTATTCCTCTCTATTCAGCTGTTTGGGAGGCACACAATTTCTGGAATCCACATCACCATTTGTGCCTTTTTCCATCTGGTTTGCAGTATTTGCAGCTGTGTTGCAAGAAGCATTTGAACTGCCTATTAAGAACTTTGTATTTATTTATTTATTTACTCTGAAGAGCGTACTCATGCATGCATCATCAATCATCTTCTATGAGCTTGAGTCAGCTATGGATCCTGAGCTGACCTGCTGACTCATACTGACATCTAACACATGGATTGTATTACTGTTAATTATTCTTACTGATTTTATTAGTGTCACAGGTGCAGACTGAAGTAAGGGTGTTTTGTACCTGAAAGTGAGAGCTTAATCATTGATGAGATATATAGACATTCTGTGTCTGCAACTTTTTTAAGAGGCCTTTGGTCAGAGGAGGTACAAAAGCAGTAGTTTTATTGTGACAAGTAACTTTATCCATTTAAAAAAACGCCCAGCCCTAACAAGGTGCATATAATAATGAGTCAGAAGGAGCAAAAGCATGATTTAACCTTACCTTATCAGCTGAACTCTGTAAAAGCTCCAGGTCTTGCAGCATTGTTTTGGGTTTGCGTGGTGGGGTTTTGGTAGCAGGGGAGGGGCTGCAGGGGTGGCTACCATGAGAAGCCGCTAGAATCTTCCTCCGCTCCAGGTTGGACCCCGCTCTGGCCCAGGCCGAGCCCGTCAGCGCCTCTGGGAGAACAGATTTAAGAGGGGAAACCTGCAGCAGAGAGGGGAGTGGGATGTGAGAGGAACCCCTCTGCAGACAGCAAGGTCAGTGAGGAAGGAGGGGAGGAGGAGCGGGGAGGAGGGGCTGCCCCTGCAGCCCGTGGTGAGAGGGCAGGCTGTCCCCCCCAGCCCAGGGAGGGGAGCGGGGGAGCAGATGCCCACCTGCGGCATGACACCCTGTATCCAAAAAAAGAAGAAATCCCAATGCAGGAAGAAAAAAAACCCCGTAGTCTTATAAAATGTATGTAAGGGCTTTCTATGCTGAACAATCTCTGATCACCCGTGGTGTTAGTGAGTCCAGTTCAATACCAGAAAAGCATACAAGCCCCGTGCAAACCCTGGGCCACAAAAGCATCCAGAGCTACACCAGGTACTGCGAGTCTTCATTGCCCTCTCTAAGAGCGTGCTCGGTACAACCCGAAAGCCACAATATGAGGCCACCTCTTAAGGCAGCGCCCAGGATGGAAGAGTAGATGCTGAGAGGTCAAAGCAGGCAGGAGTAGTGCAGGCAAAGCAGGCTTGCCAGAAGAGATTATTTCAATGGAGTAAAAAGCAGTGGGATACCTGGTGAGCCTAATTAAGATGGTACAGATGCAGCCAATATTAATTGCACAGGAGTTAACCTTTGCACGCAATTCATAGGCTGGCTTTTATGTCTGTGAAAACAACACCACAAAAAATATTATACTCTGTAAGCAAGAAACATACTGGTGCATTGGTAACTGAATCAATTTTTTTGCTTGGTTTGTTCAGATATTCAGAAAGTAATCAAAACCACTGATTTTCTTGTTATGAAAAGTGCCTCCGTTGTTCCAAGAAACTTGTGCTAAACCAGAAAGGAAAAATGACTTTCCTATATGCACGTAGTACTACCCAATTGCTTAAAATATCCAGCCTGGGACAGTTTGAAAACTTGGAAGCATACTTATCTAATGCCTTGTGCTTTTAATATTCCTACCACAAAGAGTGAGTTCAGTGCCCTCATTTTTTCAAGCACTAGTAAAGATCCATTCACGCTAGAATGCGACAACTTTACTTAAGTAGAAATCTGAAACAGGATGATTGCAAATGAGCTGCTTGAGCTCCTGGGATAATTTTGCCCTTTGCAAGAAGGTGGCAGTTATACTCAACTCAGGGTATTGCTACCTTTAACTGCCACCAAAGTCTTACTCATTTTGCCAGTCTTTCCAGTAATACTGCCACATCTTCACATGTTCCTAAGGCTGAGAAATAGCAAATGAGTAGGTGCTTCAGCAAATGAGTGTCAGAAGTACAAACTGCAGTGCAGTGAACAGTAACTCCATCTTATACTAGAAACTGTATAAAAAACATGACAGCGTGACCCCATTTATTTTCCGGAAGTAAAAAGAAAAGGCTGTTTAAAAAAATGAAAATTCATTTTTCTTACAACAGAAATTGGAATTTATTTTATGGAACTTAAGAGTAAATTAATTATCTATAGCCCTATTCTTAAACATGAAGCAACATATTTATTTTAATTTCCATATCTGATCTGTAGAAACTTCTCTCTTTTCAGTGTTTGGCTAAATGAGGCACCAAAAAGAAATAGTCAATCCTGTCAACAGTGGTAGGAAGCTAAATGTACCCATTAATTAGTTTCATGACCTGATGAGCATAGATACCGGCACTGATTAGCTGATCACCTCAGGAGTGCTTGTTACATTTATAATGAAGCAAATCAAATAACGCAGTTTGTATTTGGGAAGCTGGAAAAGCTGAGCCAAATAGTCACTGATACGACCTGGCAAAAATCGATAGTGCTAAATTTGCACCTCTATTCCTAAGTGGCAGTAGGTGGTCATTTGGTTAAAGCCAATTACGTCAGTTAAACTGATCTACTGCACCAGCGACAGCAAAAGTCAGAACTTGTTGATTTCTGAAGTTATGCTGGATTTCACAAATCACTGTGTGGAGTCGGCAGCAAGGATACATGAAATGAAGTCGATAATACTTTCAGCGCTTCTGACTGACAAGCACCAGTCTACAGTAAGGAGTTTTGTTACTTAGATGTCAACAACCATTTTAAAGAATATTGCTACACCGGGTTCTGTCATGTTTAAAAGTTTATGCTGACAGTTCAGTTGTCGTGCAGGAAAATGAGGTGGCATGCAGTGGCAGAAACAAAACAAGAATAATGAATAACTTTATCAGTTAAACCAAAAAGTCTCATGATGAAGACCTGGGATTCTAATGATGACAATGCTGCTATTGAACATGAAAATGTATACAGCCATTTAATTCCCATGACTACTGCAACAGGTAGAGAGAACTATGACCCTGAGTATCTCTGATGAATATTACCAGTGAAAAAGGACATGAGCTATAGAAAAAAAGAGGTTCACCGGCAGAAAAAAGAATGAAAAGTAGTGACTGATGAGCATTTTAAACATACACCAAATAAAAGATTTCTGAATGACAAGACAAAATGACACAGTCTGATTTATCATATGACAGGGGTTTAGGATAAATAAAACAGTTAGAACCTCCTAACAGAATATTCAGAAACGTTTAAAGAAAGATAGGGATCGATCTCAGCGTAATGACCTTATTCTTCAGTAAAAACTGCATGAAAATGGAATTTTTGCATGTTTTTCCCTGTACTGTGGTAAAAAAGCAAGGTGTAAAAAATTAGGTGCATAGAATCTGAATGCATAATAAAACCAAAAGGATTTTTCTTCTTTCAAGACAGATGGATGAACAGAAAAAGAATGCTAATTCTATGTTGGTTTTGTTTTGTTTTGTTTTCTTTCATTTCTCAATACATACTTTAATAAAATCTTGTTGGTTTGGGGTTTTGCTTTGTTGTTGTTGTTGTTTATTTATTTATTTTTTTTAGTTTGGCTAGTTTAATAATTTGCTTTACATCATTGGATAATGTTTAAGTACGGTCCTTAATGGTCATTTCATTCCTAGAATTGCTGCTGAAAGCTTGGTTTGTTACTATTCAGAGATAAGCAGCTGTCCCTTATCTAGCTGGTACTAGATCAGCTTGGTTCTTACTAGCTGGCACTAAATCAGCTTTTAGAAGTGGAATGTATCAGCTATACAGTGTAAAAACAATAACTGACATACTGCCTTTTCATGCAGCAATGCTTGAAATAAGTCAAGTTCAGGCAACTGACACCAGAAGGGAGAATGACATCCAGAATTAAGGAACATTTTCAGACACTGTTCTTCCACCACTCAAACTTGAGACTATTTAACTAATACTCATCTACCAAGACACTCCAGAATAAAAACTGTGACAGCTGAGGCTACTGCAACCCGAAGAACTGGGGGAGTAATGGTCAAATCCAACACCATGACTGCACACAGGCACAAACCAGAGAACACACTGTTGCAGCGTGTTGCCTCTGCGTCAAAAAAAGTTGGTGTTTGGAACCTCTCTGTTTCAGTAACACCCATGTAATCACAGACAACTGACTTTAAGACATTTCATGGTAATTTTCTCTTTAGATGTTTTAAAATCATGGTATACTGACTTGAGCCAAGTCATTAGGTAACAATATCGCTTTTTTCTGTTTTCACAGAACTAAACTTAGCAGGGAGTTTTTAATGTTGCCATGGCAATATTAGACAATGCATTCAAAAAATCTTTTACCATTTTTGTTTGTTTGCTTTCTTGCTTTTTGCAGAAAAAAGCATCCCAAGACAAAAGGCAACAATATCTCAATCTATCAAGAAGCCAAACCTCTCCATTAAATTTGCTCTTCCTACTGAAGAAACAAACTACATAATTTACTTTAAAAATAAGCATTACTAGACTCAGTCAAACAGAACCTAATGTGAAATATGGAAATCATACTGAATATAAACTGTAATACTGAATTGTAAGTAGTTTTCCCTTGTGATTTCTAGAACAATATCGTAGCCTTTGTGGCCCAGCAAATGCGGAGGTGCCATTACTTGTAACAGACCACAGGCTTAGCATTAATAGCACAGGCGTCAGGATGGGTCTGGCCTAGTCTGGGCCTGCCTGGAGTTTTGTTTCAGCATGTAACAGAAATTACCCAATGGCCAGGTCGCTACTACCCACTTTGTTTTATCTTTTGCTGAGCTTCATACAGTTATACAAATAGCTCCTATTGTTATATGTATTTTGTAACTAGTAAATAGTCAGAACATGTAGTTATGCTATATGCAATGACTTATCTATGACTCTACCATGAAATGCTGCGTAGAGGAGCACAGACATATGACGATAGTGGAAGCCTTGAAAGTACAGGCATAGGAGACACCAGAGGCCACTTGGCAATAAGTAGCAATGGTCATCAATTACTGGTCATCAATGTAATGCAGCCTTCAGAGACAGGCAAAACCAGTTTCGGGGGTGGCAGAGCCACAAACAAATATCTAAGGCATGTAAATTACATCAAATACTGTAAATTTGGATGAAACATTGACTTGAAGACCAATGGAGAAAGAGCCACGTGCAGACTATTCTAGCAAACACATAAAAATGATGCCAGGTGGATCCTAGAGTGAGGCAGAAGACTTCACCATCATCACACTCCTCTCAGTGAGGGGCTTGTGAAGCTGATGACTTGCTGTAAGGCCCAGAGGGGCGGTAAAAGGTTGAGCATAACATCACAGAAAGGGGTAGATACTTGAAAGCTTGTGTATGTGTTGTTTTAACTGTATGTAATTTGAACTATGAGTGTCTTATGCATTTATAGCTTTCATGCTTGGTTGCATTTAAATATATTTTGTTTGATGGAATGTATCTTACCAAGAAACGGTATAATTCGAAACTCTCATTATTTAACAGTGACAAATTTTCAACTTCAGAGGAGTGATGAAAACGTCCCATAGTGCTGGGCCCACTCCCAATCCCTGCATAACCCTTCATGAGGGTGATTTTCTGTTGATAACTGCTTATTCATAGGTTATTCATTAGCCAGTTCATTAGACCGCTAAATGAATACTTTGTCAATATTACATAGTGCTGATTTTGTAATCAAGATATGATGCAACACACAGTCAAATGACTTATAAAAATGGAAGTATGTTACATCCAAGCAGTTCCTTATAACAATCAAATCTGTAATCTTAAGGAATGAAATCAAGTTTGTTTGACATGACCTGTTTTCTATAAATCCATATTGACACACATTAATATTTTAAATAATTCACTGTTAAAGGAGCCCTTTATTAATTTTTCTTTCAAAGATAAAGTTTCTTACTTAATCATGTCACAAGTTATCCATTTGTTTAGTCTTCTGGAATTTATCCACTATGCCAAGGTTTCTTAAGAATGCACATCAGTTGGTCAGACATTCCTTCAATCATGTCTTCTGGAATTCTATCCAGACCTGTTGAATTCAGAATCGTCTGTCACAGCAGATGTTTTTAACCTTCTTGGTTACTAATGGAAAATACTTTATCACTCTCATGTGAAATAAGCACTTTACTGCACTTTGAAAATGCAGGAGAGAAATATCCAATGACAATCACCAATGAGCAATGTGATGTATTCATATTGTTTGAATATTTTTTCATATCCTTAAAAAATTACTCTATTATTATTAGCACAGCCATTAATGGATCTTTTCCCAATGTTGTTATTTTCCTTCAGCTTCTTTTTTACAATAATTCTAGCAAGCAGGTTTTGGTATCTATTTATTATTTCATGTGTTGTATATTGTATTTTATTCCTAAATTTCACTTTACCAGTGAGGCAGAGGGGGCTTGCCTTGACTGTGTGATAAAATAATTTTAGTCCTTTAGTAAATTTTCATCAGTTATTTCTGATTAATGGAAAACACTCACTTGTTTGCCAGCCTGTATATAATCATAATGACTAGTCTTGATTCAGGCCAGGTGATTAATTCATCTTTATCTGCCAGAATGACAATGAAAATAGAGAAACAGCATACTGGCGGCAGAATCTTTCATGTTACAAACCAGTCATCTATAATGTTTAAAAGAACGAAGGATGCTTTTTTAAGGGCTGTATAAGACCTCTAATGTGTCTCTAAAGATTACAGTATTACTGACAGTAACCTATTTTTCTTTTCATTTATGCTGTTCTTCAGTCTTCTGGACCATGCTAGTTAGCACGGTGGTGTTTCTTCAGTATACCCTATTACCTCTTTTGCCTATTTTGTTCTCCTAAAGTGGGTAATAACCACTGATTTTAATGTTCTAATCATGCAAATCAACTCATCAGCTTTTAGGAATACCAGTTATATAAAATTTCTTCTAATCAATGAGAATTTCCAACTCCCCTTGCTTATTGCCTTCAAGCAGTAGCATATAGTGATTAAAAAATATATTCTTTACACATCTGTTGACCTTGATCACAACATCCTGAGTTTGGTTTTATACCACATTTGCATTCTTGTTAAGTTTCCTTTTTTATTTTTGCGTTAATAGCCTCATAGTTGCTCCAGCTAATCTCCAGTTGAAAAGATTATCACCTTTTTTTTCTGTGAGAAGTAAGCTGCAGTATTTACAAATCCAACCATCTCTCAGGATAAATGTTCGACAAACTGAAACCTTCCCTTTCATACCAGGCATGCAAACAGTGGGCCCCTCTGGTATCTTCTGCCTTTTCAGTGCTATTAGAATGACTCTGAGAAGGTTATGTGATCTTTTGTTTTCTGCTTCCCTTCAAGATAACTGAAGCTTCCTAAAGCGTGTAGTTCCACGTGAATGTCATGTTACTAATTTCAACGTGCATCATCCCTTACTAATATCTCATAAGTATCTGGTGGATTCTCTGTCCTCTCTTTTCAACACAGAGTCATCAGTGATGACCTCTTGCCTTCCTGGGGTATCTAAACTCTTTTGTAGCTGCTCACTTAATGTAAAAAGAATATGAGTCAAAATATTCAACCAGCTTTTGTTCTAATCTTCCAGAAACAAGGGACAAGTTGCTGATCATCTGATGATCTGACACTTGTAGAGGAAAGTGAATGTCCTTCGAAGTAAGGAAGCACGCTATGGACAACATTAACACCTCTTATATTATAATGCAAATGATAATCATGACTTCAGCAGTGTTATTCACCACTGATACATGCATTCTTATAAAAATGTGAAGTAGTTTATTTGTGCAGAAATATAAGATTATAGTTAAGGAATTGCACTGTAGCATTAGGGAGCTAAAGCATCAAAAGTTTATCTGCTGGAGTCATAAGAAAGATACCTCTTCTAGTATCTTAAATACCACCTAGCTGATCTTTGGCTGATAAACATTTATGGCATGGTACTAGCTAGAACTTAACAAGGTCAGACTATTATTGCAGATTTCCAGCAGACAGACCACACAGTTTAAAGGAAATGGTAGTCGAATGTAACAAATTAATAGACAGCCCTCTAGGTCTACCCGGCCTTACCCTGAGTTAAAGTTTGATGTGATAACAGCAGAAGGTGATAAGATGGAAAGTATAGCTTGTTAGGCATAGAAAGTAGTAAACAAAATTCTTAACAATTTATAGGGCATGTTTTCAACTCTTTTTACCCATGTAATTCTCACCTAAGTAATGTATAATACCGTGCACCTATGCCAGAGTGCAAAGGTAACTTTTGCATTGCAGTCCTTGAAGCATTGTACTGGTTTTGGCTGGGAAAGAGTTAATTTTCTTCATAGTAGCTAGTATGGGGCTATGTTTTGTATTCGTGCTGAAAACAGGGTTGATAATTTAGGGAGGTTTTAGTTACTGCTGAGCAGTGCTTACACAAAGCCAAGGCCTTTGCTTTTCACTTCACCCCAGCAACAAGGGGTTTACGTTTCTTCCTTTCTGTTGTATTAAACTGTTCTTATCTCAACCCACGAGTTCAACCTTTTTCCTTCTGACTCTCTCCCCCATCCCACTGGGTTGGTGGAAGTGAGCGAGCAGCTGCGTAGTGCTTAGTTGCTAGCTGGGGTTAAACCACCACAAAATCCCATTATAGGTCTCCTGCAACCACAAAGTGCTCTTTCCCCTGCACCCCATAATGTGTCCCACACCCCTGCGCAGGGAACCCCTCTGTCTGAAAGGTGCTCCGGAGACTCATCTTGACGGGTGTTACCCTGGCCCATGGCTGAGCCTCTCCTGGATGCCCTGGCAGGGACCTGGTCAGAGTGTCCTCCAAGTCTGTAATTCAGGTACCTGCCTGCTGGCCACTGTCTCTCTGTGCTTCCTTCTGTGTAGGCAGACAAGCTTTTTATCACATAACCTAACAGAAACATGTGAGCCATGTGACAAAAAAGCATCATATCCCTCCAGTCAAACTAAGTATTCACATTTTAAGTAAGAAAGACCACTCTGTCAAAGGGTCTTTCTGTTCAGTTCGCACGACAATTGTCTCCAATACAAGTAATTGGTTCCCTGAATAGTCTTCAGAAGGGAGAAGGGGCACGACGATCACATCAAAAGGATAATCATGCTTATTATGTGTGTCAAAGGACACCTGGACAATTCTGATGAATCCTTTATGAGGTACAAAGAAATAATCTCAGCAGGAACATCTCAACATCTTTTTCACTAGAAGTACTTAAAAAAGTCTTTTGGCTAATACAATTCCCCTGTGAATAAATAGGTGAAAAACTGTGGTGTCCATAACAAAAGACTTACTATTCAAAACTATTTATCGATTGCTTTATTCCAACCATCCTAAGTCAGAAGTGAGCACACCAGCTTCAGCAATTTATGAAGCAAGAGATATTACTCATCTCATACTGGGACAGCTCTGTCCTTTAGTGTCCTCAAGCAGCATTCTTCTGTCTCCCAGCTTCACTCTGTTTTTCCTTTTCATTGACAATTCCCTTTCCAAACAGGGCAAATGCTGACATCTATGGCTGATTAGATATGTTGGAATATTCTCTTTTTTTAAAATAGCTTTTGAAATTATTTGCCTGAAGTCATTCTCCAGTTAGTGACTAAGCAGGACTTAAAAAGTCCTAGCTAGAGATTACTCTATCATGTCTCTTGTGCTTCTGCTTTGCTGCCGGTAGGAACGGCCTCCTCCTCCCCTGCAGTACATGTAAGATGAATCCCTATAGCACTATCCCATCATCTTGTGTCAGTAGAGCTTTCAAAAACAATATTTTGGGTTTCTTTAGATGCTTTATAGGCCTCTGAGAAACCTCCTAATATAAAAAAAAAATCACAGCAATCATCTGGATATAACCCAAAATTAGTTTTTAAATAAAAACTTGCATAAAATCCTGAGAATTTCTTTTTCTCTCTTCACCTAGATATACATATACACACACATACGTCAGCAGATTGTGTAAGCAGTGAACCATTAAGCCACAGGAGACCCTTGCCAGTTTCTCACAGCTACCAACCGCTTTTACATATTCATTTCTGAAACAACCCTGTGATCAAAATCTAACCTTTCTTTTTTATGGTGCTACACTCAATGACATGAGCCAGAATGTCAAACAACTAGAAGCATAACTGACAACCTTGTGCCTGGCACTGAAAAAGATGTTCCACTTTCAGCAGAGCTCACAGGGATATCCAGCATCCTGCCACGAGGCTGTGGGACTTGGAAGAAGCAAGCAGAAAAAGGCGTTGAGATGATATTTGCAACTGTAGCTGACTGGGCGAATTCTGACTATGTCCCAGTTTCAGAATCTGGCGAGAATACTGTTGTTCTTCTCGCCATTTGATCACTCAAATCTTGCTTTAAAGGTTCAATTATCAGTTAAAATGAGAAAGGGATTTTTCTGTCTGTGTCTGGCCAGAAGAGCAACCTTTTCTTTCTTTCTTGTGAAAATGTTGCCAGTATTCTGAGCTGACTCTAGATGAATATCATCTAGTCTAAGTAAGCATCACCTTCAGACTACGTAAACTACAACCATCTTGCTTTTGAGGAATGCATCATATTGGAAACACAGAGTGCTTATATCCTGAGATAAGTAATACTGAAGACTAGATCTCAGCATTCTTGGCCTTGAAACTAAGAAGTTTCTTTGATATAAGGGAAGGCTGTAATGATGTTGCTTTTTCCGGTAATTTTTTTCAAAGACTCATGTGAATCAATCACATTTCCTTTTCTTCGGCATTATCCAGCATTTAGAGAAAAGGTACTGATACTTTCTTCAACAAACTACTTTCCTCAGTTGCTTTTCTTTGACAAACATTCAGCATTAATACAGCTGAGGACATAGGGCACTTAGTCAAAAAACTTGCTCCAAAAATTATTTCAAATTTGGAACAGTAGTACATACATCCGTTTTTGCATTTAAGGTCTTTGAAAGTAAGGCTGTGGTATATTCCTAATCTTAATGTCTGCTGGGAAGTCAATGACAAGAAAAACCAAAGAGCTACAAAAATGTAAAGCTTCAACATTTTCCAAGATGAGGAAACAAATGTACCCAATAAATGTGATTTTTTTTTTTATTTTCCATTAGTAGAAGACCTCAGGCTTTGTATTGACCTGACAGTGCAGGGTCTCAGAATTTGTCTGGGCTTGTCTCAGCCTGAGCTGGTTTTAGCTTGCTTTAATAGCTCTCATAGTCAAGTGACTATGGCATGGTATGTTTTATCTTAAGCTTGGTCAATACCACATATGGTAGCAGTCTGACAAACTGAGGCAGTCAGTTTGTACAAAATGGTAGACATTTCTGTCAACTGAGGCTGGGAAGGCTGTAGGGCAACTCTCAGACTTGAGTGGGGAGCCAATGAGAAGGAAGCAGACTGTGTTAAGAAAACATATAAAAATAAACACAATCAAGTTACAAGATGGGAGGAGGAAATCAGGGACATGGTGCTCCTCCTGGCAAAAAGAAGAAACCCCCAATGAGAACATTATCCTGAGAGAAGACCTCATAATACTGACAACTTGTAAGCCCCTCCTGCATTCTTCTTGAGAGAGACAGATAGGTCCCTTAGGATCCAGAAGAACATTTGAAAGGTGACCGTAACACAAAATGAAAGTGTAGATACTAGGAAGGTTTCAGCTGCATTATAGAAGAGAGACTTTTCTCTAGCAGGTAACTTGGACTGTTAGACTGTTAAAACATTAATTGGGCTGAAAGTCAATTCTTGGTCCTATATATGGTGAATTCTCTTTTGCCCATAAACAAAAATTTGAGTGCAACATAGACAGAGCTACAAAGCCTGTGATCTTAGGAGATCCATGTGTAACATGACCTTGCAAAGCCAAGTTATTCCTTGCAAAGCCTAGCTTTGTAGAATTCATCCTGAATGTCTATTAAAAAAAAAAAAAAAGATACCCTTCATTATTAAATATCCCCGTCCTGCTGGTTATCTGTTAGAAAACACACAAATTTTACTAGTTGTTGTCTACAAATGGAAGTATATACAAATTCTCGTTTCGGCTGGAATAGAGTTAATTTTCTTCTTAGTAACTGGTACAGTGCTGTCTTTTGGATTTAGCGTGAGAACAATGTTGATAACACACTGATGTTTCAGTTGTTGCTAAGTAGTGCTATTCTAAGTTAAGGATTTTTTGGTTTTCCATGCTCTGCCAGCAAGCAGGTGTAAAAGAAGCTGGGAGCTGAGGGAGCATGGCCAGGAGAGCTGACCTGAACTAGCCAAAGGGATATTCCATACCGTAGAATGTCATGCTCAGTATATAAACTGGGGGGAGTTGGCTGGGAGGTGCAGATCGCTGCTCAGGCATCCATCAGCGGGTGGTGAGCAACTGCATTGTGCATCTCTTGTCTTTTCTTGGGAGTTTTTTTTTTACTCCCTTTTTTTTTGTTCTACTCCTTTCCGTTATTATTATTACTTATTATTATTGTTAGTATTGTATTTTATTTTACTTTAGTTATTAAATTATTCTTATCTCAGCCCAGAGGCTTTACTTTTTTTATCAATTCTCCTCCCCATCCCACTGGAAGGAGGGAGGAGTGAGTGAGCGGCTGCGTGGTGCTTAGCTGCTGGCTGGGATTAAACCACAACAACATATTGCTTCAGTATTGCCTGTCTCTCCTCTATAATAAGAAAAAGAGTCTTGGTTTGGTCAGGATGGAAACTTGCTTTTATGTGAAGTACATGTTTCAAGAAGTCAGGAAGGAAGGGTAGAACTGTAGTATTTGTGAAGTGACAGCTTTGACCCACAAATCTACAACGGAATTTCCTCCTACCTTAAGGAAAGCAATATGCGAATGACTAGTCCTTACTCTCCACTAAAAATTGTACTCAGAAAGAATATAAAAACATTCCTTAAAAAGTGAAGATTATGAGAAGAATTCATAAGAGGATTGCTCTTTTTTAAATACGTTAAAATGCTCTCTTTTGCAATTACATTTAACTTTGCCTGACAGATCCATGCATTAGAAATATAAAATACTGTATTTATAAAACATTCCTATTTGCTTTCAGACCATGGCTGAAAAATTATGCTACAAAAATTGAAATCCTGAGGTATTTAGCATCAAGCTACAGGTGCTTAATTACAGTACTTCCTCTTTGCTAGTCCCCTGTGACGATTTTCAATAATGTGACAACTTAAGTGGCAAAAATTCAGGATTTCCAGTGTCGAGACTAGTCAAACACTGGTAAGGATAAGTGGTCTAGAAACATTATAACCAGTTCCACATGACTGTCTACCAAACCTATGATACACACGCTTCATGACTCCTCTAAACTGTGTGTGCTTCCTTCCTTTTAGCAAGGGATGGAGTATGTTACTATGTTGTTGGGAGTGTGTTTTTGAACATCTCCAACTGTACAAATACACACACAGGCATATACACACGATTGCTTGCCTTCTTTTATGCGAGCAGAATACTTGCTAGAATTGCAGAGATGAAAGCAGTTCAGTGATCTGATAGTGCCGTTACATGCTTTGCAAGACGGAACACAGTAAAAGACACTTGAGAAGACAGAAGTCAGAAATAAATCATCTGAGTGCTGAGAGTTACCCAGTTGGAGGCCTCTTAGAGTCCAGATGTATTTGTGTACAGGCACCCCAGCACTCTAGAGTGAGCTTTCTTTTCTTTGCAATTTTTGTCCCCAAATTATCTGACATTGCTCATTCTTCTTTCCCCCTCTCTCTGCACGGCTCGGTCTTGAGCGTCATTTTACTAAGTCGCCTTTGGATGAGAAACCCCATTGCCCAGGAAGGCAGAAGACGCAGTACGCGTGGAAGAGCACACGAGGCCCACGCCGCAGTGCAGCCGTGGCTTGGGAAGCACCAGGCGAGCAGTGACGGGCGAGCCGGCAGAGAGCCCAGAGGGCCGAATCCCAGGGAAACCCGGGTGCGGGGAAGCCCGAGGCACTGACGCGGGAGCAGAAACGCCGCCGGGAGCTGCCCCTACGGTGGAGCTGATCCCGCAGGGAACAACTGGCGCGGGAGGGCGGGTGCAGCGGCCGCGGAACCTCGGCGGGACGCCTTTTTCTGCACAGAAAAAGCAGCGGAGGGCGAGGAAGGGGGTGGCGGCGCGGGCTGTAGCCGGGTTAGGCCTGTGCACGGCGCCGGCCTTCCGCGGCGCGCAGGGGCAGGGAGGAGGGCGGGGGGCAGAGGCAGGCCCTGGCTCCGGGCGCTGAAGAGCGGAGC
>JAVJGG010000013.1:17376483-17396873 GCA_035590195.1 Aviceda cuculoides | reverse complement strand
TCAGACTTGTGCTCCAGGCCCCTCACCAGCTTGGTTGCCCTTCTCTGGACATGCTCCAGCACCTCCATGTCTTTCCTATAGTGAGGGGCCCAAAACTGAACACAGCACTCGAGGTGCGGCCTCACCAATTGTTTAGGAGCTCAACCTTAGGCCTGGCTAAAAACAGCCTTTACATTCATTACTTTTAAAAATTAATCTAGGCAAGGTAAGCAGACTTTGGGAGTATGTGTAGGGTTTGTATCTCCAATTATGCTTTAGGGACCAGGATTAGGATCAGGAGGCTCTCCCTCCTAAGGTTCAAGGGCAGGTGTGAGTGCTGAGTTTTTGGGAATAGTTTCTTCCAGTAGGCACGGACAGATGCTGCTTTCACAAGAAGCAGTGGCAGAAAGACATCTCTCAGCCCTCCGTTTGAAGTGGTCAAATGCTCCAGACTATCCCGAGGTGTATTAGTAGGACTGAATATTTTAGTGTTGTAAAAGTGGAGATGGAAGGAAGGGAGTGTTGGAGAGGAGAAAAATTAAGCATGTTCTGTTTCTTGAGCATATTTTTCAATCAAATTCACTGCTAATGAACAGAAGCTGTACAGTAGCTTTAATATGTCTGTAGCATCTGCTGAAGGTTTATTATTTAAATGAAGTTACACTTGTCCCTTCTCTTAAGCCAACCCATGCTAGTCAAGCTTGGTTTGAAATATAAAAAAATTAGTTGGTTATTGCCTTCTCTGGAGGCAGAATTCCAAAGCAGAATTAATTAAATTATGAATAAGATGTATCTACCATGAACAGTGCGACTTGGGTATCCTAATTGTAGTAATTGGATACATGGTTTGCTATTTTGCACTTTCAGGTATGCGTCTGTTAAATAAATGTCTCCTTTTGGTCTTACTCATTTCATGCTGTTGAAGAATCTGGAAGGTGAAGTGGAAGGTAAAGCATTGCTTTCCTTCTATTAGTCCCATTTCCCTTGAAGAGTCCTTTGGAAAGAAAATAAGCAGCAGAACCTGATCTTAGTTGTACACCAAGCTCATAAGCCAAGTGTAATTTATCTTGTCTTTTAGAAGCTAATTATTCAGTTAACTTTACCTGCTTCCTGAACTTTGGATATCCCAACAGTAAGCTTCTATTATATGCATTGGTATTTCAGTTAAAGATATTTTGTGTTATCCAAAAGTGATCTTCTTATTATAGCTTTATTATTAAAAGAAGTTAATAAAAATAAGTAATATTGTTGCCCTGCCAAAGTAGAGGTCCAGTTTATTAACTTCAGTGGTATTAATCTCAGTCTCTATTTCTTCTGCTCAGAGCATGTTACTGTCTTTTTGGAATTAGCTATTTGGATTTTCACCATATGTCATAGTTGTCTATGTCCAGGCATAGCTATGTATTATCTGTGAGAGATGGACCTGACTGCACACTGAAGGTGATATATTCCTGATAATTCCTCATGTTAATCTGCCTTGGTTGCACAAAGGTGCTCGGACAGGTTTGTATAGATAGTATTTAACAAATCTTTGTAGAAAAGTGGTAATGTGATGATTTTTACCTCTCACGCAATTAAGTTACACTTAGTTGCTTCTTGTGTAATACCGTTAGCTACATCTTTGCAAGAACACTTTTCAGTATGATTATTTTCTGCTTCTTGCTTTTCTTCTTGGGTTGCTGGAGGCTTTTGACATATAGATGTGTCCATTCTCTCCCTCTATGTAATGTAAGGTCAGTTCACCCTTCCAGATCAATTTCAGTGATGTTTTGAAGTGTTGTGGGAGACCACCTTCTGCTGTTCTGAAGGGGCTAATATACCTGTAAACTGTTCTCCTGGGAGAAGGTGAGGGGATAGACGACTAAGAAGCAGCTCCCCAGTGTGGTTTAGAAGCAGTGCTAGAATGGGAAAGCTTGTTTTGGTAAGCTTTTCTTGTGGCCACCTTCAGAACTTTTGTAGTCTTTAGTATGGTAATCAACTGTGGAAGTAAAATTAAGCCCCATTGGTGGCAAGATTCTGAGTCTGCTCAAAACCAGGAGAGAAGCATACCAGAGATGTAAAAACAGACCCACTGAGAACTACCAGAGCATTGCCAGGATGTGCAGAGAGGCAGTTGGAAAAGCAAAACCTCAGCTCTAATTGAAATTGGCCAGAGATGTCAAAAACTACAAGAAAGGGCTCTTCAGGTAGGTAAACAACAAGCAGAAACAGAAGGAAAATATTGGCCCACTGTTAAACAGGAGAGGTGAATGGGTCACGAACAATGCTGAAAAGGCAGAGATTCTAAGCACTTTTTTCACCTCTGTCTTCACCAGCACTGTTGTGCCCCAGGCCTCGGGAGCAAAAATCCAGGTCGATGCAAACACAGACCCACCGTCAGTGAAGGAAGAGTTGGTATGTGCACTATTACAAGAGCTTGACCCCTACGAATCGATGGGCCCCGACAATCTCCACACGAGGGCGTTGGGAGAGCTGGCTGACGTCGTTGCGAGGCCGTTCTCCTTAATCTGTGGGAAGTCATGGAGATCAGGGGACATCCCAGAAGACTGGAAGAAGGCTCTTGTCACCCCCATCTACAAGAAGCGCTTAGAGGAGGATCCAGGAAATAACAAGCCCATTGGTCTTACTTCAGTCCCTGGGAAGGTTGTGGAACGAACCCCCCTGGGGGGTACCACAAGTCAAATGAAGCACATGATTGGGAAAAGGTGGCACGGATTCACCAAGGGCAAATCATGCTTGACAAATCCGATCGCCTTCTATGACAAAGTAACCTGCTCAGTTGATGTGGGCTGAGCGGTGCACATCGTCTAGCTGGATTTCTCCAAGCTTTCGACATGGTTTCCCACAGCCTCCTCCTAGAGAAACTGATGCGTTACGGCCTAGACAAGCGGTCTGTGTGGTGGGTGGGGAACTGGCCAACAGGCTGCACCCAGCGGGTGCTGGTAAATAGCTCCTTTTCCAACTGACAGCCTGTCACAAGTGGTGTCCCTCAGGGATCGACACTGGGCCCAACGCTATTTAATACCTTCAAAAGCCATCTGGATGATGGGATCAAGCATACCCGATGAAGCTTGCCAGTGATACCAAAGTGAGTGGGGAAGCAGATGCTTTGTAAGGGAAAGCGACCCTGCAGGAAGACCTGGATGGGCTGGAAGAGTGGGCTAACAAGAACCTTATGAAGTTCAATAAGGACCAGTGTAAGGTCTTGCACCTGGGAAAACATAATCCAGGAGTGCAGCACAGGCTGGGATCTACCTGCTGGGGAGGAGCTCCATGGAATGGGACCTGGGGAAGGGGTCCCAGTGGACAACTGGCTCAATATGAGCGAACAGTGTGCTGCTGTGGCAAAGCAAGCCATCAGGATGCTGGGTTGCATCGACAAGGGCATCCCCAGCAGAGAAAAAGAAGTCCCTATCCCACTCTACTCAGCACTTGTCAGGCCACTCCTGGAATACTGTGTGCAGTTTTGGTCCCCACTATGCAGAAAAGATGTGGGTGGGCTGGAGAGGGTCCAGAGAAGGGCCACAAAGGTGATCAAAGGACTGGGAAGCCTGCCATAGCAGGAAAGGCTGGGAGAACTGGTCTTGTTCAGCCTTGAGAAAAGAAGGCTTATGGGAGACCTTATCACTGAGTTCCAGTATTTAAAAGATGGCTGCAAAGAAGGTGGGGCCTCCCTTTTTACAAGGAGTCCCATGGGAAAGATGAGGGGTAATGGGTACAAGTTACTCCTGGGGAGATTCCAGTTGGAAGCAGGAAGGAAATTGTTCTCATTGTGGACAGTCAGCCATTGGAATAATCTGCCCAGTGAAGCGGTGGATTCCCCACCATTGGGACACTTTTAAGATTCATGTGGACAGGGATGCTGGGCCACCTTGTCTAGACTGTGCTTTTGCCATGAAAGTTTGGACCAGATGATCTTTGAGGTCCCTTCCAACCTGTTATTCTATGAAGATTAGTTTTTATCACAGGTTGTGTAATGTTTAAAGGTTTGACTAGATCTGCACAGTGTTGTTTTGAAAGCAGACTATGCACAGCAGATAAATACTGATACTTTTATTTTTTTTTTGCCTGCTCTTGCCTTCCCATTAGAGCTCAGAAGAAAGATTAAAGCCTTTGTAAGTGTTTTTTCTGCTACAGTAAGCCTGTTATGCTTGCTGATTATTACTTGTACAAATTTTCATTCACAGGTAGTTGCCAAGTTTTACTTCTGTGCAGTAACTTCAAGTTGTTTATTCCATTAAAATTTTTTTGTGAATCTTTAGCAACTGTTTTAAGCAATTCTTTTACCTCCTGAAGCTGAATTGCAAAGAACCTAGCAATGCCATCTCTGTGGCCAGTAGTTAGTGTTGGAGGCTTTATCCTTCTGTGTGCTTGCTGTTCACTACAAGAATGTGTTATGGAGCCTTTCTTACTCACATCTGAGCAGGTGCTCTAGCATGGTCTTACCACAGCACTTGCGCAATGACGTATTATATGTGTATTATTACAGCAGTTATTATTTTTGCTGAAGTGCATCCCATGTCCTCAGCTATCCTCGGTGAGATGCAACATGTGTTACTTAGCTGTTAATAGCTCAAACGATTTTTTTTTTCTTTCTCTTACCTATTGGTTTTCATCCTCCCTTTACTTCCTTTGGACATGTACATCCGTATTTACTTTCCATACACCTCCTGGTTTTCCTTTAGTGGCAAACTTTTCTGGAATGGAGTAAGATGAACTGCCTGGAGTTGTTTTCAGCCTCTGTTGATGGCACAGTGTGAAAGAAAGAGGCACAGAACGTCCTCTATTAAGCTAACGCAAAGCCCAACACACATCCCCGATGCCTAGCATTTAAATAAGCGTAGATGTTATGTATGTTGAAGGAGGAGATTAGCTTATAGTACATCTCCACATCTAAGGTAAGTCTTTAAGTCTCTGTGGCTTTGGATGCAGTTTGTCTCGCTGCAGAGAATGAAAAAGTTAAGGTGATGGGGTGTAAAAAGGCAGACACTTCTCAGTCTAACAATTGAACTACATCTTATGTTCTTGGAAAAGAAAGATGAGTTATTCTGAAAAAAAGGTGGTTTAATTTTTTTTTTTTTTTTTTTTTTTAAGAAATGACAGCTATCCTTAGTAGTGATCTCAAAGCACATCTAAAATGAACACATTATCAGGCCAAGCCACATGTTTGGCATCACACCAAAACAGTATTGGGTGTAATCACAGGAAATGCCTCTCCAGCTGATGCTAGCAGAACAATGTTGGGCAGCTGGTGTTTAATCCCATGTGCATGGCTAAAATTGTGAGAGAGAGAATCTGGAAAGGGTTAATACTCTATTGAATGCATGGCTTTCAATTCCATTATTTGGTTTTTAGAGGGTTTTTTTGGTTTAGTGACTTATATAATTAAGATCCTGAAATTGTCTCTTAAATGAAGGATGGCACACACAGGCACTGTTATGCCTCCTCATTATGCTGAAACATTTGTTTTAATTCTGGTATTCACTGAGATGAATACCATCTATCAGGCAGCCACTATTTCTTCCTGAGTACATTTTCCTTAATCTTGACATCTCCCTTTCAAAGATTATTGATCTCCAGTCAAGATTGGGTCAGTATTCTACCCAGACAACTTGAAAGAATTCTAGTGTGATGTCTGAGCCTTTTGCATAAAATCAGGTGTCTGAAAGTGTACAACTGTTACTATATCATATAGCACTGCTTATAAAGGTGCAATATATGAAGTTGGAAAACATTAATATTGTAGTATCTTGCTTTGGCCCGCTGTGTATGATTAATGTCCAAGACGTTATTAAACCACTATTATCCCTGGCTGGCAACTTTGATGCTAGGTGCTGTATTTGTACTGTTTGCATCAAACATGTTTGGATAAGAAGTTTAAGTGAATCTAATACAAATGTCCTCATTGTTGTGAGATTTTTTTTTTCACTGAATCCTTTTATTTGTTTCTTTAAAATGACAGTGAGCAATACACACTGCGTAGAATATGGTGGTTTTTTAAATACTGAAACTTATTTGTAAATAAAATACAAAGCTTACCTTTGTGTTAATGAAGCTGCTGACGTTAACTGTAGCAATTCTAAAATGTGTTCATGTCACTAAAATTTAATACTTGGGGCTTTCTTTATTTTTATTCCTCTTGCATAGTAGTGTAAAGAAGTAAAATATTCTCTGTGTAGATATATTTAAAATGTCTTAATGTGTCCTCATGATCTTGCTCCTTTAATGCTGTGCTAACATTTATTTTAAAGTTTTTTTAAAATGTGTTTAAAATGCAAAAAGTTACTGTACTGTCCCTTTATTTTTTGTATTGCCTTATGGCTGGGATATCTTTTGCCTTTTTAGCTTCCTTTTTATTTGAAATGTTTCCACTTTTACAAGTGAAAGTGAAAATGCCACTTGATCCAAATAGTATGTGGTCAATAGCAACCTGCTATTAATTGTCAATGTCTAAAGCCTCTTTTTCTTTGTAGCATTCTTTGATTAGATTAGTAATTGGTAATAACTTCTTCAGGTTTTATAAATGAGGAGTTTACATAGCGAGAAACTTGTGAATAGTTTAAAGAATTATAGGGAATGTAGGCAAAACTTGGTAACATGGCTTAATATTCCTTAAACTATTTGAATAAAATAACTGCTGTGAGGTTTTAAGGGACCTATAACAAGTTAAATGCTAGAGGCTACAGAAGCTGGTACAATAGGACAGCATAACTGCAGATTTTACCTGTGATTCTGTTAATGCTATGTTATTCCATCATTTGTAAGTAAAGGATTTGTGTTCAACTTGAAAACTGAGGTACCAGATTTGAGCAGTCCCCTTCTCTTAGTCCTACTGGGCAGCTGGTTTGTTTTGTTAGAGATTATAGGAATTAAGTAAATTTAAAAAGTGTATCACTTTGACCATAACCTCTGTAACGTTTCATTGGAGAAGAAAAAGAGATGGTTCTGTTATTTGCTTATATAAAAAAGTATAGGAGGGCCAGGAGTGGGAGGAAAGCTTTAGTTGGTGAAAATATGAAGTGGAAAACTTCTCTAGTAATGTTTGTTACCTTTGTAATATTGCTAGCAATTTTTTTTAAATGTTTCAGTTTAATGAATAAAAACCTGCTGAGATTATGATCCATGTTTACTGTTAGGTTTACTTTCAAACAATAAAGTTTGAATGGTTTCAAACCTGAATTCTGAGTATAATCTGCTTTTATGTTTTACTTTCTCTCATCAAAAGTTTCAACATTAAAATCACACTTGCTTTTAAAAGAAATAAAATAGGCTTTAAAAGTTACTTCCTCTCTTCATGAAGCTTTAGAAAGGTAGGTATTGCTCTTTCTGCTTTACAAACAGAAGCTTGGTGGAAAGTTGAGGTTGTTTGTTTTTTCTTGTTTGTTCGTTTTTTTAAAGACGCAGGAAATCTGAGGGAATTCTAGGAATCGTCAAACTTCGGTTCCTTTTCCTAAAAGTCATTAGCAGAATGGTCCCAAATTGTCCTTACTTGATGGGGGGGGGGAGATAATTTTACCATGTAAAGTTGCACTGATCTTAAAGTTAAATTCTCATTCCACTTGTTCCTCTACAAACATGAAATAAGGTGGTACTTATCCTCATACCTTTTTCTCGAGGGGAAATAAGCAGAAGAATGGCAAAGTTCATCTTGGATTTCTATATGTGGGCCCTGGTAAATAGGATTTAATCGCTGCTGCCTTTTAGGTCCTTGTTCCAAAGCCAGCAGATCTTAGCAGGATCATTTGGTAGTACAGATGTTTTAGATCAAGCTGTGACCGAACAGATGTATTTCTGTTAAATCAGAAGGCATTAGTTACCCTTATGGTGGCGGTGGGAAGACAAGCAGCAGCTCATCCACTCTAAAGGCAGTGTGATGCAGGCAGGTATCTATGTCAGCAGGCTTTATGTGAAAGCAGGTAACTTTTTTTTTTTTTTAAACAAATGTAAATTTATGCTGTGTTTCATAGGGCAACAGCATTTTTGACCCAGTGTTTAGAGCTGGCTCTAGTGTGTTGCAGAATAATACTGTAAGTTCATAAATTTTTACCTTGTTTTTCATGTTAACAGTAGAGTAATTGCACCTGTCCCCTGCTTTCTAATTGATGGCCATTTTTGTTTTCTTGTGGTGCCTTGGTGAGGGTGGGTGTCGTGGACCAGAAGTGAAGGGCATGTGTGGGGTTTCCCTATAAATGAGGTGCAGAAGCCTTGAGCGGCTGCTCAACCAGCCCCCTCAGGGACCAGTGAGTTCCGAAAGCGCGTGGGCATGTGTGGAGCAGCATTATTAGTGTGAGCTGAACTGTAGGGCTTCAGGGCTGAATTCAGCTCTTTGGCCAGGGAGGTGGGCCCTTACTTGTCCTCTGGGGTTCCAGGTTTTTTATTTCAGAAATTATTAATAACTTGATGAATAAAGGAGGAGGAAACCCCCCTTTAAAATTCAGTTTCCTAACAAAAGGGCCTGCCTGAGATGCTTTAAAATCTCCCTAGAAGTGTGTGTGAGAAGTGAACTTTTTAACAGGGGGTTTGAACTTTCATAGATTACTGTGCATGTTATTTCAGAAAGGACAATTAAGATAATAATATTACAATTATGTTGTTATATGGTATTGTAAAGGACCATAATTCTGTAGAAGGTATTCAAGTGTAGGTATAAAATAAATAGGCAAAATGGAGTGATCTGTAACAGCTAATGGCAGTGCTGTTACTGGAGCAGTTACGAGAGTGATCTGCCTTTTTTTTATTGGGTTCAAACAAAAAAGGTTGGGTTAGAGTGTGTCAAATTTTGGACACGTTACTTCCCTTCTATAATGGTGGCTATAATGTTCACAGGCTGTTTTCACTAGGAGCTATGCTGGTATGATTACATGTCATATATCCACTGAACATCTCAAAAGCTACAGTATTCCTTGGCTCTCTCTGCTTCTAGGCTTGAATTTGAACATGTCCTCTCTGTCCCCTTCACAGTTAAAGATTTTTATATTTCCATATTTTGTAGTTTCATCATTATAACATTTGTGTCTAAAATATCAGCTGTTGTAATAGCTTTTCTCAAAAAGCATCTTAATGTGAGGTAGGAAAGCAAGCAGACCTGACAAACCAGTGACATTTCTCTGTCTGTGACTGGAACGCTGCATCTGGATTTGATTTTGTGCTGTATTGCAAAGTTAGTAACTAAAATACAAATGCAGTCATTAAATGAAGGAAAATGTTAAGGATAATTGGATTAAAGCAGGGAGTTTTGTACAGTATATGACTGGGGGGAAAAAAAGTAATTTTATTGACTCTGTTTTAAGTTATTTAAATTCCGGATGGCTGATGGTCTTTGAGCATGCTAAGAACGATGCAGATCATTAGGTTCGTAATGGTATCATTAATTGTTTCAAAAACCACCTAAATCTGTATCTATCTGCTACCATCAGAAACTGTAGCTGTGCATTAAGAGTTCATTAAACAATTCAGCTGTGGGCACCTTTTGAAATTAAACAACTTTGAGAATGGTTTCAGTAAAAGGCTTGGAATGAGTACAAGTTCAGATGGAGACCAGCTGTGTTTCGCTGTGTAGATGTGAGCCTGTTTCACAGAGGAAATAAGACCACGCAGAAATAGGCTGTCGTCCGGGAGAGCGCCCGGCGCTGTGTAAGCACGTGTGCGTGTGTGCATGCTCCCAGCTGTGGGATGAAAACATCCCGAGGCATACTTTTTTCAGTTTTCCAGTAGTCTTTTTATTCCCTTCATGTCTTACAGTAGTTCAGTGCTATGTGTATTATGATCTTTTTTTCCTGTTGTAGTTTTCTTTGCCTGTTTTGCTGGTTAAAAATGGCTAAGCGGTTGTCCAAAGGATGCCCTTGCATCAGCGCCAGAAGCTGTTAATGACCTGAAAGCTCCGAGTGGGCTGGTTGGGAGGAAATCTTCCCGTAGGTTGTAATCACATACTGCTGTTGGGAGCTAAAGTTCAGTTACATCGATTTCACTATAATACTCTTGTGTCAGTAGCAGTAAAGGATAGTTGTCATTTTGCCTCATTGCTAGTAACTTTTCTTTAGGGAGGAGACAGAAGAAGAACCTGCTGAGTGACCTCTGCACGTTACCATGTCTTGCCTACGCTCTGTGCCTTTCACCTTCCTTCTCCTGAATCTCGATTATCAGCATTTTGAGAGACATTTTTTTAAACTTGTTTAATTGAAGTGCCAAGTTCTGCTTGCTCAAAAAGGTCTTTCGAGTTTCTGATGTGAGTTTGTATTTATAGCATTAACAAAGCCATGTTATTTGTTTTGTTCTCATCTAGGTGCTTGAACTGGGATTTGATTTCTCATCCTATGGATCACTGAATGAGTAACAGATGGCCTTGCCTCGTCTTACAGGCACTTTACGCTCCTTTTCAAATGTCAGTAAACATGAGGATTACAGTGAAGAATTAGCTGACTTAAGGGTAAGGATTTTTTTTTTTTTCCAAAGCATAATTGTTAAGTATTAGTGTGTATGTAGTAAGAATTGTTTGCTTTCTTCATTTGCATTGCTGTTTTATAAGAGTAGGCAAGCAAAACTAAGCAGAGTGTGTCTAGTTTCCTGTGCATTCCTTCATAGCGTCCTCACTCAAACTCAAATTTGCTGTAGCTTTGTGATTTATGCTAGGCCCTTACAGTCACGATCTGCTCCCCGGATAGGGTTGCTGTGTGACAGTACAGCCCTGTTACTTCGTCTTTCAGGAAGTTAAGTCGGGCTGGGCTGGTATGTTTTTAGTTCTGAGCTTATGCAGAGCTGGGGAGCCAAACGTTTCCCTTTGAATATTAAGTTCACCTCAGATTCTTGTTGGGGGATGTTTAGAATAAATTTAGCGATACTGAATTTAAGTACTTCCCCCCCACACCCCCCGCCAAGAACTAATGTATTAAAGCAATAGATGCATTGTGGGAACCTGTAATGTGAAATGAATTTGGAATCTGAGGAGCTGTAAACCTCTTCAAGTTGCAAGAGGTTGGCTTTACAGACGATTCTGCCTTGGGAAGAGTAAAGTAGTGAGAGAGCGTGTGTGTGTATCCTACTTCTTCCTTACACTCAGGAAAGGGTGTAAAGAAACATAATAGGGAAACTGCTTACAATCATTACTACATATTGACTGAATGCAGTTAGAAAGAGGTGTTTTTATCTGATCTTTAATTTTAAAGAAACTTCCATATAGTAATTTGAAATAAATAAAAAAACCCAAATATTTTGTGTTTTCAGACTAAAAGATCAAAACTACATGAACAGTTGCTGAAGTCTGATCTTACATGGAAGAAGATAATAAAGTTTGTTGATGACAATTTGGACAAAAAAGAACACCAAACTGTAAATGGTGATTTAAAAACTATATTACAAGCTGCAAAACAAATAGGTACGTTTTCATTCTTCAGTAGTCTAATAATATACTGGTTTGTTGTTTTGATTTTTTTTTTTCCAAGCTGCTTTCTGACTGCATATTTTGCATACTTGTACAATTTTAGTTCTACCTTGATGCCAGGCTTGCCCTGAAATGCCTTTGAAACTCCAGTTAATCTGTGTATGCACAATTTGATCTTCTGTTTTATTTCAAAGTATTCCGTTGCTATATGGACATTCCTGCTTTTTGATAATATTGTTGTGTGGCGTGTGGTATGGTTCATGATTGACCTTTAGTAAGCAAAAGCAACACCTTCTTTTGGAATGGCAATACTCTGAGAAAAGAACAATCTTGGTGTTATCTGCTTTAATTCCACATGATTGGTATCATGAAAAATTGGACTGCTACTTAGGCAGATAAAAATGTTTTCTGCTTAAAGTGTCTGGTGTTGAGGAGAGAAATAAATAATAAGTTTCACTTATCTGGAATTAAGCTTTTAAAACTGAAATACATTATGGCAAAGAAAGAGTGAAAACAATTTTGATTGTAAACTTAGTTTTTGATCGACAGACTAAAACTAATTCAGCTTGTGCCGTTAGCAGAATTTAACTTCATCAGCTCATAAACTGAGCACGTGGCTCAAGCTCTAGCTGTCATATATTTCAGATTTTTCATTTCAGTCTAGTAGGGATATTTTTTCCTTTTCTGATTGTGTTTCAAATATCTTGAATAGAACCCTAACTAAAAAGACTGAAAGAATTAATATATTTGCCTTTTTTGGCATTATAGACCAGAGTTTTTTATCACAATACAAATGTTAACTTGCCTCACTTGTGTTTCTATTTCTTGACAGTTCTTTTGGAAATAACTAGCAAATTGAGGAAAAAAACAAATATCTGAACACTAGACAAGTTATCTGTGTCCAGTATGTAGTAATTGGTTGTGCTGTACAGTTGCACAGATGATGTCTGTTAAAGCTGTTGATGGTTGTAATGGCTGTTGCTTTAGTGAGTCATCAGAAGAAAAATTTTGAGTATTTCCCAAATCACTGACAAAAATGTTTTTAACTCATCTAGATGACAAAACATATGTTCTAAACTTTGCTTTGTGGTTCATTCCTTCCATGTTAGCAACATAACAGTTATTTTTACCAATTTGGGTTTTTGGTTTTTTTGTTTGTTTTTTTTTTTTAATCTTATTTTTTCTAATACAAGTAATAGAGGTTGTGCTGTTAGTAGACTTTAACCTCTTCAGGTCAGAAGTTAAGCGTGTGGCTGCCTGTCTTTCTGAGAGAGACCTCTAGGAAGGGCCACCTTTCTGCCCCAACTCAAGTCCCTCTGCTTCTGTGCACAGATTCCAGGTGGCACTTGCAATACACAAGGTTTGGGGGAAAGTCGTGCAAGATGGGGAGTGAGTTTGCGTCAACTGTCAGTGCCTAAAGTTAATATGGAGAAGCTGCAGTCTGTATTGATAATAGATCTGTATTGATTGAGAAGGTCTACATGGTTGTGTTAAATGTCCACTGGGTATAGGTTAATCATAAGGGGTACTGGAGTAAAATCTTGGACAAATATATAATGACTAGAAAGCTTGTAATATAAAAAGAAAGACCACATGTAGTATACCAAGTAGGAAAAATTGTCTGATGATGGGGAAAAAAAGGTTATAAGCAAAATAAGTATTTGCCATTCTTAGCTGCTTAGCTGAAAATGTTATCTATGAAAATAATCTGGCAGATTTGTGTTTTCTGAGTATTAGCTGTGTAATTTTTTTTTTTTTTTAATTTTCACTTTCTGTCAAAGATGGCTGCAAAAACTGTCTATTCCCCCCCCTAATTTTAATAGCAGGCCCAGTGTGGTGGGTAGGTAGAGCAAATTGAAAGACTTGAAAGTAATAGTGGTAAATTTTTCTTTGATGGAGTGGAGAGGACAAAACAAATGAAAACAAATGCATGATTAGTTAGAAAAGTTAGAAAGAAACGGTCAGCTTTGACAATTCTCAATAAAGATGTGTAATGTTACGGAGACACAAACCAGAATGGATTATGGTGACTGAGGCACAAACTGAACTGACAGTAATGTTCCAACCATCATCATCAGAAACATATAGCAGGGAAAGGGAGTTGCTTGTGTGCCTTTTTACTTTAATGTCAAGGATATGCAATCTCAGCCTAGGCAACAGATACTGTAATATTGATTACTTTATGGGGAAAATGTCACTTACTGAAATGATCTGATTGGCTTAAAAACAAAAAAGAGAAGGGTGGCTTCAAGTAGTGCATCTCTGGCTATCTTGGCTGGCTCATGATATTCGGGGTAGTTTTTTTTCAAGAGGTGCTTCCATGAATAGATGTTGATAATAAAGGAGAATTAGCACATAATAAACGTAAGAGCCTTTTCTCAAATCCTTCAGTACAATTGCTCTTTTGGTTTAGTAATGTGTACTTCTGTTCTGACACAAGTGAGTATAAATTATGATGTGTATTTGTATGTTAGGAATATGAGTGAGGTTCATGCAGCCACACTCAGGTCTCCACGTTTTTAGACAGGTTTTTTTTTTGCTGTGATTCCTATATAGCTAATGCTGAGAGGGAGGCTGAAGCACCTTTTTCCTTTGAGGTATATTTACATATATATTGTATATATGTGTATCTTTGTCACGTATCTTCCATATGTAGGTATCTAATTATCCTGTAAATAGCACCTCCAGTCTTCTTCGTGAACTTTTCAGCTGTTCAAAGTGCACCATAGGGAAATTCAAGAGAATACTGAATTTTTAGGCACCTCCATTTATATGTGAAATTTCTAGTTACTCAGCTTTATTACATCTGCTTATGCTGGATTTCTTTTGCTCTTTCCCATTACATTGTGGGGAAAAAAGCCCTTGCTTTTGCTGGGGTTAAACCTAACCTAAGTTGATTCAAGTCACAGGTAACACTGTCAAAGTAATTAAGACTCTTACTGACTTCAGTTAGTTTTTTAACAGGCAGCAAGTGGGGACATAGTAGAGCAAATACATAGGCCCATAACTAAATAGCAGAGGTATACAGAGGCAGGTACAAGACAGTTTTGATTACTGAAAAGAGAACAGCCACTTTTACTATGCCAGAAATGCCATTTGGGGCATTTAAAAAATGAGTAATATTGTTCCTTTTAAAATATATAGTTTGTTTGAATAGCTAGTTGAATTAGCCATACCAGGGGTTAGTCATGAGTGTTGTCACTTAAATTGTACTGTTCTCTGCTGGAGGTCTGCTGTTTAATCTTAATATAACGAAAGAATTGACCAGATAAAGACATCTTGAGAATAGCAGCTTGTAAATCTCCCCAGTAAGCTTTTAAGATGTTTTAAAAATTATGCAATCTTGTAAGAAATGCTAATTCTACTAAAAATGTTGGAGTAACCTATCCAAATTTTTAGAACACATTTTTTAAACTTAAAAAAAAATTCTGCATGCTGTCCTCATATAAAACAAACTAAAAAATCCAGTGTGCTGGCTGGTTTTGTTTAGTTTATGCTTGGTGACACTTAAAATTTTGTGTAGTAGTAACATTTTTGTTCATCGTATGGTGGTTTTGCTTATGTTTTCCTTGAGTACCTTTGTGAATATTTGTGTAAGAGGTAAATTCATGGGTTTTTTTTCTCTAATAATATATTTTTATTTGCACAATATGATATTTTGTAGATACAAAATATCTACAGATAAAAAATCATGCATTTATTTGCTTTAATTTCTTTGGGCAATTTTTCTAACAAACACACATTCTGTAGTAATTCTATTGGGTATTACTATAAGAATGTAGTAATTCCCAGCTGAGTTGTGTATGTTTAGTCTGTTATGAATATTCAGATTAGGCAGTGAATAAACAGTGTGACAAAGTGGAAATCTGTTCCCTTTAAAAAGCTCATAAATACACTATTGTGAGTTTAAGACTTCAGGCAAGTTTTTCCTCTAACTCTGAAAAATAAGAAAGCATTGGTAATCCTTAATTTGAATTTCTAGTAAGTAGAAGGATAGTGAGGATAAATGCTTTACTATTGTGTACCTTTTATAATTCAGTACCTTGCAACAATTGCTACTTGTTATTACAGTCTTCGTTTCATATCTCTGTTGATGAGACTTGCAGCAAGAAATTGAATACAGTTATGTTATAGGCAATGAAAGAGAATTAGTTTGAAGTGTATACAGTTACATTTGGTTTTGGTTTTGTTAACAGTTGGAGCTGAAAATGGACAAGAAGCAATTGAAAGTGGAGCTGTTTTTCTCTTTAAGACATTTCACCAGAAGGAATGTGTTGGCCATGATGAGACAAAGGCGATCAAGCAGATGTTTGGGCCATTTCCATCATCATCTGCTACTGCAGCTTGTAATGCCACATACCGGATTGCTTCTCACTTCACTGAAGAACAGCTTACAGCCCTCATACAGATGGCTGAAGAGCAAAATGGTGATAACCAAGTGTTCTTTGGTAAAAATATAGTGTTTTCATTTGACATGCATGATTTGGATCACTCTGAGGAGCTGCCTGTGGATGGTGAGGCCGATGCACAGAAAACTATAAGCTTAGATTATAACAAATTTCTGAATAACCAGCTGAATCACTTACAGAATTACTGTGATGAGAAATCTGATCTCAAGTCTTTGGAAAAAGTAGACGATTCTTTCCTATGGTGTGAAGTTGGAAAGTATCTGAATGAATCTCAAGGGGGTACCCCTGGAGGGCCAACAACAGAAGACCTCTGCTGTACTTTGTACGAGATGCTTGCTTCTACCAAAAGTGGCGATGAACTTCAAAATGAGGTACAGTAGTGTATCTACCATCCTGCCTGTATTTGAATGTTGCAGAAATACACAATTATTTCATATTGGATTATGCCAATATACTTTATCCACGTGTCGTCTATGCTTTTTGGTTGGTTGGTTTTTGTCTTGAGAAAAATTACATGGCAGCATCTTAATTTACCAGGCAGAAGATGGATGCAGCATGAATTTTATGTGAATAGTCTCCTTTCACCATAACAGACAGGCTGTTTCTTTTTTTCTGGCCATTTGGCTACTGCTTAAAAACAAAGTATGGAGAAGCTGAGCAATTTAAGCTACCATATAAAAGTGAGAGAACTTGGAAAGCCAAACCAAAGTTAACTTTCTTGGGCAGGTTTCATCTCCAGTTTCAGAGCCTTCCTGTTGCTGGAAGGAAAGTTGGAGGACTGTGCAGGTGCTGCTACTTAAAAACTTTGTCATATCACTTCTATTTCTTTCAATAAGGAAAGGGAGAGGGTTTATTACAAGAAGGGCAGAGAAAGCTTGAAGGAGAGAGAACAGTTGCTGGGAGGCTGGAGTTGAAGGATAAGCATAGTGGTAGAAAGGGGAAAGCGTGTGATTAAGGGCTGGTGAAGAGGCTTTCAAGGTGTGTGCAGGAGAGACAATTAGATTAATTTAGGCAAGAGAGAACTGTTTTTGAAGGAGGTTGGGAAACAATTCCCACAGTTTGCTAACTGAGTGTTCCTGTGCATGTTTCTGTTACGTTTACTTTATTTTCCCTAACTTGCCCTGCTTTCCTCCCCTGAAAATATCCAGTACTTAAATTCTCAAACTGACTTTTCAGAAAGACTTTAAATGTTGAAAATTTACTACAGAAATATAACTGATGGTAGGAATAGACAATCCTGCGAAAGATGGTATAATGAAAATTTGCTGGAATTTTGCCATTGCAGTTGCAGATTTTATTCTTCTTAATAAAGCCATTAAGTGATAGAGAAGAGAACCTGAATATTTCATTTTGGTTTTCAATAGCTATTGATATCTATTGCATAATGATATAGTTGCTGAAGCCATATTCTTGTTTTGTTTGGTAGTCAGTAGGCCACATTTTGGCAGTCCTTTGAGCTAAAGATTTTCTTATAAACTTCTAATTTGAGAACCTAAATATGAATATAAAGGGAAGCTGATCTAATTTCTACTGCATTAAGATATATTTGAAAAGTAACACTTTTATGCATGTCTGCAGACAGTTTCCTAGTTGGGTGGTTGGCTTGAGGGAAGACAGGAAGAGGGAGAAGGAGATTGGATAAAGAAACTTGCATGTCAAATGAAACATAAAAAAGAGTACCTTAATATGCCACAGGGACCTGAAGTTTATTAATTGTACAGAGATAAAGATTTGAAAATTTTTCTTCTAGATCAGTGAAAGACTTTTCCAATATAGTCACAGGGTATTCAGAAATAATTCCATACTTCTGCATAATGCCTAGTTAATGCCTAAGTTTAATTTGTAAAATGTTAAAGGAAATGCTTGAAACCTTTCACCTGAAATAAGAAGAAATAACTTTATCTTTATTTTGTAACTTTATGATCATAATGGATTGCTAAAGCAATTGGCAGAAAGTTCAAGCTATCAGTTTTTATGTAGATCGCCAATAAAGACTTACTTTCCTTTGGTTTTTGGAACGAAGACTTCCAGGCAAAATTTCTGTTTTGATGGCTTCACAGGAGTTTTAATTTGATAATACGAAAAAATTGTTTACTCTGCCAATGTACACATACCTTTATGAAGATTATTTAGCAAGAGTAAATCCTTTTCTTTGTGTTACTAGAGAGAAAAAGGACTCTTTCCCTTAAGTATCTGACACCTGTATCTTATTTTGGATTTTTAAGAACTTTTGGTAATTAAAAAATAATTTATCTTCCCATTCTCCTTATTTTGGCCCCATGTTGCCTTTCCTTCCAACAATCTCTTATTAATTCATTGTTCATTGCACTATGTGGAGGCCAAGGAGGAGGTAAGACTAATTTGAACTTGATAGCCTTTTCTTAAAAGCTAGCTGGCATTTGTATTGTGCTCCCTGTAGACTAGTCATGACTTGAAAATTTCTTCTGGGCTTTGGATTTTACCATCACTTAGGGATTATTATTTTTTTTATTACAGCAATTTTTTTGCTGGTGGCATCATTAAGAGCAGATGGTGTTTTTAAACCTGAAGATAACCTATTTGTAGAACTAGGTTGTAGGCTTGCCATGTGAGATGGTATAAAAAGTATGTGATAGATCATACGTACTGAAAATCTTACATGAATTGGGGTGATGCATACATGGTAAGGTCTCTATGCTCTATGAAGTTCTTTTTTTTTTCTTTATAAACCAAGAAAAAAAGAACAATTGATATGAAAGGATAAATAAAAATCCAGATCTGTAAAATACATTTTCATATTTTAAAACAGTGGCCATGTCTATTCTTCTGTTTAGGAAGGTACCATTGCCTGTTTATTATTAAAGTAAGAAAAGAACATGCTGGTGGTGAGGATATTGGCAAGTGGACTTCTCCAAGACAATTTCATTTGATCCTTAAGCAAAGTTTATTAAGATTCCAGATCTTCCAGATTAAGAATATGAGCATTTTTAGCTCATTTCAGGGGTGACATCCTCTTTTTTTCGTAGTGTATGTATAGGCACACACACGTATGCTATTTACGTTTTTATCTGCTTAATGAGCTCTACAAGGAATTGAAATGAGCTTCTTTCTCCAGCACTGTATAGTTTGTGTTTGAAGTGGTCAGTGAGGTAGAAGAAATACTTTGTTCTTTGTTTTCACTATTTAAGAACATTCCACACTTCCTTTGGGACAGTTTGTTTATCTGGCACATCACTGGTGACTCTTAATTAGACAAAAATTGATTCTTATGCTTGGAGTGATATGGGAGTTATAATTTATTTTCTAAGTGCTTAGGACATGGGCTTTTCATTGGGGACATAAAGTCTGGTAAAGCTAAATGACAGCTACTGAAGCATGCTTTTCACTGCATGTCAGATTTTGTTGATGAGTGTGAAATGGTAATGATGCAGTAACAAGACCGTTATTTAAAAACAGGAGGAAAAAGCTGATGACAAACTATAGAGTTTTGCCCAATAACCATTGTGCTTTTTATTATTATTTTTTACTAAAACTTAGTATGCAGTGCATTCCTCAATTCAAGTATTCAGTTTCTAGTATATGATCCTTTCAGAATGAAGACTTGAGTCATCTGAAAGCATTTTAGCATCTTTGCCACCTAACCCCTCCCAGGATAACTAGGAAAAACTTGGAGGAGTTCAGCCCCTCTTTGGTTACACCATGCTGTTCTCAGAGGGTGTGTCTCTTTCTTCTGTGAACCCTTGTCATAGTTTCTCTGCAGTATTTTTATGAATTTTATGGTGGAGATACCTATCTCTATTTTTACACTAGTGCAGTCGTGCATTGTCCCTTTATCACAACAAAACAGGAAGAAATTTCCTATAGAGATAAAATAACTAGAGGTTAAAAAAGGAAATGCAGAGTTGTGTTAAGATCCAGTTTATACTGTATAATTATGAAAAATTGTGCAATTTAGTCATCTCAGGCCAAGGGAAGAACTTCGCCCAAATAAAATTTAGAAACATTAATGTCATTCAGTGTATTAGATTAAATGGTGTTTCCCAGACAAAATCAAGTTAAATGCTGTATAAATGATTAGAAGAACACTAGGCTATGATGGGAAACAGCAGAACTGTTTCAAGAAAATTAACCTGTAAGTAGTAGTTTACATATTGTGCAAGTAGTACATATGCTTACTTATCTCTGTTTGCCTATAAAATAAGACACAAGAAGTTTACTGCTTAAAATTCTTTTGTCTGCTTTATAGTTGTGACTACCTCCAGCTCTCTGCGTTAAAAGTAATGTATACACATACTTGAACTATAGCATCCAGAGCTTCCATCAGTTAAATACAATCCAGCTGTACTGCAAACTGTAATAATGGGAAACAAGCATTCCCTTTTATTTCATTTGTTAGAATAATTCATTATTCCTCATTCTTACCAAAAAAAGTAAGATATGGCTTCTTCCTTGTTGTTATAAGCACCACGTTCAGGTAATGAAAACTACAGTAAGAGACCAAAGGGTAGTAACGTGGAGTTTGCAGGTGCTGAATCCTTCCTTCCAGGGTCAAAAACATTCCTTTCAAATCGAAGTAGACCTGAAATCAGAAAAGTACAAGTTCTGGAATATAGGTTTTAAATGACGGGGGGGGGGGGGGGGGGGGG
>JAVJGG010000013.1:17357019-17371464 GCA_035590195.1 Aviceda cuculoides | reverse complement strand
TTTTTCTCTGCTGGGGATGCCCTTGTCGATGCAACCCAGCATCCTGATGGCTTGCTTTGCCACAGCAGCACACTGTTTATTGAATTAACTGTATTAACTTTACTGTGTATTAATTTAAATACTCGTTTCTCTTGATGGATTTCTTGCATTAAAATCAAGTGTAAACTATCCCTTACCCTAATATGTTATCTTTTTTTTAAGTTAAACTTCCTCTTTTGTAACAGGTTCCTTGTTGGTAGAATCTTATAATAAATAAGTGGAGCGAGCCTTTTAAATACTTGTGTTTTAACCTTATGTGTAACTTAATAAATTACGGTATACAGGAAATAGTCCTTGTGTTGCAAGTAATCTCAATTAGGTTTTAAAGTGACCTTGATTTCAGATGTGTTAAATTGGTCTCTTAAATTAAGTATCTATAAATAATGGACATTTGTTGTTCAGAGAAATCATTCATTTAGTTTCTTGCATTAAACAGGAAACTGTAGTGTTCATTATTCTTTTAAGAGAAAATACATACAGTCTTAATTTACTTGATGAAATGTCTAATACCCTTTAAAAGCCTAACATTATTTATATGAACATTTAAATTTTTTTCAATGTGTAAGCTAAGACAAATGTAATGTGAAATGACATTGAAATACAGTTCAACAAGAAACAGCATATTTTAGAGCTCATAATGCAAACCAGCTACAAGAGGATTTTTGAATTCCTACAGGCTGCACACACTTATTCATTCCTTCAGGTAAATGAATGGAAGAGCATATACAGCATTGCACAATATCACGTTATTTCAGGTAAGATTAAGCAAGTGTGTGTAGATTTTGTTTCGTGCTAGTGACTTAGTGTGCTGTTTGTCAGTAGCACACACTGCAGACACCGTCCTCTGTATTTACTTCTTGCTCATTGTTTTCAATAGTCAGAACTTTAGTGTTATGTTTCACAAATGAAAAATATATTATCCAAAAACTTGATGACCTGAGAAACACTTAGCTTGCGTTTCTAAACCTGAATTCAGTTTAATAATTCTCAGGTCTGTGTGGAGAGTGATTCCCTGAGCGGTCTGAGTATGTAATTTACATTAAGAGCTCTGAACTCTTCACAGTTCACATTATGATACTGACTGTGAAAAGTGCTTCGGCATTTCATTTTCAGCAGACTTGTGTGGTGCTCAGGTGCTGGTGTTGAGTTCCTTCTTCTGACATACTGTGCAGGCTCCAACAGAGATGCTGTAGAGAAACAGACTGCGTTATCTGTGCACAGTGCAATTGGCTCTGGCTCAATATTTGACTAACATTTCTGCTTGGCTCAGTGGGCAAGCGGAGCTTGTTTTTATATGCTGCATAACTGTTCCTCTAGTTACAAGCTGACCTTCCCCATCAGAAAAGTGCAGTGTGAAGGTGTGAAAGTAGATGTGTACTTTTCTTTCCTAAGCAAAATATGACATGAAGCGTCAGCTTTTTGCTGTTTTGTGGAATGCCAGATATTGGACTTAGCAAATGCTTAGCTCCTCCAAATACCAAACATGAATGTTATGCTATTGGAAATTCAGTTTTACTTGTCACTAGCTTGGCACATCAGTCTAATTGCGTGTACTTCATTGCTCCCAGAAGGTTCTCTGTTCCCTGTCAAAGCCAAAGCCTGGCTTTTCTGTGTAAGCTGCTGCTTTTCTCTTCAGGCTTAGGACTCCCAGCTGCAGCTTTTCTAACTCATCTGAAGCAGAACCAAAGGTGCTCTGAGCCTCAGTGCAAGGCTGCTGTTTTCCCTGCACAGTTTTCATCAAGCCGTTGTTAGGTGAAGAAAGACAACTTTGGTGTCAAAATGCAGTTTGGCAGAACTTGAGACCAACAGAAGTAGTTTTAGTATATGATCTTTAGAAAACGTAGTGGGACATGCTTTTTGAAATACAACAAATAGCTTAATGTACTGAGGCATAAGTAAACAGTACAGCTTGTTAGTGAATGAGAAGATTAAATTGGCCAGAAACTGAAGTCAGTGCTGAAATGGCTGACGTGATTGTCTGAAGTGAAAGAAATAGGAAAATTGAATGTATTTTGAAATAATAATTAAACATCTGTAAGTACAAAAAGACAAAACTTCTAGGATAAAATACTAGCATCATTAAAATCAGTTGGAGATCTGTCCTTGGTTTCAAGAGGGCTTTGTTTTTACTACTTGTCTTAGTGCTTATGTTTTTAACTTATTTTACAGAGGTAATTTCTGAACTGTTTATATGTATAGCTGATATTTTACATGCACAGCCAGCAAAGTAGAACCGTTACAAAATAGAATTGAACTAATATGTACTTCTATGAGGCTTGGGAAATTTTTTGCCACTTACAAGAGCTTCAATGTTATGGTGCCATTGCATTTTTATGAGACTTTCCCACAGAGGAACTGGATATCTGGTTACATGCGCACTGGTTAACTACACTTTATTGATTTTAACTAGTTTAATCCAGTGAGTTTTAGACTGTTAATAAAATAGTCTTGAACACCTGATATAAGCAGATGTAATAATAAATACCTAAAACATTTAGCAAAAAACAAATGCTCATGTGAACAGAGGATAGTCATACTGCAAGTTTTTTGTTCAAAATGGAAAATAGATTACATTATGGGGGGGGTTGTCATAAAAACTTTGACTAAACGGCTTGTTTTATTTATCGTAAGAGAAAAAAGATGTTGTGAAACAGCTTTCAAAAATGCATTAATACAGGGAAAATCTTGGATGTTTGATGCCAAAACCGAGTGTCTCAGGAGTATATTTCTGTTATGCTGCAGAAGTTCTCCAGACCTCTAAACTTAGTATGTTAATGCCCTGCTGGAGCTAGGCATGGACTCTGCAGAAAAGCAACAAAAGCATTCTGTGCTTCAGCATCTTGTATTATACTATATTATATATAGTATAATATATAGATAGTTATTATCTTATATTACTCAGCAATGTTTATTGAAACCCTAGGTTTGTGGAGGCTACAAGTAAGAAGAGCAAAAAATCGTGGTACTTTCTTTTCTTCTGTAGAAGTCATTATTAAACTTTTCTTTATTAATGTTAAGTTTATTAAAGAACAAAACTGTGGAAGTTGGCTGAGTGAAAGAATTTGCAAGTGGAATTTTGGAATAAGGAGTCTACTGACTCTCCTTAGTCAAAGTAATCAAACTAAAGGTTAAATATCTTGACATGCTATTTAAATTGGCATTCTTTAAAAAAATGCAGATGCTGAAAACATAAAATATTCATCCAGGTATGTAGATAGTTAAATAAAAATCAGAAATCCACAACCAGAAACTTTTATTTTGACTGAACGTATTTCAAAGATGTCAACATCTGTATGGTTATATCCCATTGCAAAGACTTGAAAGACCATTGTAAGCTCTGCCAGATACTTTCAGTGTTGCAGCTACATTTCCTAGTTTATCTTAAGTGGAGAATGTGGTAATGTAGACTGCCTACTGAAAGGGAAAGGAGTTTCAGAAGATGACTTCATCATTACTGTGTATAGGAGGTGCTAAAAAATAATTGGAAAAGGGTTCACAGGAGGTCCATTGTATAGAAGGTAGCATGTGCAATAAAGCATGGAAAACTGAGGAAATGAAATATGAAAAAATAGTTGCCAGTCTGGCTTGATGTGAAGAAGCAGCAGTAGTACAAACATATTTAGTGTGGGAGTAATGCATCAACGGCCTGTGGCTTGCAGGAAAAGGCACTCAGAGAGAGAGAGGGGATAGCAGTAGAGTGGCAGCATAAAACAAACGTTTTGTAAATACTGGCTGTTCTTCTCAGTGAGGAAAAATCTCACCAAGAGTTTCAGTTAACTTTCTCATTCTAGGCAAGTTTGTTTCCAGTGCTAGCATAGCTTTTGCGGTAACGGAGCAATTTTCATTAAGTGCGCATGAGCATCAACTCTCAGAACTGTCACGCACAGAGCAATTGTCTACTCTTTGTGAGACACTCTTCAGGATGCTGTGAGTTACCTAATTGCTCCATTTGGACATGGAAATACAGTTGCCTGTAAGGGCTTTAAGCAGACACTGAGAATCAGGAGTAGATTATTATTATTATTATTATTTCAATAAATATTTAATAGCCACTTTTATATACGGCATAGCTAGACTACCAGTGCTCTTTAGTAATGGGAGTTGTCACAGATTGTACTGGTGTGTCCCTGTACATGTTGCATCCTTTCTACTGTTGGTACTAGTTCTTCATTATTACCGAACCGCTGTTCATTTGGTAGCTTTTTTTGCAATATTGAACAAAGTCTGAAGTGATAGTTAAAATGTTACCGAAAAACTGTGTTAGGCACTTCAAAAGTTATACGTCGCTTATTTTTGGTGACAGAAGGAAATGGAAGTACTTATTTGACTTCTGGAAATGTTCATCTTTTGCTTCTGGAGAACTTTTCAACCAGCCCTACTAGTGCTTGTTACTAATCCGCTAGTGTTCGTGAAGTTAGCTGTAAGTTTAGGAAATCTATCTAGGATGCTTGTCTGAATGTTTACAAATGGTTATGAATGCCAAGCTTCAGTATCATAGTTAAGAGGTTTCTTAGAAAACATGGAAGAGCAATATCTAGTAGTTTTTCCAAGTATCTGGGACATAAAAAAGAGGAAACGCTCATAGCCAAAGTAGTTTTGTAATAGTTCATATTCCTTGGACTTTCTATTCTCTCATTATTTGCTTATATCCCCCCCCTCTAAAGTCATGCCAAAATTTCGTCTCTAAACCTCTCTGAATGCAGTATGTATGGCTCCTCTTTTGGACGATTTAGAAGACTTTTGTGAGGGAACTTTTCTGAGGACAGACTGAATTTCTGCTGCTATTTTGTTACTTTCATGTAACGGCTTAGTAAAAGCTAATTTGTTAGGTTTGTCTCTGAATAACAGTCACACACAAGTTTACCATAGGAATTTGAAAATAAAATTCAAGCTGTCCTTAGAAATTATTTCTTGGTAAAAATCAATAAAGTGGTGGGGTAGCTCTTGTGAGGCTCCTTTGAGAGAACAGTTCAAAAAGCTACAGTTTAACATCCATTTTGACTTAAAACCAGCTAATTTAGATGTTCATTACTATGTATATGCAGCAGCACTGAAAACTTTGGATACGATATTATGTTGATGTAACTTAATCTGCATTTTTCTTAATGTATCGTGAAATTATGTTAGCTTTCAGTTTTGTATGTGTGTACCCTTGCATCACAGATATATTTGTGTCAAAGCAACTTGTCTCATAAAACATGTTTGGTTTCAAGCGTCAAAGTGGCTCTTCCTTTTGTTCAGTAAAAGGACTTTCTAGCCCTAACAAATTAACATATCACAAAGCTTATTCTCCATTACCTAGTTCATAAAAGCAGTACCATTTTGGGAAAATACAGGCATATGTGGATCACCCCTGTGGTGCTTTATCTTATCATCAAAGCGTCTAACTTGGCATGAGACTGGCTTTTCAAGCTCATATTCTTCTCTTTGTAATTTTATTAAAATTACTAAGAGTTTCATATTCAGACAATACAAAGCTTGGGTCTCATTATTCTTGACCATGGAGCTTATCTGTTTCCCTTTCATATAGAGAAAATAATCCAGTTATTTTTGATATAGTTTTCTCCTTTTTTTAGTTGTGGCTGCCTTTTTTTAAATCAGAAATATACAGCTCTGTTGATGTCCAAGGACTGTTGAAACCCCACAGATGATAGGAAACTTTGTCTTTTTGTGGAAACAGAGCCATGCTGTCTCCCTTCATAAGAAACCAAACTGAATGGCATTCAAGTGCTGGTTTTTGAGGACAGAACTTAAGAAACAATGAAAGAGCCACAGTGAGGGCCAAGAGATGCTAGACTCCATCCTGGCACTGAGCTGGTTGCTTTCCTTCCTGTCAGTAACTTTTCCTCTTTCCTGTCAACTCCCTTTACTTCAGGTTTGTACTGAGAGAAAGCTTGTTGTATCTTTGAGGTGGTATGAGGCTGGATCTATTCATGATAAGTTTTGGATCAGCTTCAATATATCATTAAACTTAATGAGATCTTTTTCTAGAGCAAGCCTATCTGTAGCTGATAGAACTTTTCCCTTTTTATTTTCTTTGACGCCTAGACGTTCTTTTCACATCCACATGGAGACATAAGGAACTACAAGTTCTGCAAGAAATGCAGTCAGGTGGCACCTGAAAGATTAAGGCTCACTTATTAACTAGACACAAAATCGCTTTCCTCCAAATAATTTTATATGCAAGGTGGGAAGGGAGGAAACCCCACAAAAAAATCCCAAACCCACAGCTGCTTGAGCCGCAGAAGTCACAGGGCTGGGTCTCCTGCGGCTCTCGGTGTTGCGCGGTTTCTATTACTCCCTATTATTGCAGTGTGAGTGCTGCGGCTTTGCCGGCCGAAGAAGAGTTTCTGCTGATGCTTTACTGGTGGGCTCACTGGTGCGTGCTAACGCTGCTGTGCTCATGCTCCAGCCATGCAGAGGGTAAGAGCAGGAGGCTGGAAGAGCAGTCATTCACATCGGTCTCCTCTGCTGGCCCCAAACATTTCTGTCTCTGTCGAATCTGGAAGTTACTGAGGAGGCTTAAAACTTGTTTGTTAGTTCACACACTGGTAAATGCAGAGAGTGATTTGGTAGGCCTTGTTTCCTTGGAAAACTAGGCTAAAAATTAATCTTTTTGCTGTTGAAGCGTTCTTTCTTTTCTACACACCCCTAAAATAATACAAAAGGCTATGTTTTGAGCAAAAACTTGCCTTGTTTCCTTCTCACCTACTTGGCCATATGGCAACCCAGGGTGTTGGAGCGCGCAGCCTGGGGCTGGTTGACATGAGCAGAGGCATTGGGGATTTTGGCCTCTTTCCCTGGGGAAGCCTGTTGGGCCTGGCAGCCTTTCATGGAGGGTATTAAAATTCTGACTTCACTATCTTAACTGGGATAAAACCAGCTTTCAGTATTAGAGTCCCTTGCTACTATTCTTCATCCACCTCTGTTAAGCAACATTAACAAACTCCTTGGCTTGCTGGTATTGTCTTTTATTCTGTCAGTACACATTGGGAGAGCAAAAGTGTTGGACGAGAGGTGAATGGCTTGACGCTCAGCCAAGTTGTCCTGAAATGGTCAGGTTTGGGAATTGCTGTCCTTTAAGAAAACCTGCAGGTTTTTCTCTTTGCAGTAAAGAATTCTGTGCCAACCATTGCCATTTTATAAGTATATTAAATCCTTAGCCCTAAAAAAAAAAAAAAAAAATTGTTTGATTCTGATACAGAAACTAATTCTATAAATGTATGGTTTCTGCTGGGTAAAGTCAGAATTTCTTACCCTTGTATCTATGGGTAAGAAAAGTGGCGAGTGCAGAAATTTTTTTTAGAGATTTTTTTTCTTCAAAATTCATTAGCAGCTGGTCCCAAAATACTTCTGAAGATAAATACCAGTTTAAGGAATCATGTAACAGCAGTTTTTTCTATGTTTAAATCAATCTTCAGGGCTTCCTTTTTATAAGGCAAATCAGTAGTCTGCTGTTGGTAGCTGCTATTTGACATTATTTCTAATTGCCAAAGTCTCTAGGCTAAATAAACTGGTGGAAGTAGCCTTGTAGCTATATGTTTGAAATTTTCAAAACTAGTGCATCTGTGTAAGTTTCTAATTAGTCAGTGTTAAAACATTGATGATGGTGGTGATCTTGCCAGTCTACTTATTTTCACTTAAAAATAGTATGAAAATTTACTAAGATGCTTTGTGATTTTGTGCTTGTCTCTTTGTCAAGTGTGGTTGGCAGTTTTAGTATGGAATTGCACAAGGCGCTGGAGAAAGCTTTCCAGCAAATATTTTAGAATTATGCTGTGACAGATTATGCTGGTTTTTTAATATAAGAAGAATGCTAAGGAGATATTTGTGATCAAAGTTGGCAGGAAATTGAATAGGTAAGATGACTGGTTTAGGGCTATTAAGCAATATTTACATATACTTTCAATCTGATAGTCTGTTTTTTTGAGTCTTGTTATAAGAAAAATAATTATCTTAATTTTTTTTTTTCCTGTAACTGATCAGTTTCAGTATTTTAACTTTAGATTTCAGTTTGATTTAAAAGAAGTATTGCCTGGTGCCTGTAGGCTGAGTCTTCTAAGAAATTAGTTTTCGTGTTTTAATACTAATTTTGGAATTCTTCTTGCTGTGATTCATATATTTGTACTAGTGTGCAGCTGACGTAAAATTACATAGTGATCTGTGGATACAGAAATATATAAAAATAGAGAGTAATGCTGATGTGCTGAGGAGAGACGGTATTAAAAAGAATAATTGGCTGTGTCTTTATTTGCACCTTGTACTTGTACTCCTGGCCTAAAAATATGTCCCATGCTGAAGACCAGATTTCCAGCATTTCTTGTTGCACTGCAGATGTAGTAATGAGCAAAGCAACCGAAAGTTGAATGTTGTATAAGAATTTGTCATGAATACGTTATCTTCATGCAGATGTCTTTCCCAAAGACAACATTATATGAAAACTTTTCCTTACTCAGCGGCCTTCTATCTTCTAAGTAAAATTGAAAGTTTTTGTTGGGGGAATTCCTAGAATTTTGCTGCTTTTCTTTAATCTGCCTGTTTCTAACTTTGTATTTAGTTCATGAGTTTCTTCTGATTGCCAACTGAAAGTAAAAGCCAAAAATTCAAAGCTAACTGATTTCGCAGACAGACCTTTAAGACCTCTCCGATGACAAGCAGTAACTGCTCACTCATCCTCATGAAGCTGGCGCGTGATTCCGCTGGAGGCTGCCTGAGAGCCAGGCGCTCCTTGTCCTGTCAGAATGCCTGTCCACGGGCATGTTGTTCTGTCATACCTGATCCCGGTGATCAGTAAGGTTGCGATACGAGAGTCCTCCATCCCCTGTCCAGAGGAACAGCCATCAGAAATGCGCTCTGCATACACCTAGTTTATCAGCAACTCTCCTTCAGAGTGCTCGAAGTGCCCGGCCTCTTGCTGTGCCCAGCCGTGGGTTGTGAGGCAGGTGAGGTTAAGCAGAGCTTGCTAAGACCACGCAAGTCTCCTAGGTGGGAATGGTTCCTAGGCTTGGGAGGTCATTTCTGTATAGGTGGACTTAATCTGATGGGCTGTGTATTCAAAAACGCCAGGATTGAAAAAAAAAGAAAAGCAGATCTGAGAGTTGAATGGCTTTCTCACACACCTAGTATCTGTTCTTAATAACAATAGTAAGAAGTTATGCTTTGTCTGGCTTGTTTTATTTTCATGTTTCTTACAGGTTGATTAAACTACAGAACATCTGAGATCTGTTTTTAAACCAAGTGTGCTTCTATAATCTGTAGGTGTTAGAGGTGGTGACAGTCCATTACTTTTCAGCACAGTAGTAATTAGCAATCAGTGTATATATTCTATCCATGAAATTTGTGCTGAATTTTCTCATGCAAAAACCCCCTCTATCTTTAATGTCTTTGTTTTTGCAATAACTAATATGAATTTTTCTATCTGGTATTCATTGGGTACTGTATCCAGACAGCTTTTGCAGTAAACCTGTAGCCCATGAAAAATGTCCTAATTTCCCTATAATTTTTGAAATGAAGCAATCATTTCAGTTACTTAAGAACTACTAGAGCAGAAGAAACTTGAGATCATGCTACAGAGATGATTCCTCTGAGATTGTTTGAAAACTGTGCCTTGTAAAGCACTATCACCTGCAAACAAGCCACTAAGTGCAGGCATAGCAATAAGTTGTGTAGGTGGTACTCTGTGACCTAGACCAGCTGTTAGGCTATAAAGGTAGAGAGATACAGAGGACAAACACCGGTTGGCCAAATTTGGTTTTCTGTTTCATTTATTGCTGCAGAGCAGTACTCAAGCAAGGTACGAGGACTGTTCCTAGTCTATTTTTGTTCACATTTGAAAAACAAAATATTTTCTGAGATTTATAGGATCCCTTCCCACCTCATAGAAGATGGAGAAATCAAGAAAATGCCCTTGTGATGGCAGATAGTTTATGATGTTAAAGTAATGCTCACAGTTCTGTACCTTATATTTGAGGTCACACTAAGAACCTCCAAGGCTCCTTGTAAACTGTGTCTTACAGAACTGAAAAGTGAGTGTTAACTATTTAACATTCAGAGTAAAATCTTGTTTCAATCTTGAACGTGAGTTCAACAATAAAGATGTACTTTTTATGGATGACTCTTACTTGAAAAAATTTACTATGTCAGGCATTTCATTGGGATTCAGCTTCTTTCTTGTTACCTGCTCTGGCAGCTAGACTGCTGTCTATCTGCAAGACTGCTGTCTGTGTCTCCTTGCTTTTTCCATATACGTAGCATACATTCAGTAGAAATCATTAGCATGGGGACCTTGCCTCACCTTTCCAATGCAGTATGACACATCTTGTTCTTTTGTTCCTAGATTGATTACTCATTACACTTTCTTCCAGATATTAAGGCTATGCACATAAAATGAAATGTAAAAATCATTCAAACAAATATGAGTGACTGTATATCACACTCATCTATGTCTTTATGGTCACTGAATAGTAGCTGAAGTCATCCGAGACCTCTGTTATTGAAGGCAGTCAGGGTTGCCTGTTGGGCACAATCTGTTACTGACTTAAAGGAACGTAATAGTTTGGCTGGTATTCAAGAAACCACTGTTTGACATACAGCCTCTCCAACTGTTGCCCGCTGTCTAGTTTATCTCATTATAACTTAATAAAAAGGCAGCTATGAACATTCACCAGATTCCTTTGCCTGCTCTCAGGGTCTTGGGCATTGACTTTTCAGGCCAGAATATATAATAATGTAACAAATTTGAAATGCTAGCACCTCCACCGAGCACAGAATTATGCCCCTGTGCCACTTTCTGTGTCGGAACCCTTACAGATTTTTGCAAACAAGATTGCAGAGATGTTTTTTTTCCTATCAGACTGCCCTGAAAGGGTTACGACCTGAGCAACCGATTGGTCTGAGAACTTCTTTGGGATTTTTTTTGTTTGTTTTTTTACATACAGTGTTACACATTGTTTAATGTTTTGCCATCAGCTATGTGAAGTCATTAACAGCATTCAAGTTACAGGCTCAGGTGCCCGGAACATATGTCTGCTATTCAAACCTGCCCCATCCTTATTTCAAGCATAAATGTCCCTGTTGTCCCCTTGTTGGAATGAGCACTTGAGACAAGTGGCAGAAGCTCAATGTGTTAGAAATAAGTATGATGCTAGGAAAGTGTTGAAAATGTTTCCATGAACTTCGGTTACTCTGGTAGTTTCTTCATGAAAAGCTACCATAGGCTGTCATCAACATGGTCCCCAGCCTTACTGTCCTTCTGAGATTCATTGCTTCTAGTTGGCATTTGAATGCTGGAAATTTCATCCTGTGGACTGTTGGATTGGATATGACCTTGCTAACTCCTGGATTTGATTAATGGAAAGCATTTCATTTGGAATGAAACATAATCTAATAATCAGCCTCCTAAGCTATGTAAATTGCTAGGAGTGCATCACAGTTTTTCAGTTTGCCTTTTCTTCTCTAGAAGAGAAAGTAAAATTTTTAGAAGCAAAATGTTGTACCCAAAATTCTTTTCTCAACAGTATAAAACCTCTGAAGTTCTCCTTTTCTGTATTGAATATTAGGAATTTCTATGCAGTTTATACTAGATACTTATGCAAATGAGCAATGCAGCTCATTGGGGGTTAGTGCTTCATCACTTGGAGAGGACTGAGAGTAGATAGGATTGACAACTTGCCTCATTAACTTTCTTAAGCTTTCCATTTTGCCTAAATTGTTACTTTGTTTTTCTTTCGCTACTGTTTGTGGACTTTGATTCTTTATGGACATACTCTGCAGAGTAGTAGGGCAATCACGTTAAACATTATCATGAGGAATCCTGTTCTGTGCATTAGAAAATGACACAGTCTCCTGTGGCAAGTAATACGTTTGTATTTTGTAAATCAACATGCAAAGCAACTTTAGTAAGCAGTCACTTCAGCATTGTGCCTGCAGCTGAACATCCATCCAGGCATGAGACTGAGCTGTGGCGGTCAGGACTACATCAGCATTTAGTAGGTACTGGAGGGTGTTGCGAATTTTGCTCTTTTACAGCTGGTTCAGCCACTCCAGCCGATGTTGATAACTTAAATTTATACCATCAACAAATAAAACTACTATAGGAAAGATATGTCCTTGCAAAAGAAGGCTGCTTTATTTCTTGGGCAGACGTTTTCTGTGCCCTGGGGCTTCACTTCTCCTAGTAGGCATAAGGCAGTGCAACAGCTCCTAATGTTCTTTTTCCTGCTCCTTGATTTACACAGTCAACCTGTCACTACAAAGTGTAAGTGCTTTCCAGTGCAGGATTGATAGCAGTAGTGAGGTTGTTACTTTGTACAAATTTTGGCACCTCTTTTGAATAGGAGAAACTGTGTGGGGTTTTGTTTTAACTCATGTTCACTTGCTAAATTTTGATCAAGATTATTTGGGTAGTGTGATTATTAATATTAAAAACGTAGTTCTTACAGTGGAAAGGTTCTTCTAATAAATCAAATTTTGTGCTATTTCTGAAGATGACAGACTCAGCATTCACTGTATTGAAGTTGGATCCCAAAAAGTGGTTCTTTCTCTCCAACTCATACTGGTTTTAATGAGTTACCATAGGGTGCAGTTGCTGCTTAGATCTTTAATGATGTCTGTCATTATAGAAGTTCAATTTGTTGTTTAATTTGTTGATTACTTTGAGAATTAGGCATAAAAACTCCAACGAATGTCCAAGTTTTTCTGAAATGGTAGAAAGACTTCTGAATGGACCCTGATGTGTTTTTGGAAGTCTAAGCAAATGAGAAGATAAAGAATTGCACTTTGAAACAGCAACATTCTCTGGTAGTTCTTAATACCTTAATTAGGAAGCAGTGGATCACTCCTATAGTATGAACAAATCTGATGATTAATGACATACTGGTCTTGCAAGTCCTCAAGTTTAGTTATTTCTGCTCTTTCTACCATCAATGGTAGGTGGTAACAGATCTTGCTCTTGAACTTATTCTCCATCTTTCAGCACTTCTACTTCTGTCTTGATTTAGCTCTCAATGGTTGTTTTCAACCCATGATCTCTGGCAGGCTTCTAGTGGGTGTGGGAGACGTTTTGTCAGTAAGAACAGGTCATTGCTTCTGGTCTTCTGTGTGCTTTAGTTTTTTCCCCTCAGTCTTGAACAAAGAGCTCAGTCTGTCTTAGCTGTTTAAAACGGTCTGAAAGCCTCCTTCCTTTTCAGACTTTCAGCAAGATTATTTAGGTGATACAGACAGTTCTCAAACTACTGGTAGCAAATGAATGCCACACTCTGTCCACTGATCAAGAAGGCAAAATGGAGTGACTTTTACCACATGAGCATTGCAGAGTCCATCGTGTGTAACACTGTATGGTTCAGTTCTCTTTGACTGGTGGGCTGTCTGGAAGTAGGATATGCAGTTTCACCTTGGTACTCTTCTTTTGAGCCCCTAGCTCACTGGGGATGGAGTAAGTGATACTGTTTTTACTTCATGACCTCTGACCATGAAGTAGAATGCATCATGTAACACTACAGCTTCTTTGAATGGCTCTGTTCTAATTGGTTGACATAGTTTTGATACAGATGTTTTTTGTTTCAGAGTATATTGGGAAAACAGAAGTGGAAAAGTATCTTCCTGTTCCAAAAAATGGTGTCATCTATTTCTCCAGCAAACCCCATCTTTTCTGATTGATGCTTTTCTAGCTTGTTCTTAACAGCTTCCAGTGATAGAGATGCTTTGGAGTCCTCGGCAGAGCTGGAGGCCTACATTGGATGTTTTAGGGCTAATGGGGGTTGTTTGCCTTCTGGGAGTGGTGGTGTGTGTTTGTTTTGGTTTGGAGGACTTTTAGGGGGGCAAGATGGTAAGTCTGAATATGCTTAGATTGTGTGTGCTGCCTTGATGAGAAGCTAGTGTTTAAGCCCAGATTTGGTTGAACTGAAAGCGTTTCATTTCCCTGTCTTACTGGTATTCCACGGTCAACAGGACGTTAGCACAGTTGGGACAAGTTGATATTCAGTTCTTTATACAATTAAGCTATATCAAATACACTCCTTTTCTTGTTGCTTTTGTAATTATTTTTCCCTTCCTGCCTTAAGCATTTACCCTTGGAAAATACCTACTCTTCAAATTTACCAGTACTAATTTGTCACTTCCTTTTGAAATATAAAAACAAGGTTGTCTTATATCTTTAGATAATATTAGCTAAAATTTGGCAGTAAAGTGACAGTGAATACCTATGCAAAAGATAAGAATTAATGATCATTGTTAGTGAATGCTGGTCAAAAAGAAATCTGTCATAGCTTGAGATTCTTGACAGCAGAACTGACATCTAGCCAGCAGTTCCCTGTCCTGTATTTTTGTAGTTTGTTCCTTTTATCCAAGTATAGAATTTTCTGTTTGTCCACATTTATTGCATTCTTGGGGGGGGGGGGGGCTGCTTCT
>JAVJGG010000013.1:17345602-17357001 GCA_035590195.1 Aviceda cuculoides | reverse complement strand
TTGGGGGGGGGGGGCTGCTTCTCCAATTTGCCATCATTGGTTACTCTGAAAGAAATACAAGAGTTTATACATTTCAGAGCTGTTATTTCATGGTCTCTGCAAACTCTGCCATCACTGTACTAATTTGCACAAACCTCATGTTTTTGTAGAAAACCTGAGAGCCAGGATCAACACTTCTTTTTTTTCTTTTTTTTAATTTTTAAATGACAGCTTGTATTATCAAGTACAGATTGGCCTGAAAAAAGGCATCATTGATCTGATGCCCTTGGCACTGTTCAAAATTTCACAAATATGTGAAGAGGAAGCATAAAGTTATATCAAGGTGTTCCCAGAGGGCAGTAGTCACAGAGAGCCACAGAAAAACTCTCTGTTAAGGAGTTGGCAAATTAAATACAGGACGGCAAGAGACCTTTCTCTCCTTTTTATAGTTAGAACAGAAATACTTGAATTCTACAGTGCCAAAGTCTTACTCTTTCATAGAACATCACATCAAAGTATATTAATAACTTTTATTCTTACCTGATTCCTGAAGTTATACAAATAATATTAACAGCAAACTTAAAGAGCACTAAGGAGAAACTGCCCTCTTTTCCTTTTTGGAAAGTGAAAAAAGTGGAGAAAATTTTTTTTAAGCAGTATTAGAAATCAAGAATGGGTTCCGAGTAACTTACTGTTCTACTGTAATGCTTTGATTTTTGACAAAATAATTATAGAGAAGATGGATAGAGACATGCTTTTAATGTTTTGGGTGGGGTTTTTTCCATTAAAACCCAGTATTATGTGGAAAAGGGAACTTTAAATAAGGAACTGTTTACTTAACCTGCTACAAGAGAATCATTTGAGTAAGAGAATCATTGGGCCAAAATACTGCTTATTGAAATGGAATTCTGTTCTGGTGTACATCACCTACATCATGTCTTTGAATTCCACATTCTCACACACACAGCATTATATGTGCAAGTATTATATACTGAAGTCGATACTGGGGTCATCTTAATTGTTTCTTCAAATTCCTGCTCTAGTCCATGTCTGGTTTTTTTAAATTTTTTTTAAATTTTTTTTTTTTCTTAGGACGTGACTGTGAAAATGCAGTAGGCTATATCTCTTGTTCACTGGAATGGGAATAACTTCCTATTTATCTGAATTTTATGCGAAAGTATTTGTTCTCTTGATTTATTTGCTTAGATCATGGAGGAATAAATTTGCAGCATAGTTTATGAAAATAACCATAAAGACAGACACGTAAAGTTTAGTCTTGAGAAGAGCTAAATTCTATGCAAGAATCTCTAAGAGAAATGAAGTTTTACTTAATAGACAAAATTCACAGATTTTAAATATTTCTAGCCAAAAACTTTCTGTAATTTTCACCTTATGTGATAGAGAATCTCGCTGAATACTAGCAATGATACCTTTTGGGTTTAATTATTTGCAGTTAAAATTCACTAATTTTTTTAAACTCATTGTCAACAGATATGCTGTTGCCAGGTGTCCTGGTTTCAGCTGGGAAAGAGTTAATTGTCTTCCTAGTAGATGGAAACATCGCAGTCCTATTTATAAATTTACATTATTTTGCATATAATGATTTATGACTTTCTTTTCTTTGTAGTTATTTGAACTGCTAGGCCCTGAAGGTTTTGAACTCATAGAGAAACTCCTACAGAACAGATCTCTTATTCTGGAGAGATCTTTGACTTGTCCAAATGATAACAGGTTCCAGACTCTGCAAGGTAAGCAACCACATCAAAAGGAGTTTTCTAACTGTTCAATTATATTTCAAACAACAGTACTGTCTATGTGTATTCAAAAAGCAAGCAAAAAAAAAAAAAATATGGGCACCAGGAGGGATACTTATATGGGCTTAAACAAAGAAATCGTGGTCTGGTTATACAGAGGAAAAGAATGCATATTGCATATATTTATTTACTTTTCAACTGCCTGTGGGCACATGTAACTTTTAAATATACTAACTGTTGCACTTTTTCTGTTTTAGTGGATTACTGTGGAAATGAGTTGATCATTGGTTATTTCTCATCTGCTTTCCTGCTTACTCTCTGCTTCTATACTATCGTCAGTTGCAGGTCCTGGGGAGAAAAAGAACAGTAACAACCACTTCTGAAAAAATAAAGTTAAGCTTAAGGATAGATAAGTGAGAGGAAAAAAAGGGGTTCAGGTTTTATACTGTGATTTTTGTTTTTATAAGATAAATTGCCCACATAGAGTAATTCTTTTAAAATCTGTTTTACAAATTGCTGTTTAAAAACAAGTCTTCTCACTTTCTCTTCTGATTGCGAATAGGCTGTGATTTGGGATAAATCTTACGTGGTCATAACACCATGCAGCCTATTGCATGTTCACAGCATACAGAGTTAGAAAAATGTGATTAAAACTGGTAATGGTGGACTTACGTATCCTCACAATAATTTTAAAATGCAAATCAAGCTTTTTAATATGTTTATCTTAACTGAAATATAAGCAAGCATTTAGAAGTTCACCTGCTATTGTGCTGATATTTAGTCTAAACTCATCAGAACAACCGTTAGTTTTATCTGTTCATGATTTCAAAGCAGAATGTCTTGCTATCAGTGTAACAAGGTTTTGTGTCTTGGTGTTTGTTCCCTTCTCAGATAATCACATAATAAAAAATTAGAAATACATTCAGTAGAAACTGAACTGTTACGGTTTTTCCTATGTGCAGATTGCAGTTACACAAATATTTTCTTCTCACTTAACAGAAGTAGTATTTTGGAAGCTTTTATGAATTTATTCTTCATTATGCCATCAGTTAAATCTATCACAGTAATTTCTTCTAGAATGTTGAGGAAGAATATTTTCAATGTTTTGCTTTTGAGACAATAGGAAAGCATTACTGACTGTATGCTTTTTTCGCTGATGAAAGAACCCTTCTTTCACTGTGGTAAAGAATTCAATGATACTTGAGTATCTTCTCTGAGATTGAAGATGCTCTGTCCCCAGTTCAGTTTATTAATTTTAAAAACGCTTTTTAAGTTGATATTTCTAATAGAGATTGAAATTTTATCTTTTTCCAGTATTGCATTTGAGGAAGGGAATAATTTGTGTCTCCAGAAATTTAGTCGACTTTGAGTAATTTGTGTCTTGAGAAAATAAGCAGAAGTCAAGAAACTGTACGTGTACTGCATTTTTGTAGCATGCTGTATTATCTGACTATTTCTTATGTAATTTACTTACGTGTCAGTAAAGGTGATTGTTGTGCTTATCAGACAAATCAAGTAACAGTTCTTTGCCCTGGTGTGTTCAGTCTGAATTAAATTTAGTCAGGAAATTGCATCCATTGTTGTCCCCTTTTAATACAAGAGAGAGCGAGTTAAAGCTACAGACATGATGGTATTAATGTGGACATTTTGACAGTTTATTAGATTTTTTTTCAATGCTATTTAGCAAGTTGTAGTCACCTTATCCAGTATGCGTGCTGTGAGATGTGAGAGTTTCACTGTTACTGTAGAGGAAAACTAAGAGGCACAAATTGTTCAAAACACCAGTCAAGTGGGTTTATTTGATGAAAAAAAGTTTTCAAGTTTTCAGCTTCAGAGTTTGACTGCAAAAGTACATATGAAACATAATTAAGTATATAATATCGAGTCAAACCCACATGAACTAATAAACTATTTGCAGAATTTTGAAAATAGAAGTTTAAAAACACCATACAGTTAAAAGCAAAATAAAAAAAACCCCTCTCTACCCCATTGCATATAAAAGACTTTGTTCTGTCTGGTTTTGGCCAGTAATGGCCTTGGAATGGCGAATGTGACTGGGCTTTTTTGGGTTTCCTGCTCCCTTGGATTTATTGTTTACTGTAATTGTTCTGTGGTTCTGGTTCTTCTTGATTCAATCCTGCTGCTTATCCACATAAATGGAAGGAGTCCTCGTGGTTGTATAGAATAGGATTTCTTTTCTCACATGTTTAGAGAAATTACATTGTGAGTATGCTTTCAGTACAATCATGTTGTCTAGTAAATATACACTAATTGTAATATAAAGAGTCTGTTTAAAAAAACCAGCCTGTTTAATCTGTTTTCACACCACTCTACTAATCAGTGTATACATGTAAGAGGAGTGGTGAGTGGCGTTTCCACTGTTGATGAAGTTATCATAAATACAGAAAAGAAAACAAGCTGTTCCTTTTGCTCCTAGCCCATCCTCTTGCTTTGGGATGGAGTTTTGTTTGCTTAACAACAGTAGCATTAAACATCCTACCTTTGGGAAATGAGCGGGTACTTATTTTAGATTTCTTGAGGCCAAGGGCTGCATGGCTATCTACATAAAGCTAAACTATCTTTAAACACACATCTCCCCACCCCCCACCAAAAAAACCCTCAAAAAACCTGAACCTCAGAAAACAAACCTTTAGAAGAAAACTGGGGAAAACAAAGATGGAATCCAGTACTTACGGAGATGCATATTTGTTATCATATTGCAGAACAGTGCAAGAAGTTTATAGGAGAAAATATTAAGCCCAATTATGGTTGTCAAGTTACAATTCAGTCTGAACAAGAAAGACTGTTAATGAAACAGTATCGTCGTGAAGAAAAGCGAAATGCCAGAAAAGAAAAACAAGCTGGCGAAGATGGAGAGGTTTCTGGAGAAGGACTAATATGCTTTGATCCCAAAGAGCTGCGAATGCAAAGGTAATAAATGCCAAAATTTGAGAAATGCTTCTGTTTTAATTCCTACTTCAATATATCATAATAGTTTATTTTCTTTTAGTTTGCTTTGGTGATTCTGACTTCAAGTCACGTTTTGTTGCAAGTGTAGAATTTTTTTTTAATATGAAAACCTAATTTTGAGGGAAAGAAAGCAGTGATCTGCTTAATGAGAATCTTCTTGATCTCATCTGTGTGGGCTGGAGATGCAGATTAGAGAGGTAGGCTATCCTTAGTTCCTGTATGCACACTACTTGCTTAAGTTTTATGAAGTCTGTACTAAAACTGTCAGAACTATCTATCTTTTTTTTTTTCCTCTCAAGATTAATAGGTAGTATTTTCCATGTTGTCAGCTAAAGGTAGTGGGAGGAGTAGGGGAAGGAGAAGATAAGGAGCAAATAAGCTGTTGTATTTCATTTTGGGAAAAATATAGTGGGACTGGTATCTAACTGTGAATACATGTTGCTGTATTGATTAAAAAGAGGCAAAACTGCGTTTAGGAAAGCCTTGCACTTATTGGATTGCAATTATGATTTTTATCTAAACAGTGTGTTATAAGGACTTGGTTTAACTACTGCCAGACAGTAACACCGTGAAATTCCTTTGTTGATTATTTTATGCAACGTTGTTTTCCTTAAATTTCCACAACTCTTGCTCTGACTTTAATATACCTTATTCAGTTTTTGTGATGGCTGTCTAAAATGGGTAGAATTATTGCAGTTATTTTTCTGCTCACAGAGAACTAGCACTTTTGAATGCTCGAAGTATGCCGGTCCTAGGTAGACAGAGAGACATTGACTTTGAAAAAATTCATTATCCGCATGTTTATGATTCCCGAGCTGAAGCTATGAAAACATCAGCATTCATTGGGGGTGCAAAGGTATGTGTTTGGTGCATGACCCTTCTTGAACAGTACATCTTTCCCAGTGAATAATGTGCAGCAGGGTTCCCTTTGTTCCCTTAGAGATTCTTCTCCTTATCAGAGTCCAATGCATGAAGCAGTGCTTCTTTGCAGAGGGTTTTAAGCACTTTCATATATTCAGTTTTTATTTTGACTCTAGAAGAAATAATCTTGTTCTCAACTCATGTGTTTCCTTTTATTTCTAGGGTCACTTAAATCATTAAAATACTGTTGTTCTGTCTTTTGGAAACCATTGAATTGACTTTAACAAAATGAATGCTTTACGAAATTCTAGACTTAATGGCTTTTGAAATTTAATAAAATGGAGTTACCTTTTTTTGTCTTTTGGGGACTATTTTCTGAGTAGTAAAACTGATTATTTTCCATTTTGGGGGTTCAGTGCTATCTATAAAATGAATCAGTGAGAATTGCTTTTATTTTGGATACATTTTTTGAAGGAAAGTAATAAACCATTGTTCAAAGTGGGTTATACGTAATGACACTTTCTGTTTTCATACTTTCAGTTAATTTTCCTGTAATACTGTTTTAGGTGTTCTTACCAGAGGCAGTTCAGAGAGAAAACAATAAAATGTATGAAGAGGTGAAGATCCCCCATAGTGAACCAATGCCTATTGGCATTGAAGAGAAAATTGTTTATATTAAAGACTTAGATGAGGTGAGTAAGCCATTTCAAAGATATTAAATTAGTTTTTACTTTGTGTTACAAAAATTTAACTGAAAAAGATTACCAATTAGTACTGTGATATGTGATGTGTAAATGCAGCCAGTTAGTTTCTTCACTATTATTTTGAGAATATTTGTTGGGAGGTGTAGTTCAGTGATATAATCCCTTTCATGATGACTCAGATTCAAGAAATTCCTGCTCTAAACTGCTTGTTCATGAGTTGCAATTTTCAATTCCTTTGGCATTACCTGTTCAGCTATTTATAGTTTTGAGCTGTGATCTGAATCACTAAAATGAAAAGAAAAGATTATGGCAATTCCGTTCTCTTTCTGGAGACCACATGGAGAAGTGAGCCTGAACTTCTGTATCTTGACTTGTACAGGTTGGCTTAGTCACAAGCACAGCAGTATTTTGCAGTCCATCTGGTCTTATAGTACGATGCAGTTGTGGGGGTATTGAGTTATGGTGTTATAGACCCCATATATGGTATGGGGTGCAAAACCTCCTGGAACAGTGGTTCTTTAAGCAGAAGGCGGCAAATCATTATCAGCAAAACTTTGATGATAGAAAATAGAGGGCTGAGAGGAAAAATGTGAGTAAAACAAACATTAACTTCTTAACTTTTACTGATCTAAAATGGTGAAAAAGCAGAGGTAAGGGAACTAAATTTGTTGTCAGTATTTACAGGCTAGAACTTGCAGTACTCCATCATGTGTACCTACCCACTCCTCATTGTATATCTCGAATCTGTTGATGAATGGAAGATTTGCTATTGATTTGAACAGTTTGAACAGGGACATAAAAAGCAAGCTGTATGTACATATGAAGAAGGTTTTATGTTTCTTCTTCAGCAGCATACAACATGGAAAAATGTTTCCTACTTTTTTCCCTGTGGGAAAACAGGAAATAAGAATATAAATCTAAATCTAATACAGTTACCCAAAGCACTTCATTGGGGTTCTGAGTAAAGATTATGTCTTGCATAGAGATTTAACTCTTTTAAAACAGAATATAGTTTAATTTTAGAATCTGAATCTGTTCTTTTGTGCTTGGGTGACAGTACCTAATGTCATGTTTATGAAGTGACTGACAACTTAACTAGATAGAAAAGTTGAGCCACTGCAGCTATAAAATGTGACATTTTATATGACAATTTTCAGCATGACAGCTTTTTGCAATGAAATGTCTTTCTCCTAAGCTAAATACTACCTACTAACCTGTAAACTTTTTGCGAGAAGTACCAATATTTCAGTGGACTTGTTTCAGAAAAAGTATAGCTCGGACAGAAAATAAGTAAATAAATCTGTGATCTGAACTGCTTCACCTCCTGCCACAGTCTAACTCTACCTGTGTCATCTCATATCCTTTATTTCCTACCGCTGTTGCGTTGGAGCAGGAGCTCCTGGTTTGCATGGAGGGTGCTGTGCTGCTCTTCGGGAACATCTCTAGTGTTCAGTGGCAGGAGGGTGCACTGTGTCCCACAGAAGGAGTGGCAAAGGGGAAGGGTTCTCCCTTTACTGGAAGGCAGCTAATCCCACCCCCAACTCGATTTGTAGATAATTATTCTTCTTGGCATTTATTATTATTTGGAGAGTTTTCAACACAGTACAAGGATGCGTAGCTTGTAAGTAGCTGGTTGGTCACACCAGTTTAGTCTGAAGTATTGTGGTAGTACTGCTTGTGAAAGACGCATGCTAGCTAGGTTGTTTCAATAATGAGAACATAAAAAATGGAGTAAGCGCAAGCTTAGATTTATTAGCTTTGGCTGCTTGACATGCAGCTTGACCATTAGTGAAATATATTTTTTGTACTTACTAGAAAGGTGGTTTTGCCCCAGCCTTTTTGTCAAATAAATGTACCTTTAAAGTCGTAAACTCAGGTCAGGGAAAGTTCCTCTTCAAGACTGAAAACAGGTTTTCTCTAACAAATTGCTGTTGGTGAAAAATGACTTCAGCTTTTACCTGAAGTGGGTATTCAGGGTAGCATTTATTTCTGTTTCATGTTATTGCCATTTCCTTTTACTTGGACTACCGAATGGTCTAAATAAGATGTGGGTTTTTTTCTCTCTGCACTATGTGAAGGAATTATTACGAAATCAATATTCCCATTTTTCCTGTAATGTTTTCTTGGTTTTAGAATTGTACAAGGTAAGTCTACTGAATAAAGTATGGGAGTTTTTGCATAAATTACATTTTTCACATCCAGAATGTTGGACCATTTATTCCAAAGTTGAACTTAGTGTATATTTCAGTTGCATATTTTCCAAACAGCAATTGACAGTTGGACTGAATTGAATAATTTTTAAAAATACTTTTAATTTTATTGAAGTCTTGTCATTTGTCCAATGAATTACACTAAAAAGTTGCTCTGAGGAAAGTTTACAGGTTCTGTAATCATTAGTTCCAACTTAAGAGAAGGAAAAAACCCATGTAGGTCAAGCTACAATGTTTTTAATAGCTGGTAATGTATATTAGGAATTGCAGTCTGTCTTCATGTTTCATGAGTGGGGGTCCAAAGAAAATTGAACATGTGCAGTAACAGGTTAACAAGAATACTAAAGTTAAGGTTCTACACTGATGTTAATCTTAAAGCCTGCAAGTTCTGGCTTAATTTTCTTCAGTATGTGAGTTAATGAGTATTTTGTCATTACTTTAGAATTCCAGGTGCAATGTTTACAATTTCCGCATCAAATTGTTGGAATATCTAATTTAGCCTCAGCTGAGGCTTTTGTGCATTGTTTTAAATTGTCTGAATAAATACCGTTGTGTTGGTTGAAAGCACATAAAAATATGTGCTTCATGCCAAACCAGCAGTTTACTGTCTATCTTGTGTAAAATTATCATCTTTTCCATTAAGAAAATCCTGTTTCTTATCAGAAATAGTTTATTAACTCTTCATCAGAAAGATCTGTTGCTATGATGTGTAACCTGTAAAGTGGTAGTCTGTTTTTAAAATTTACCTGTAACCTGATGTTGGATAAGTATAAACATGTGCTCTGTTGCTGGGTACCTAATTCACTGTTGGAAGATGCTTGATGTGCTTGAATGAACTCATTGAATGTAATATTTTTAAAATGTGACTCACTTGATTGTGGCTTTCCAATTTTTAGGTAATACTATATGATTTCCTGAATGCTAAATAGTTCTTTTCCTTTCAGCAACAGAAAACATCTTCCCATGGTGATAAACCTCTTAAAAATATTTTGAAAATATTCTTACTTTATTGATACAGCCTGTAATACTACAAATGATACCATAGCATTTTTCTGGATTCATAAAACCTTTCTATTAGTTTAAATACTAATATTCTTTTGCTGCTAAGATGCTCTTCTTTTGTTCAACAGAATCACTGATTTTATTGCGTGCCAGATTATTAAGCTGATTTATTTGGGGTAACAACTTTAAAACAATAAATATCTAAATAATTTAAAGAGAGAAGGAGACTTGAGATAGTAACATCAAATAGACTTGGTATGGTAATTAGAATACAGGTACACTGCAGCGATAGCAAGGCTTTATGAATGTTGTGGTACAACTTTGAATTAATTCTGGAATGAAATGTGAAAGTCTGAATTCTTTGATTTAGCATGGCACATGGATGTCCCAGCTCCAGCGAGGCAGAGTTCTTAGGAACAAAGCTTGGAAGGATCAGGGATTACAACTACTCTCTCCAATAGCCATGAGTTTGAGAAGAAACTGTTAGTAGAAAACTAACACCAAAAGGGGAGATTAGGAATGAAGTAGCTAAATAATAAAAGAATAAATATGTAATCAATACTTCACAGATGGATAATTTTGTCTGATAATGTGAGATTACCATTCTAAACATGGTTCCACCCATATCTACTTCACCTGAAATGAGTGGTTTTGCATCTCTCTAGTCTGTATCTAAATATATAAAGCAGGTTTCCTAGAACATCAGAATAAGACCTTATGCTAGTGCTGAAATGAGAGAGAAAAGAATGAACTATCTCAGAAGAGGTATACTGAGGATAAAGATTTTCTTTTTTAAAGTAAAACACAAACAGAAAGGGAGTGTCATCAGGGATAGTGATAACAAGCCTGTTCTAAAAACAGGAAAGCAAGAAATAGAGATTGACATTTTTTTTTTCTGACAAAACCCATAATACAACTTCTTTTTCTGAGATGCACATCCCAGGTGTGTGCTAGCTCTTAAGAGCTGAACACAGTATTGGATATGTTCATCTCTTAGCCATTTCTTGGGTTTCCTCCAGAGCATTTTATTTTGTAACATGTACAGTTATTTTAAAATAACAGTTTGAAATGCAGTGGTACCTGTCAGTAAGGATTGTGGTATACCCCTAGCATTTGAAAACTGTGATTTTTGACTCGGTAAAAAGATGTGTTTGACACTTATGGTCTTTGAGAGGACCCGTCTCTTAACACAGGGTGAGAAATTGAAACTATTTTCTCTGAAACATCTCTGCATTAGGCATGTGTGACATGACTGGAGTCTTGGCCTTAATCCATGATGCTTCTTCCATTCACAGTCCGAGATTATCATAGACATAAAAAAGATGGTAATATATAAATTTCAGATATTTTAAAAATATGTTTCTAAAATATATTTATATATACACACAACATATGTATACAACATGTATATGGGGTGTGTGGATATATTTATATTCAGTATTAATGCAGAGTTGATCTTTAAAGTTACAGATGCTTTTTAACAGACCCATCACCATTATTTTATATATCTTCCCCTTTGCCTCCTTCAGCTTGCCAGATTTTTACTTTTTTATTTTTAAATAGAAAAAAAGATCTGTATGCAAAAAAGATAGTCAAGCCAATCTGTGTCCCTTATACAGATGTATGTAAGATGCAAAAAAGAGAGGAAGATGATGAGTAATTGGATAGAGACAAGAACGGAAGTACTATTTGTCCTGGTTTCAGCTGGGATAGAGTTAATTGTCTTCCTAGTAGCTGGTGCAGTGCTGTGTTTTTGAGTTTGGTGTGAGAAGAATGCTGATAACACTGATGTTTTCAGTTGTTGCTAATGTTTAGTCTCAAGTCAAGGATTTTTCAGCTTCTGATGCCCAGCCAGCACGAAGGCTGGAGGGGCACAAGAATTTGGGAGGGTACACAGCCAGGGCAGCTGACCCAAACTG
>JAVJGG010000013.1:17332171-17345502 GCA_035590195.1 Aviceda cuculoides | reverse complement strand
ACAGCCAGGGCAGCTGACCCAAAATGGCCAAAGGGATATTCCATACCATGGGAGGTCATGCCCAGTATATAAACTGGGGGGAGTGAGGATGGGGGGATTGCTGCTCGGGGATTAACTGGGCATCGGTTGGTGAATGGTGAGCAATCGCATTGTGCATCACTTGTTTTGTATATTCCAATCCTTTTATTATTACTGTCGGCATTTTATTGATGTTATCATTATCATTATTAGTTTCTTCTTGTCTGTTCTATTAAACTGTTCTTAACCTACGAGTTTTACTTCTTCTTTCCTGATTCCCTTTCCTACCCCACTGCGTGGGGTGAAGTGAGTGAACGCCCGTGTGGTGCTCAGTTGCTGGCTGGGGTTAAACCACAACCGATCTTATGTCAGATTTTATGAAGAGCAAAAAGCAGCTTTTACTGAGAAGCAGTCCATACATACTAAAACAATCTGTCAATCCACTGTTGTGAAAGTAATGCCATAGTTCACCTTTTGGGGATGGGGAGGAATTAAGGTAAAGGAAGCAAATACATCATGCCGCTCGTGCGTTTTGGAGCTAGGTGTTGTATAACTGATCAGATGTAAGCCTGTATTTGCTCAAACTACATCCTCCTTGGCCTATTGATATCATGTGGCTTTTATTTCTGGTATCGTGTTGTGGATTGAATTGCTGTAATGTGATCATTTAAAAGCAGATTATTTTTACAGAAATGAGAAAAAACATTCACCAGGGAAGTATAATGAAAACATGTTTTTATTATTGTCTCATAAGAATTGGGAAGTAATGCAGATACTTTCTTAAAATTTTGGGTTACCAGAATTATTGAAAGAATTCATAGATAGTCACTTGCACCCACATTTTCACATTGTACAGTGGTTTCCCTGATTTAAAAAAAACAACCAACGCAACAACTTGCAATGTAACTCTCTTATTCCAAAATAGCATTCTCTGTCTACCTTTGTGTTTTGGTAGGCTCACAGTAGGTTTGTTTGCTTTGGTTTGACACTAGGCAAGTTTGGTTCTTTTAGAATCAGGCTGAATGAAGGTTTCCTTTGCAGTATATGCTGTCTGAGCTCTTCTACACAAAGTTTTCAGATAATTTTTCACCTTTGTGAAAAGTAATTTTTTTCTTTTTGGCCAATAGGCTTCTCCTTGCTGTTCAGCTATAACCTAAAGCCTTTCCCTTTAAGACACTTGTAGTGTCTTAATATTGACTGCTTAAAATATGATCTGATTATTTGTTCTTTAAGTTGCCTTTGTCCTAGTGTCATGTGCAGTTCAGTTGAAGACATTTTGTATTCTTGTGCTTTTATTCTTTTTAAGATTATCAAGGCTTTTGTCTTTTTTCTTTAAACATCAGTTTCTAAACACTACTAGGATAGTATATTGTAAAACATATTACAGCTTTATTTATTTTTTGTATTGGCTTATCTGTTTACACACTCATACAAGAGCCTTTTAACATCTTAGAGGTTTGACGGTTGTGTTGTGTGAACAAGCCACATTTAAGATACTGGATATATTGAGGGTGGCTATGAAAACCTGATAAATATGCTCTTTGTTGTGTCAGTTGTGTCAGTCTGGGTTGTGTTTATATGCACGTTTTTATTTTCAAATTCTTGATATTAATGACAACATGAAAAACACTGATAAATGCAGATACAGCAAGAAAAAAATCCTTGTGAATATAAAATAGTATTTTCAAATGTCCTTTCATTAGTCAAGTCGTAATTGAAAATAAAACAGATCTTCTCATTTATAGATACTCTGTTTATTCTAAACAATAGTAATCTACAAATTTTTTTTATTGAAAAGAGTTCTGAGTTATTTCTTCTTGGGCAGTATAAGTTTGAAGACGAGAACAATTAATTTAAAATATGGGTCAAAGTCTAATAGAATATCTGTATAGGTGAATATAGAGAACTTAATTTCTTTTAGTCTGTTCTTTAAACTAGCATGGCTGTGTATGATATATGAAGCAAAAATTGCTGAAAAATACTTAGTAGTCATGTGAGAGTTGCATATTCTCACAGTTATTTGGGGTTTTGGTCACTCCTTTTCATGCAAATAGTAAATATGAATAGGGAAATGCACTTTTTAATATTAACATGAGGTAAAATTGACTGCGTCTGATTTCAATAAATGTTAAGCCTGTTTCATTTTCTACACAGCTGCCAAGTGTGTGTATATTGTGTAGTGCTGCCTCTGAAATGGTTGAAAATCTGATGGGAACACTTACAAAGGCAAACCAGTAAAGGGCACCAGCTGCTGAAAAGCACCTGTTGAGCCACTGTGGGAATAGATGCATCTGCCTGTAGCTACAAGTAATCTAGCAAAGTACCTGCTTTTACCTGTCAGGATTTAATTTTGTGTAAAGATTCAACCAATGAAACTAATCCTGAATACTTGAAAAGAAAAAAAAAAAAATGTGAGGCCGTTTTTTTGTGCAAAAGAGCACCACTTCTGAGCAGTAGGAGTCTGTGAGAGCCTCTCATTCGCATAACTATTTTATGTTTTTGTTTTAATAAAAACAAACCCAGATGTGCAGCCAAAAGTCTCAGCTACAGTGTGCATAGTGTCTTACTAAAGGATGCAGTCAGTATGGAAGGGATTATGCTACCAAAGAGCAGGCTTCCAGATTTTGTTTGGCTTAGTTTGAGAGATGGATCTCAAGGGGGAGCTGTGAGAGTGTATGCTTCTTTTTTCATTGTAGCGTATATGATTCATTGTGGATAGTAATGTGCACACAAAAATGTGTTTTACAGTCAGAAGTCATTAGACAAATTTCCCAAATATTTTTTAAAACTGTTGTAGTTTTTGTCTTTTGATCCTTGAACTTTTATTGTTCCCACACATTGATGACCTTACCACACAAGTTCATCATCCCTTACCTACCTTTTATTGGCCTGCGGTAGATCAGGTAGAAAAACTTCTGTCAGTGCTGCTGGTTTAGCTGGGATTTGGGAGAATAAAATAGCTGTGTTCTTGTAGAAAAAAGACTGGTTGTGCTTGTAGTCTTCCCCTGTAAAATTTAGGAGAAAGTTGTTTAACATCTATATTGTAAAACAGTGCTGCCTTCTTGGTTAGCAGTGGTGTGAAATTAACTGAAATAGAGAAGAAAATTGAGTTGTAGAAAGATTATGACAGCAATAGTTACTCCTCTGGGAATATTCTTCTCTTTGCCATTCTTTCATTTTTACTTGATGTGTTAAAATTATTACTAGTTTCAATTATAATTACCCTTCAGAGCACTCTGTTAGTTTTTCTGGGTTTTGTTAGGTATTATTAGGAAGAAATAGTTTGTCATATGTTAGGGGCAAGCTAAAGTAAATTGTTTGAAAATATTATGAAGTGGCTTCTACGTTAACATTTTAAGTATTCGTTTCTACATGAACAGTTAGAACTGATGCCTTTGTGTGCAGAAAAATGTATTGAATTAATTAAGGTTTATTTAAAAATAAAAATACTGAAAGATACCTATACTTTAAGAGTGTATAATAATATGAAGTGCTGTTACCCTGCTCGTAAAGACAGGTGTAAATTTGCTTTCAAAGGAACTCAGTATTTAGGCACCAAATTGTGATGTTCAACTGACTGTATATTGAGTGACTTTTAGTTATGTATTAAATTTTGTAGACTAAAACTAATGACCAATAAAAATCCAAGAAGCATTTCAGGTAGACATGTTCTGCCACAGTGCAGCTGCATGTAGCTCAAGGACATACAGCTTTCTGGTTCATGGCATTTTTTTCCTCTTGTACTTAATCAGTCTAATATTTGAAATCCAGTTATAGCTACTTGGTGACTTTGGAGCCAACTGTTATGTTTGTTGACGTCATTAAGTGATCACAGTAAGTGAAATATTTAAATTGAGAAAGCAATTTGTGAAATGTTCATTTTTCATTCTTTACCAAGGTACGTTTATGTCATTGACTGTGTATAGAGACTTTTTGGTGTAAAGCACATACAGAGAACTGTAGAGTTTTCTAATGAAGACAACTCAAAGCAGTTTTAGTCATTTTGATAATTAAGACTGGAGAGTTGAATAATGCACTTCTGCTCCATCGTGTTTAGGGGATAGCCATTTCTCAATGGACTTTCATAATATGAGTGTTGAAGAAGAATGTAGTAGGCTCATTTACTTTGATAGCATACCTGAAGGCAAGCTTTCATTCTTGGGAGTGATCAGTCTTCAATTTAAACAGAAATGCAAGATAGTATTTTAAATTCTAATTAAAATTATACTCAAGATCAAAATTGTTTTTCACTCATAAGAAATGTAATCTCAAAGTAAGAATTTTCAAAGGTGAGGAAAGTGTATGCTAATTCTAATATGCTGTAACATTTAAAAGATTAACTCTCGCTGAAAATTTTTTAGACAAATTATAGTTTGTCTGGTTTTAATGTTTGTCTTTAATTAGCACAAGTGTCAGTACTCTCTTAGACGCATGAATCTTTTACCTAGGATAAGAATGTCCCGGGTCTTCCAGTAAGAGAAGTGGGACTGAGATTATCCGTCAAGGGATTTAGTTAGAAATCACCAGATAGTTCTAAATGTTTTTAGGAAGTTTTGTGATAGAGGAGCTACATGACTACACCATTGACTTTATATCCGATAAGCTATTCGTCACAGACTTGCAGTTTCCATTAACCTCAAGATCACACAGTAACTGCTAATACAGTGGAAGTTTTAAAATTTTCAAAGAGTAGTAATTGTTGCTCCCTTTTGTTCTGCACACTCAAACAAGTAATGTAAAGTCTCTTAAAGCAGGAAACAGATTTTTGTGTGTGTGTGTGTTTTGTATCTTATACTAACAACATACTTTTTCTGAATTCTAACTGGAAAATTAGAATTATCCTACCACTTAATCTTTCAGTCAGAATATTGGAACTGAACACATCAAGTAAGAGTGAAGTTATTTTTTCTTTTTATATGAATAAATAGGTGTGTTTTGTATAATAATAGCAATGCTAATAGTAGAACTGTTTCTTTCTTCTGTAGCATATTGGACATTAATCTGGAGAAGGGAAATAGGAACTTTTCGTTTGCAGGAAACAAAATATAGAGGAAGAAGATTTTATTTAGCTATTCATAGGAATTACTTATCATTGAAAATAATATAATGAAGGAAACTTCTGTGCAAATAGTCCTCCTTCTCTGCTTTTGTCACCTGAAACTGAAAAGGATGGGGATTTTTCCCTGAGTCATCTGAGACTCCATAGGAGTTAATTTCCTGTGTTCCTGATTCTCCTTCCTCTTGCTTGTGACACCTGTGGACCTTTGTCCTTCTGGACTTATAAGCATGAGACTGTCTCCCTGCCCTGCGTACTCCTTAGATGGAGACTTTGGGGCTTGTCAAATGTATCTTTAAGCTAAATAAGAATGCCTCTCAAGTTTTGCATCAGTAATTCGCCTACATCAGAAAAAAAGACTGTTTTGCGTATCAATAGCTTCTATACCAGCAAAACAGTGTGGTCCAGTTGTAACCTGCAGCATGTATCATTTTCAAAGTACATGTGAAAGCTCTGTTAAATGTGTAGTGCTATTTGCAAAACAAAAACTGTTTTCATCAGCTTTTCAGTTTTTGTGGTTCTGTAGTTTTCAGTGTATTAATTTTCTTTTCACCTAAATCCTGAGAATTGCTGAATGGAAATGCCCAGATGCAGCCCTTTAGAAAGTTTTGTGTCTTTATCCTGACCCATACCTTATTCATTCACATAAGTCTGTGTGGTATGGGAGGGTCTGGACTTTGATCCCTTTTGTGTGATGTCTGTCTCTTCCTCATGGTCACCATTTTTCAGGTTTGGACAAAAACTGTCTACTGTTTTCTGTCAGTACTCTCCATCCCTGCTTGTTTTTCCAGTTATCTGTCTAGACTAGTTGCAGTAGCCACACCTTTTTTGAGATGAATGTATGCCCTCATCAACACAACTTCTTGCTTAGAAATCTTTTTCTTTTTTTCTTTTTTTTTTTTAAATGTTAGTAGTGACATACTTTCAATACTGCAACAAGAATATGGAAGGAAAAGAATAAATTAGATGTCTCTTGATATGATGCAGTTGTTTCAACATTCTGCCAACTAGTTCAGAAATGGCGATTCATGCAAGAATTCAATTTTCAAAAAGTAGTTCATGTGTACTTGTGTATCATATCATAATCTCTTTATTTGGGAAAACTTAGCTAAAACTGGTTTATATTGGTTGCATAAAAGGGCTTCAGTTTTTATGCTGCACGTTAGTGGAATAACTTTTTTCTCACCAATGGCCAGAACTTAGATAATTCCCTTCACGATGCCCTCATTATCTTTCCTTCTTATTTGTTGGGTTTATCCCTTTGTCTTGCAGTATCTATACTCTTGAACAACTAGAAAAAGGGTTTTCTGTATTAACTCTTTAATTACAGTTATTTTTGAGACAGTGTGCCTCTAACCGTGATTTTTTTTTTTTTTTTTTTTTTCCTTTTAAAGAGATGCACTATGTTTCCCCAGGGGAATAAATTAAGGGAGCGATATGCCATCAGCAGAGCTAGGAGTCTGTTTTAGTTGTGTATAAGTGTAAGAAATTATGAGAGTGTTCTCTGAATTGAAAAAAAACAATACCTGTAGAATAGGCTGCGGTATATAAACATCAGTTTCCTCATTGCTCCATCTAGAAGAGTCAGGGACATGATGGTAGTGGAGGTGTCAATAATAGCAGTCCAGGATGAACCTTGCTGTAAAGGTTGACAATATTTTAAATGTTTTAAACTTTTAGAGATTTTTGTATTTCACTCTTCCATGCTCTTAGCTTTGTATAGCATTAAGCTTTTTTAGAATTTCAGAGAAAAGAAACCCTCTTTATTTCATACTGTTAATATGGATGAAGTGTGAGTGAATTAAACTCAAATCCTTCTATCCTCGTAAAATGTTAACTTCTGATGTTATTAGGAAATGCCACAACTGTCGCCAATTTTCCTTTTGCCATTTTCCTACTAGCTGCATTACTTCAAGGTAATTTTTGTGTGAGATTCACAAATGGCATCAGAAAGCTCTAAGTGAAGTCTGTGTTCTGATCTCCATTTCATTGCTATAATCTGGAATAATTCTCTTGACATCAGATACTTTTGAGTTTGCAATAGTGTCACTGAAACCAGAATGTCACCTGTGTGTCTATTTGGATGCCAAAATTTATGTACATTTGCTGTGCTGTAGAAATAGTTGCTTTTATGGAAAAATCTTTCTGAAACACTTTGTTATCCATTTCCTCAAATCAGATCACCAGAGGGTATAATCATTCTGTCTATAATCTTTTGTCATATTATAACTAGGCTGGGGAACACAACAGTTCTCCCAGTGAGAGGAGGAGTTTCTCCAAGCTGTTTCAGAGCAGTGAAAGCCTTGGAGCTATGGTGCTTTCCCATCATTTCCATCAAACTGATTTTGGGACTATATATGCAGAAGTGTTTGGTTTTCATCTATACATTGAACCAAAGAATATTTCTTGATGTTGTATTTTTAATACAACAATATGTGGTTGAATAATTCAGAAATCTCTAGAAAAGGTATGGCTGCTGCAGTTGTTTGTATAGTGTAGCTCGTCAAGAGAATAGTTTAGATAATGTTGGTGGCAATGTATCTAGACTTAAAAGGATTTTTGCTTAAAATACTTCAGGCATGTTAGCTCTTAACTGTCATATATTAAGTTAAGTATTTTTCCTAAAAATTCTTGCTTTTGAGTAGATCTCTCTTCTTTCTTCAAGAGAGCAGATGGTAGGACTGATGATTTTTTTTAAAAAAGAAAACAAAACAGACATGGGGGGGTATTCTTTGAATTTTTTTTTTTTTTTTTAATTTGGGTTTTTGTTTTTTTTCAAGGATTGCCTATGTTACCATAGTTAGTAGGAGACTAATACACTACTAGATTTCACTGCAGTTTGTTTTTAATGGATCTGTTCTGGACTTCCTCTGGATGGAGACTGGTTCTTCTCCAATCAAAGAGCTTTAAGCAGAGGTAATCTTTTCATATATAATGAACATACATATATATATATATATATATGTTATTCCCCCCACCTCCACAGGATAATTATTTATTCTTGTGAACTCTCTGTCAGAATCTACAAAAATTTTACAGTGTTTGTTTTGAGTTTAATGACATTAATATAACTTGAAAGCATGAAAATTTCCCTGGTTTCTGATGGCTACTGCTACTTAAATACCTATTGCATTAACCAGTGAATGTGGTGATAATTTTAAAAATCAACACTCTGTAGTTTTCTAAAAGGTGACGTTTAATTCAAATTAAAAACATACTCAAGAATGTCTCATGGGTTGTGATTCTGTGTTCTATAGGATGTCAGAGTACAATTTTATGCTTATGGTTCATTATCTGTCATTTCTGGGAATTTCTTCTGGCTTTTTAATCTTATTAAGGGACCGGAGCATCTTTCATGTAAGGAGAGGCTCAGAGAGCTGGAGAAGAGGAGGCTAAGGGGGAATCTTACCCCATATAAATACCTGATATGAGAATGATTAATAAAGAGGGAGGCAGACTCTCCTTAGTGGTGCCCAGTGACAGCACCGGGGCAATAGGCACAAATTAAAACACATGAAGTTTTGTCTGAACACAGGACAGTAATTTTTTACTGTGGGGTGGTCAAACACTGGTACGCCTTGCCCAGAGAGGTTGTGGCATCTCCACCCCTGGAGATACTTAAAACCCAACTGCACAGTCCTGGGCCACCTGGTGTAGGTGATCCTGCTTTGACCAGGGGGGTTGGACTAGATGAGTTCCAACCTAAATGATATTGTGATCTGCAGTTACCACTAATAGTGACATGGGTAGCCATATCATGCAAGACTTGCTTTTAGGTCTAGTCTAGTCACTTGTAGCACATACAACTTTGAAACCAGCTGCTGGTTCTCTGGTGCCTTTTGTTACTTGCATCTGTCTAATGTATTTTACTCCAAGCTTTCTTTATAGCACATAACTCTTCAGGTGCTACACTTTGGATGCAACATAATTTGTACTTACTTGAAGAAACTGTAATGCTGATTATGGCCCAAAGCCAATCCTAAGCCCGATTTGGTACGCTTGTATAATTTTCGTATCTTTGTGTATGCTACTTGTTCCTACAAAAATTGTCCCCATAAGTCCAATGAAATCTCACAGATATGATTTGGTGGTAAATGGAGCAGATCCAAACATCATGCAGTTTTTCTTCTACGTGTTATGAGCCTTTGCTTAAAATGTATATATGCGCTTTGAAAGACAACATTTCAGTCTTTGGGGCAGGTAGGAAATTATATTCTCAAATAGCACTCCTAAGATAATATAAAAATAATATTACCTTTATGGCATTTATACTATGGTAGTTATATTTTTATTTATTATTGTTCCTAAATCTCATGAGCTACCACCTGCCTGAAAGAAGCAGAATATGAAAAGTATCATCAGGAGAGGGAGGCTGTGGAAGTCCCCAGGTATAATGTCCATGTTTATTTCTGAGCGTACCTTCAGTAACAAAACAGGATATACACTGGCACAGAAGTGCTTTAAATACATACATGCATAATTAGAAAGCAGGGGGGACTACTAAATGTTCATAATTTGGAGGGATAGTGGGAATGTATTTAGTAAAATGTGTATGTGTATATACATGTATATATACACATATATATTTGTGTATGTGTGACTGTGTATGCCACACACATAACCAAAAACATTGCAAAGTACAACAAAAGGGAAAGATGACCAAGAGACTATTTATATGTCAGGATGAGAAACATCTCAACTTAATTTCCTGAATTTTATGGATTTTTTGCAAAACAGCATGGGTTAGTCATGCTATTACCAGTTAGATCAATTATCTTTTTAACTGAAAGTACAATAGAACAACTGACTACAGAATGGGATTTCCTGCACCTGAAATATGTAAGGTACTTTGATTAAAATATATCTACAATAAAATTAAGCTAATGACTAGGGAAAATGCTGAAAGTTTAAACTTGGTTTATGAATGCAATGGATTATCTTTGATAAATGGGTAGTAATGTTATTATTTTGTTATAGTATGACAGAAGTCATCAACATAGAACATTGATTTTAGTTTGGTTTATGCTATGGAAATTAGTACAGATGACTAACATTTTTTTCAGACCATGAGAAAATTTGCGTAGTATTAAATGAAAACTGAAAATGAATGCAGACAAGACATAATCTCTTTTAGAATGAGGAACGTAAAGAGAATGTCCTGTAGATAAATCAGTAAAATATAATTGTAAGAGAGATAACACCCAAACATATTTTCTGGATAAATTGCTAAGAATTAAATATGGTGTGGGTTTGGTTTATTTTTTTTTAATGTTGTTCTGTATAGATTAGATAAGACATATTATGTTATGTCTATGAATGCCAATCTTGAATTTAGAAGCTGCTAAAATGCTGGCGTTGTACCTTGAAGTGGACTTAAGAACACACTAAGCCACAAAGTGAAAACTTGTGATACTGAGGTTGATTGCATCTGACAAGCTGTTTCTGTCAACTAGTGTTAGTGCATTAAGTGATACGGAGAGTGAAAGAAGATCTCGGCTTTTAATGGAACTTGTAGTTAGCACCCTTTCGTTCCAGATGAGGTAGAGTGCTATAGACTACATAGATAGACTACAGCAGGTTTCACAGGTATGCCTTGGGAAAAACAGTGAGTGTCTTCTGTATCATATTTATTAAACTGAAGAACTACAAGGTCAGGCTACTGAATTGCATGACTAAAACTCTGTCTAAAGTGCTGATGGCCTGTGCTATTTAGAACAGACACCGTTACTACTGTGTTGTTAAAGCAGTTGTGTCTCTGAGCTGTAGCTTGCCTGCAGACTGAATCATATGGACTCATTCATTAATGTTACTTTAATGACTTTAACAGTTTTGTCCTATTTTCAAATTGCTGTTGGAGCACCAACACACAAATATCTTTTTAATGAAATGGCTAATTTAGATTATCCGCATTCAATGTAATCTTATTTACTCATAAATGCATTAGTTGTAATACTAAATTCCTTGGGAAAGAATTGGAAAGCTTACTGAAGTAAAAATAAAGGGTTTATACATTCATCTCAGAGCTGCCTTGAGTATCATCTGGTTTGTGGAAAGAGTTGCTTCTCAGTGGTCTTTCACATTGATTCATGCTTATGTAAAAATGGCACCGCCTTAGGCATGAAATTGTGTTTGTTGAGAATAGCACTCGGGATTGTATTCTGCTTAAACTTCCTTTGGTTTGTGTAGAATTCTAGGGATAAATAATCTGTAGAATAGAAAGCTGAAGAATGTTTACCTTCAGTAAAAAACAGATTTCTGCCATCCAGTGGCTACCAGTCTTTTAAGCAAGAAGGGATTTCACTGGTTTATCTGAAAAAGAATTGGTATGTAGAAGTCTTGACTGACATTAATATGCCAGAGAGGAAAAAAAAATGTTTTCGGCTTTCAAACTAGTTAGCCTGTGCAAATGACGAACTAAAATAGGAAATCTTCTAGTACATTAGTCAAACTGTGGACTTCTGTGTATACTGTTGCTTTTCTGTCCGCCGTCCTTTTTTTTCATACTGATTTTTAAGGGCAGAACTACTGGTTTTGGATTATCCACTTGTACTTACTGTTTGGAATAAAATGAAGTTTTGGGAAAGGGTAACCTGTAATGTTTTTTCAACCAAATGGGGAGTTCGTCTGGAGAAGTCTTAAGATACTGTTTTTCTCTGGAATTCCTTTCTCTTGTAGCTTTTTTAAATCCTTAATATGTTCCTGCAGAGTCACCTTTCAAAGGATATTATGCATTGACTGTGAACTGGGATTGTGAACGTTGTATATTGATTTGTCAGTGCCTGCATTTTTCTTTTGAGTTGCTTGAAAATTAATTAGTGTGTTGAATGAAAGTCTAGATTTTAGTCAGAATACCATTATTAAAAAAAAAAAGAAACTTCTAGTTCTTAACCAGACTTTTATGGGGTTTATTTTTTATTAATCTTTAGTCCACTATTAATGTTCCTGTTACAGTAGGCTTAGCATCTTTCCAGAAAACAAGCTGAGGTTCTTTTTTCTAATGTGTTACACAGCTTCCTCTGGTGCTTCTGGAACATCTGTTTGTTTATTGCTGCTTGCCAAGTCAGTCTTAATCCATGCTATTACTACTTTCCAATAGGAAAAAAGACAGGAATTTATTTTTATTTATCTAAATATTTATTTATTTATTGTTGCTAACAAAAATATGTAGCCCATATATGATGGAGCTACAGTATATGTAATTTCTTCCAAATGTAGAGGAAAAAGATGTCTTACACTGCCCACTTAATGATTAAGAGAAGCTAGAACAATATATTCCTACAGGCAATAGTTTAAGAAAACACTCAGTGACATACTTTATTTAAGGGTAATAACAATCACACAACTGTAAGGCGACCTGTATATGTAAAGCCACGCGTGTTCAACTATGTGACTGTGAAAAACACCTGTCATTCTTTTCTGAAGATACTTAGAACGGACTTCATTTAGACAACTATGTTTCTGCTTTTGTTTAAAAACTACTTCTTTAAATACATAATTTACACATTGTGCAATGTAGTGTTTTGTTAGTTCAATTCTGTAATCACCAGTTGTGTTTGCAAGTCTCTCGCCATAGATCCTTTATTATAAACACTCTAAACAGTGTTTATCAGTGTGAACTTTATAATAGCTTTTAAAACCAATTAGATTGGGAGGGAAAAGGAAATATATAACCATTTCCAAATCTCAAAATGAAGTAACAGGCAAATTAGAAACCTAAAATGACTAAGGAGGCCATAAAAATAGCTGATTGAACCCTGATAGCACTAATGTAATCAGCAGGTCTCCAGGAAACCCATTAACACTTTGTAATAGCCTCATTCATGAAGGTGAAATGAATTTTGAAGACGATACACCAGGTAAACATTATGTATACAAAACTTCGTGCGAAACAAATAAGATTTCCCCCTACAATCTTGCAAGCAGAATAAACTGTGGAAGAACATTAATAATGAAAACTGTTGTAATCCTGACATTCAGCCACTTAAAAAATTGAAGAAACTTTATGAAAAGTATTGGAAGTACTTGCAATAGATACATTCCCCCCCCCTCCCAAGATACTTAACAGTTTACAATAGATATTTGAATATATTTGAGATCTGTCAATCCTGTGATTGACAGATCTCAAAAATAATACAGATGCAATCCATGATTTGAATGGAACTAATTTTTGCAACGTTGCTTTCCTGGTTTCAGCTGGGATAGAGTTAATTGTCTTCCTAGTAGCTGGTACAGTGCTGTGTTTTGAGTTCAGTATGCG
>JAVJGG010000013.1:17316572-17326673 GCA_035590195.1 Aviceda cuculoides | reverse complement strand
CATACTGAACTCAAAACACAGCACTGTACCAGCTACTAGGAAGACAATTAATTCTATCCCAGCTGAAACCAGGACAGCATCAATAATAGTTTTGCTTCTTTGCTCTTCAAAACATTGGAAAGGTTAAAAAGGCAAAGATATAAAGTCCAAAAATTCTGGGACTCTGAAATACTCGGGTTTTGTTTTCTTTTGTTTGTTGTAGCTAGTCAGTCTTTCCTTATGATTAATCAGATTTGTAGGACGTGCAGAGGAGAGAGAATACTAATCCAAGAGTTACTGATGTAATTGCTGCTGTTGTTCTTGCAGACTCAGGAGCCCAGCAGTGGGCTTTGTTTTATTGCCACTTATCAGAGTGCAGAGAAGATACGTAGACAACTTATAAACTGAGGAAAGGGCACTTCCTTGCACTGGATCTTGCTTATTGCTCTTTGTTTCCTATGAAAACTCACGAGCTTTCTTTCGTCAACTGCACTTGAACCACCTTGTTGTCTAAGCAGGTTTCTTTCATTGCTTTTTACCCTACATTAAATTGATTCCTGCTTCAAAACTTTACTTGTAATCTTCTCTAATGTATACATTTCTCAGACAGGAATACTCTGATACGTGTTGCAGCTTTATTTATAGTTTCACAGTTGCTTTGCCAATCATTACCCTGCTTTCTAGCCTTTACTGGTGTAATAGATGAAGTGTCTGCGTTTAACAGTGAAGCAGTTTTTCCTGTAGGAGTTAACATTATAGCAGGTGGATGCATGCACACTTCAAATACACAGGGATAGTATATATAGTGTGGGGGATAAGAGGCAGAAGCAGGATCATCAACTGAAGTAGACACAGGCATTTCAGGTTGGATCACTGTTTCAAAAGATCTCAGCTGATTCTTCTAGGAAGCTGAAGGCCTGATATAAATCATCCGTGACAGTTGTCTTCTGCCTCTTTTCTGTGAGCAGTACATTTTCACTGTCTTCATTTTCATCCTCAGGTGAATCAAATCAGTCATAATGAAAGATGTAAAAATGAGATGATTGTCAGGTATTAGTTAGAAGTAGCACTTCAGCGTCAATCCTGATAATTTTCTCCCTCCTTTCCATCCCGCAAGCTTCATCCTTCATACTTTGCCTGTGCGTTTTTAAATATGTGTATTTCGTAAGTCATTACATGCATTTGTTATGCTTATTCTGATGAGGAAAAATTGCTTTATCTGACAAATTGCTAACTGTCTCACTTCTCAGGAATCCACCCTTAATGTACAGTAGGGTCTACCTTTATTACTTTTTCTACAAATATTGTTAAAAGATGAAAATGCTAGCAATTTAAATTTTCATTCCTTTTGTGATGGAATAAAATCCTTTCAATGTTTTTGAAAGATACGTCCATTAAAAAGGTCTGTAGTACAATTTTTCAGCAATAACTTTGGCTATGCTTTCTGTGCTGTCATTTATTATTCATCCAGAAGGCATCCATGTCTCTTGCTACTCCATACTTCTATGGTATTATACATGAGATGATTTTACTTCCATGTTGTTCCATACTATACTTTGAATATTCATTAACAGTACTATAGTTCCAACACGTACTTCAGAAGCCAAGCTTTTCAAAAAAGTTATTTCTAATTTTACCAGTAATGAAATTGCTTGATAAAGAAAAACCAAAATAAATCAAAATAATTGTTTTATTGACTCTTCAGTCAGGCTTCTAACCCGCTCCCCACACCTTGTGCAGTGAAAGCCACAGCTACTGCTTATCTAAGTGTAAGATATGGGATGCGTGTTAAAACTGTAAGAGTAGCATGATGCCTTAACTTGTACAAAACAGTGGTAGCCTCTAGGGAGTTGCAGAAATGCCTTTTGACCTTAGCAGTTAGTAACTTTTAAAGGTAGCGGGCATCAAATAACATGTAGGAGGTAATTTCTCTTTAATGTTTTATACATACATAATGTAAAACAAAATTAAGATCCTTAGCATAGCACAGTGAAAATTTATAAGAATTTCTTCCACCTGTATAAACTTTAAAAATATTTTTTAAAAATCATCCTGTTTAAAGATATTTTATTTTCTTTTTAAGGAAAGTTATTATACAGTTCTGTTGCATCTTCGGTTACTGTGAATATTCCTCCCCCTTAAACTAGTACCTCGGCAGTTTTGTACAAGGTGTGTTACACTACAGTCTTTGTCAACAGCTAGCATCCTAATTCAAATAAGTACATATAAGACTGACATTTTCAAGTTGGAATAAATATTTCTATCATGTTTTTGCTGTATTTTGCGCCTCAGACCTGCAGATATGAGCCAAACTTCTTTTATTGGTACTATGTCTCTTGCTTTGCCTTGAAGACTGCCAGACTGTCAGGAGCCTTGCTCGCTACAGATATGTCTTGGTGTTAAGGCCAGATTATCAGTACTTTCTGTGTTGCTAAAATTATGTAGTGGTTGAAAACAAATCAGCTCAAATTTTGAAAGCAGGCTAATTTCCCCAGCCTATAAACCTCTATATATCTCTGTTCCTTCCTTCTCATATTCTTGGAGTTAAAGGGATTCAGAGAGCAGGAGAAGGAAATTTACTGTCTTTTAAATAAATATTATGGGAAAATGAATCAAACTCTTATTGTGTGAATAGTCCTGATTCTGCCACTTCTGAACTATTGAATACTTTTTTTTGTAACTTTCTTGGAATATAGATTTTTTTTTTTTTAATAGGGGGAAGTATTTCTGTTATTGTTCTTGTTGATCAAGAAACTGATTATACAGAAAGCAATGTTATTCATTTAAAATATACTATTGGATTTTCAGTAGTGTTTACATAATACTAAAGTACTTCAAGGCCCACAAAAAGAGGTTTATACATTTACTGAACTGCAAGGCTGTGCCTGTCAACATGGGCCTGCCAGCCTTCACAGAAACAGACATTTCTAAATGTTAGGTTTCTGCAGGCCTCCAAATATCTCTTGTCTTTTTTCTGTCATGGATTTGGTAAAAATTACTTGCATGTCCAATTAAAGAAAGGGATATCGGAAGCAAACAGTGTATCTGACCTTAGTCTGTTTTCAACCTAAAGTGCTTCTAAATGTTTCTCCTTAAGGCATATTAGCAAGTGGGAAACCTAGAGCAGCATTCACTTTTTTTTTTAAACTGTCTTCTTTGTAGACTTTTGTAATTTTACAACCCTGAAAAATTCCAAGATGTTCACATAAATTGAATTCATAGCTTAACTTTGTTTGCTGTAGTGTCCTGCGTCAATTAAATACGCAGAGGCGCGAAGTGAAAGATTAGACTTTTTATCCATGCAGCCGAGTTTATTGAAAAAAAAAAAAAAAAAGAAAAAGTGAGGGTGTGTGAAGGAAGTCCTGCTAAACCTGGCTTGGATTGTCAGTTAGAAAACGGGCAGCTAGCTGTCATGTTTGTTCTCATAGCCTGTGTAAGCTAAAATTATGTTGCTTTCAGAGTTGATTCTTAACATGTCTCACACTTTGTGTAAAAACTATCTTAACATTTTGCTAAGAAACCATCCTTCAAAGCTTTGGATTTGAGAATTTGTATCACTTCCATTTGCCAAGTGCCGAACATGTTGAGCAGCTTAAAAATGTGAATGAATTCCAAGATCTCAATTAAGGAAAAAAAAAACCCCACCAATAACTAAGCAGAGTGTCTTTTCATCACCTTATAAGCACTTTGTGCTCGTTTTTGGGGTGTCTGTGCCCGGGCGCTGGCAGTGGGGGGCTGCAGGCCCAGCTGGAGCCGGCTGGCTCCGACGGACCCACCGCAGGGAACTGAGCCCCTCCGCCAGGCTGATGGTGCCTCTGTGAAAGCATATTTAAGAAGGGGCAAAACCACTGTGCAGTACTTGAGAGAGTATTGAGGAAAAAAGTGTGAAAAGCAGCCCTGCAGCCACCCAGGCCGGTGTGGAAGGAGGGGGAAGAGGTGCTAAAGGCGCCGGAGCAGAGATCCCCTGCAGCCCGTGGAAGAGGCCATGGTGAAGCTGATATCCACACTGCAGCCCTGGGAGGACCCCACACCGCAGCAGCTGCCCTAAAGCAAACTGTGGCCCTGGGAGAGCCCATGCAGGAGCAGGTTTATCCTGGCAGGAACGGTGGTCCATGGAAAGGACCCATGCTGGAGCAGTTTGTGAAGGACTATCCTGTGGGAGGGACCCCACGTTGGAGCGGGGGGAAAGTGCGAGGAAGGAATGGCAGAGATGAAGGTTTATGGATTGACTGCAGCCCCCATCCCCTGGAAGGTAGAGGAGTTGGGAACAAAGCAGTGAAGTTGAGCCTGGGAAGAAGGGGGACTAGGAGGAAGGGGGTTTTAAGTCTCATCTTTGTTGCCTCATTATTGTACTCTGTTTTTAATTTGCAATAAATCAAATTAATGTTCCCTCGGTCAAGTCTGTCTTGCCCATGACCATAATTGGTAAATGACCTCCTGGTGTTTATCTTGTCCCGTGAGCTTTTCTGTCCTGTTTTCTCCCCCTGTCCAGTTGAGGAGGGGAGGTGAGAGAGTCACTGGGTGGGCATCTGGCAACCACCAAGGTCAACCCACCACAGCTAGTTTTTAAATCTGGAATTTTTTTTAAATAAAGTTAGTGCTTTCATTGAAATTTTACTTTTGGTATTTTAAATATAACAGAAATGGTTTTTAGCTTATTGCAAATTTTATTAGCTGGTGATCTTTCTTTTTAACTTTAGCTAGCTATTTATACTGGAAATAAGAGTAGTTTAGAACAAAAGGGCAATTCTTATTGAAGAGCATGAGTAATACAACAGTACTGATAGTGGTTTTGAAAACACCAGTGTTGCAAATGAAAAGAGAATTTGTGTTAGCTGCATTTGCATTGGCAAATACATTTGTCTGATTACTGAACAGAATGCTTTTCTTGAGGAGAGGAAATAGCCTGAAGAACTGAATGTATTTTGACATCTCGAAGATTAGCTGATGAATTGTACTTGTGATGGCAAGGAAGAAGTGAGAAGTGAAGCAGAGACCACAAAAGCATCAGAGCTGAATAGGGCAAGTAGTTCTGAGAACGGCAAATGGCATCAGGACCTTTGAGTAATATGGATGATCTCTTTGATAGATTCTGTCAGCTGATAGACTCTGATATTAAGTCATGAAGGCTTTATTCCCTATTGGAATCTGATACTAATAAAAGGGAATAATGCTTTTTTCTTAAGTTCTTATCTGCAATATAAAACTAATCAAGTCTGAAACTATTTGATGCAAAAGAGGGCTATAAACTTGAGGTGCCTTCTGTTTCATCTATAGCTTTCTTTTTCTGATACACTATTTCTCATTTCCTGCACTTTAATAACATATAGAGATGCTTCTAGCTAAAAGCAAATAGTCAACTTGATTCCTGCTACTTTTCTTTTCCTATGGAAATGGAAATACATAAATTTTGTTAATATTTAGCGCATTATATTCTACGATATTCTGCTATATATGTGTTTCCCATTTCATGCATATGCAAAGCCCGCTGCCAGAAGCTGAATATGCATATATAGTAATTTACCTTATGGGTGTAATAAGTACATGATAGTGATTCTTTACAGTAGTTTCTCATTTACATACTTTTTAAAATAAACATTACCTACCCATTGCATGCACTTCTATGTTTATGTGTAACAAGAACTTACGACATCTTTGCATTAGGAAAAGGGGATAAAGGATGAGAGAGTATTTGAAATCAAAGGGGGGGGGGGTTGCACTTGCGAATTGGCAAAAAAAATTACTGATGACAGAATTATCACTAAATCATGTTAGACATTAAGGGTTTCTTTTTGACTGCAGGACTTATTTAACTCTGAAGCCATATAAGTAGACTGAACTGTGATAAATGTCATCAGTCTATGTAAGCAGCACTTTCAAGGTCCAGTTCTTCCAATAAAAAGGATTTTTGTATAAAAGAAAAATCTTGAAAAACAGGATTTGGTGGTGTGGGTTTATTTTTTTAACACTAATTTTCTTGACATTCTGTCCATTTCATAGGTTTGGGTAGGAATTAATGAGTTCTGCGGAGGTGGTCTTTAAGGGAGCAGTTATCAAGAAACACTCTTAAGCATTACTACTATGAAATTGTTTTAAATAGTGTGCTAAAAAGACCTTCTAGCCTGGCTTGATATACATGAAGTAAAACTAATATATATGGCTAAGAATTTGACAGATGTACGTGATAGCACAGGCAAAAATAATTTACTGGTTCATGTTTCAGTTACCCCCAAACCAGAGAAGAATTGAAGTGACTCCCTGATTTTGTGGGCTTTGCAGCATGCCCTTAATTGCAAGTAGGTTGGCCTTCTGGTTACATGTATAATGCTAAAATGTATGAAATTACATTACATTGTGAAATTAAAACATGGAAAATCATTGCATTTTTTATTCCTCCCAAAGCCTTATTTTCCACAAATATGTTTCTATTTCTAAACTGTGTTGATAAAGTAGCCTTCAAAATTTCTCGATTAGTAAGGTATCTATCAAACAGAATCTATAGGAACTTTATTTCTCACTTTATTGAATGCAGGGATGTCATCTTACCATGCACATCACTGTACTCATACAAAAATGTTTCAGTACGGTGACCAAGAATTATGCATTTTTTAAATTCAGAATATTAACTGAATAACTCTAATTCAGAATATTAAGCTCTTCTCTCTTAATAACAATTCTCAGGTTGTCATATGGTACCGCATTTTAACAGAAATCAAATGTAGGAGAACACTTTTATTTTTTAGATTGATATTGTCAATTGTTATCCCATTCATATTACCGTAGCATTTTGTGAAAACTGTATGAAGTGCTTATGCTGAAAAATTACATGGAATATGCAATCTAACATGCCTTTGAAGCAAGATAATACTATTTTATTTTTCCATCTCTTGGTGCTTTGTCACTGTCTAATCTCTTTTTCCTTCTCTGGTATATTTTGTCCATCCCTGTAGGTGCTTACTCTGATGTTAGTCTTCTGTAAGTGGCCTTCATCTCCAATTACATGCCACTGATTTTTTACTTGCCGTTGTTGAAAACACCTGCATTACTGCTGACTTTAGATGCCAGTCTGTTTCCTTCCAAGAATAGAGTGGTTCTTTGCTCTAGAAACTTTAGATGCATTAGATGCAATAAAAGCTACAAATCTTTTTCAGTATGAGAAGATAAACTGTCATGAAGTGGCCATCAGAGGTGATCCAGAGATTATAAAGCTTACAGATACAGAAGAGCCCTCCTCTTTTAAAGTTGTTCGTTTCAGAAGAAGAGTTGAGCCTGATTAATATTCCTTCTTCTGTTAGGCCTAGAATGAAAAGTAGTGCTGAATTCTGGGCACACCCATGGCTTCAGGAGCACAATATCCTCTTTTGATCAGCATTTGGACTGGGAGATATAATTTATCACGAGGACATCAGAATCTAATAAAAAATGAAAGAGGAAGGGACATGCCTCTGCCTTTCTGAGAAAACTTCCAGAATATTTCTCAGTAGTACAACCTTGCTGAAAGAATTTCCTTTCTTCTGAATTTTCAAAGTTATGCAGTATTTAAAATGAGAGTCTTTCTTACTTAAAATGAGGTAAAAACCTTATCTTTCAAGCAGGAGAAATATACTAAAATGTTTAGGACAGAAATGCTTGCTAAAGTGTATGGCTGAGTCAAGAAAGATCAAAATCTTTTTACACAGTAGGATTTCTGTATCCCAAAGTCATCTCAATTTCACACTGTCATCTCCATGTGGATTTCCTTCATTTCAAAAGTCTTCATAGTCTGAAAAATAAAATCTTCCTCCCTGCTTCAGCCCATGCTATCTTCAGGGCAAATTGTGTTTGAAAAAAATGCTATCTAGGATCTCTTTGAGGCAGTGAGGCTTGATGGGACTCCACAGACTGTTACATATCTTTTTTCTGTCTTGCTTTTTAAACTTTTTTTTTCTGTAAATGTTTGTCATGAAATGGAGTGGTTTGGACCACTTAAAGAATCACTTCCAATGGTATTAACAAAACAAAAAATTATTTAATAGGAGTTTATATAGAAGTGTGGCTTAACAGAATTTGTTGGCAAGGTTCACTCTATTACTTAATGTGTGGATGAAACGTACATAGGAAAATTAAGTTAGAATCAGACTAAAATTAGATATACAGAGACCGAAAACACAGTAAGCTAAAAAAGAGAAATATACAAAGAAAAATCGAGTTAGAATTGATTTCTCATGGTTTGAACAGAAATTAGGAATGTAGAAGGGTAAGGGAGACCCTCCCATTGAGTCACAAGTTTCGGACAAGACTCCCTTCCTTTCTAAGCTCCAGTTAGAGTCTAGGTGCGGCTGGATCAACTCCTAGTCCCAGACTTGGTCAACAGTTTATATCTAAAGGGATTACGAGTATAATAGCAGCCCGAGATTCATTCACAGTTGAATAAAGTTCATGACAGTAATTTAAGTATAGATTTTAAAAGCAATAACTTGTAATATACTTGCTATTGAATATTCAGGTTAGTACACACTCACACATGCATAAAAGCAGTAAGAGATGTACATAAGCAAGTAAAAGAGGTATACCTGTTAAAAAATTCCCCTTGATTTCAGTGAAAATATTCACGTTGAATGCTTCGGCATCTTTCTCAACAGGCGAAGGGTCAAGGCTCAAGAAGCGGAGAGTATCAGCCCAAGTCTTGTCAGCTTTCCGCGACAGACCTCCTCTGATTTTCACAAACAGGAAAAGTTTGTGAGCTCTGAGAGGCATCCCAGTTAAAGGGAGATGCTGGTCGCAGCCCACTGTGGCTCAGGAGACCTCAAAGTGTCTCACTTAGAACTGCTCTTTATAGGTTCAGGAGGTGATTGGCTTTCATCATCAGGAAATTGCTGGGATTCCAGCTGCACTGGTACCATTTTGCATGAGTTACTATTCAGATAAGGAAGACTCTGGGGCTGTTGGAGAATGACTTAAGATTCAGATATGGGATGCTCCAAGGTTGTCAGGGGAGGACTGGGATATGTCTCAAGGTTGTTATGAGAGAACTAGTTATCTCTACTTTCGGGTTTGGTTGTTTTGGGTTTTTTTGCCAGATAGCAGGAGTCCTTGAGATGGTCGGCATGATTCCCTGTCTTAGCCATGTGAGAGTTTGTGATACGGTCAAGGGACGCTTAACTGCCTGACTCATTATACTTATGCTAAGACCTAGCAAGACTTCACGAGTTCGTAAATCAGCCCAGAGAGGGGGAAAGAAATGCACCACCACAATGTTAAGTGTATTTCTTAATTAGCGTTTAGTTCTGAAAGCAAGACTATTAAAATAATCAGAAGGAGTGTGTCTTTGTACACATGCAAATACCTACTGTGTTGTGTTTGAAGATTTGAAATACTGTGGAGTTTTTTAAGGTTCTGATCTTGTCAGTCTCTTCACCAGTAAGCAGTGTACGCTCTCAGTTGATAGCAGTCTGGTGACCAGTAACACCCAGGTCCTCAGCTGGGCTGGATTCATTCTCGGCTTTGGAGGGAGAAGGTGGAATCCCAAAAGCATTTTGATGGATGAGCAGAAGGAGAATAAGCTAGTCATTTTTCTAAGAGTATTCAAAATAGGGAATAACAAAAGGGAAATGACAATCTTGATTAGGTGAACATGCATTGACTAGAATCTGAAACTGGAGAGAACATTTGGAGCCCTCTCCCTCCCAGGTTGGGTGCACTTCAGTAATGTCACTGTGCCCATCCGGCTCACCTCAGGAACAAGTTTTCAATTTGTTACCATTGTAGTGCTATTTCTTGACCCTTGTGGTGGGTTGACCCTGGCTGGACACCAGGTGTCCACCACAGACATTCTATCACTCCCCGCTCCTCAGCTGGACAGGGCAGAGAAAATATAACAAAGGGCTTGTGGGTTGAGATAAAGACAGGAGAGATCACTCACCAATTACTGTCACAGGCTAAACCAACTCAACTTGGGGGAAAAATAACTTGATTTATTGCAAATCAACCAGAGTACGGTAATGAAAAATAAAAGCAAATCTCAGAACGCCTTCCCTCCACCCCTCCCTTCTTCCTGGGCACAACTTCCAACGTCACTCCCGGATTCTCTACCTACCCCCCCCAGTGGCACAGGGGGACAGGGAATGGGGTTTGTGGTCAGTT
>JAVJGG010000013.1:17290020-17316472 GCA_035590195.1 Aviceda cuculoides | reverse complement strand
CCCGCGGGCGCGGCAGCGAGGCCGGGAGCCGTGTCTGAGGTCCCCTCGGGGGGAGCTGACGGGGTTTTGGTGCGGTTCGTGTGGTGCCCGTGTAACGCGAGTGCTGTGGGATTTACCGAGACCCCAAACCGTGAGACGTTTTATCTCAATCGCTCCAGGCTACCCCCGTTTCCAGCCCCGGACAGGCCGGGATGGTTTGGGCTGCAAAGTTCCCTGGACATCAGGACGTGGTCTTGGCATCCAAACCCACAGACCGGATGACCGATGGACCATCAGCGTTTCCTGGGGTTCTCCAAATTGGGGGCGCAGGAAGGAGAGGCTGCTTACTGCCCTGATCGTGGTGAGTAACGGGAGGCACGAGGAGAACCACCGCGAGCTGGAGGCACCTCGTTCGGCTCTACCCGTCTTCCCTTGCTTGGCTTTCTCCACAGTTTCTTCTGGTTCCCAGCTTCGGGTATCAGCAGTTACTTTGAAGAATGCTTTCTGCTGCTTCCTTCAAAAACCCAAGAGCCGCAGCTGGTTCCCGGCAGGGCCGGAGCTGGGGGAGATTGCGTCCCCCGCGCTGCTGGGGGCAGCGGGGCCGGGACCAGAACTGCTGCAGCGGTTCTTGGGGTCACCCCAACAAGAACAGCCTTTCGGTAGGTGTTCTGATGACATCAATGGCATAGTTAAATGCATTTCTGCTTCCTTTGGCTTAACACCGTTCATTAGCTGACGTGTTAAGCAGCTGTTTACCAGTCCCCTGTGCGTGCTTGCTAGCCACAGGTTACGGTTGAGATGTAAAGTTGAAACTTAATCTTAAAAGTTAAAGTCTTGACTTTGCACAGCAGTCATTGCATTTGTACATTGACTTTTACTATGCTTTTCTCTCCCCCCCCCGCACCTCAAACAGAGTGTTTTATTGTCCCATGTGCCTCTCCGAGCCCTTCCTGTCTGTGTGTCTGACCCGGCAGCCTCTCCGCCGCTGGGTTTTTGCCGGGAGCCCACGAGTGACTGCTGGCAGATGTGGTGCTGGCTGTCCACCGTGACGTTTCCCAGCTGCAGGAGCTGCCGTCGCCGTGCCGCCTGCGCTCTGGCAGCTCCGCGGAGCTCTGCTGCGTGCTGGGCACGAGGGCCGCTCGCTCACAGGGCCGCCAGCGTCGGGGCAGCCACGGCTCAGAGGAACCGGCCAATGCCGTGGCTGCTCCCAGCACTGGTGAGTGGGGACTTTGGCGGCGGCTGCGGTGACTTTGCTCGGGGAGGGGGAGAAGTGGAGCTCCTCGGGGGCTGGGGCTACCGCAGATCCCTTGGCTGAAGTCCCAGGGGCTGACGCCTCCCTGCCCGGCTCCCTCTGAGAGGCCTCGTGGGGAGCTGCAGCGTGTGCTGCACGTGCCCCCTGCCCGGGGTGCATTAAGAAAATGCCCTTCCTTAATGATGAAATTGGTTAGTCGTTGTTGTACGAAAGCCTATTAACTTTGCTGATCTGTACTAGTTCCCATTCTACACTGCAGCCTGATGAGGCCATGGAGTTTTACTGGAGACGTGGGTAGTGTTTGTGGTGAAGTAAAACAAACTACAGGACGGCCCGGCCCCAGACTTGAGGACTTTGCTTTGTGGAAGCTGAGAGCTGTCCCTGAAGGATAAAGGAAACCCCGGGACATCCGAGGTAATGCCGGCATCCCAGCCCCTCTGAGGCAGCTTTGAAACCCTCCTGGCATTGTGACTCTGGCAAGACGGACTCCGGGGCTGTCCGGATGAACAGGCGAGCAACAAGAACGCTGCAGAAATTGAGTTGCTCTGCCGAGTTTTTCTGTGATCGGAATCGTTCGTGTGGGTGCTGGCGATGAGCCGAACCTGTTGGAGCTGAACTTTTGAAGGGTGTGAGAACTGGCGGGATGGCAGGTCTTAAAGGGCTGCGGCGAACAGGGCTGCATCTGGCTGGGCAGCGGCCGCCGGCGGCGTGCCTCGGGCTCAGTTCGAACGCCAGCTCTGTTCAGTGTGGTCTTCTGTGATCTGGAGACAGGAATTGGATGTGCCTTTAGCACATCCAGTGATGGTGCCACACTGGGAGGTGCTGTTGACTCTCTCGAGGGATGAGACGTCTTGCAGAGGCATCTCGATCGATGGGAGCGTTGGGCAGTCGTCAACGGCACAGAATGGAACAAGAACGAACACCGGATTCTGCACCTGGGACAAGGTAGTGCTGAGCACGACTGTAAACTGGGAGAGGAGGGGCTGGAGGGTGTTTGGGTCCTTGAATGCGTCCTGAGGAGGGCAGCCAAGCTGGTGACAGGGCTGGAAGGCGTGTCCTGTGAGGAGCGGCTGAGGACTCTGGGTCTGTCTAGTTTAGAGCAACGGGGGCCGAGGGGCAGCTTCACGGCTCTCGACAGCTCCCTGAGGGGGGGGTGTGGAGAGGGAAGTGCTGAGGTCTTCTCCCGGGGATCCAGGGACAGGACGCCTGGGAATGGTGCGAAGCTGTGCCAGGGCAGGTACAGGCTGGACGTAAGGAAGCACTTCTTTACTGAGAGGGGGGGTCAAATGCTGGAACAGACTTCCTAGAGGGGTGGTCGATCCCCTAAGCCTGGCAGTATTCAACAGGCGCTCGGACAATGCCCTTAACAACCTGCTTTAACTTTTGGTCAGCCCTGAAGTGCTCAGGCAGTTGGAATGGATGATCGTTGTAGGTCCCTTCCAACTGAAATAGTCTGTTGCATTCCATTCTATTTCTTGGGATTGTTCGTGCTAAGTAAAGCCGAAGCACAGCCCGGCCCTGGACACGAGGACTTTGGGGAAGCTGAGAGCTGTCCCTGAAGAATAAAGGAAACCCCGGGACATCTGAGGTAACGCTGGCGTCCCAGCCCCTCTGATGTGGCTTTGGAACCCTCCTGGCATCGGCTGGCGACACAGAGAAGTGACTCAGGCAGGACGGACTCTGGGGCCGTCCGGATCAACAGGCGAGCAACAAGAACACTGCAGAAATCGAGTTGCTGTGCCGAGTTTTTATGTGATTGGGAATCATTACTATGTGTGCCAGTGATGAGCTGAACGTTGGAGGGGTGTGAGAACTCCAGCTGAACCCACGTTTGGGGTGCCCAGATTTGGCTGGGGCACCTCAAGCACACAGATAAGTATTTCCTCTTGTGATTCTTAACTTTGCGTCCCAGGCTCTCTCCTGGGTCGATACGGGCCAGTTGCAGATTCACTGTCAGGAGCTGAGCCCCCCTTCCCAGCTGGGTACCCCATCCTGGGCGCTCGGTTCCTGCTCTGCTCTGGGGCAGGTGTGCGGGGCAGCTGGGGGCGAGCTGTCCATTTCCCTCTCCCCCCTGGTGCGGGACCCGCCGTGAGAGCCCAGTGACCTTCCCGGTAGGTTTGGGCACCGACCCTTTGGGGTCTGGAGCAGCGGCTGCAGCCTGGCCTGTAGGGCTGGGGGTCCCTGGCAACTCCCCTTTTCAGCTGCGGGATCAAGCCCTGCTCAAAGCATGAACTGGTGTCCTGGTTTCACCTGGGATAGAGTTAATTGTCTTCCTAGTAGCTGGTGTGGTGCTGTGTTTTGAGTTCAGTATGCAAAGAATGTTGATAACACTGATGTTTTCAGTTGTTGCTAAGTAGTGTTTACTCTAAAATCAAGGAGTTTTCAGCTTCTCAAGCCCAGCTGGCGAGAAAGCTGGAGGGGCACAAGAAGCTGGCACAGGACACAGCCAAGGCAGCTGACCCAAACTGGCCAATGGGGTATTCTATACCATGGGACGTCACATAAACTGGGGGCAGTGGGGACAGGGAGTTTTTTTGCTGCTTGGGGACTAACTGAGTGTCGATCGGGGGGTGGTGAGCAATTGCACTGCACATCATTTGTACATTCCAATCCTTTTCTTATTACTGTTGTCATTTTATTAGTGTTATCATTATCATTATTAGTTTCTCCTTTTCTGTTCTATTAAACTGCTCTTATCTCAACCCACGAGTTTTACTTCTTTTCCCGATTCCCTCCCCCATCCCACTGAGGGGGGGAAGTGAGCGAGTGGCTATGTGGTGCTTAGCTGCTGGCTGGGTTTAAATCACGACACAAGTCTATACAGCAAGGAAAAAAGTGTCTGATATGTGAACTGATTTATTAGGTTGACAACAGGCTGTATGTAGGTAAATGGGGGAAAAAAGGTGCAAGTTTCAAGCTCAGTTCCCATTCTGAGGCCAAAAAGAGGTCGTCAGTACCTCTGTTGCAGTCGTATAAATCTCAAAGCATAGCAGCAGGAGAGGAATACTTTGTTCCTGAGCAATCTCTGAAGGGAAGTGAATGGCTTTAGACACCTGGAAGCAATCCTGCAAGGTCTAAACCTTATCTTAGTTTATTGCTTTCTTATATTTACAGAATCTACCTTATACCCTGCCAAAAGCAACAGACTCTGATGTCAGTCACAGCAGCAATTGTTCTCCAACATGCATCTTTTTTCCAGAAGTACACAATCCATTTGTTAACCTACATGCTTACAGCAGTGCGAAGAAGTTAAATATGTTCCCCATAAGGCTAACGCTCTTCTGCAGTTTCTTAGTATTTTATCAATTTCCATCCGTTTCCGCTCACAGTTTTCATGTTTGCTCTATGACTCAGACTTAAAAACTGAGCAAAAAATGAGATGCATTCCCAAAGAAGACTGGGAGGGAAAGGGAGACTGAAGTGACCTATGGTGCAGACAGTAGCTGGACTAATATTAAAAACAAGTTAATAAAAACATCAAAGAACACGACATTGTAGTGTAAGGACTTCAGCTCTGTCACAAGGACAGCCACAAGATTAAGCAAGAGAAGTACTTTTCACTATTTTCATGGAAACCCACTCAAATACAGCTACCATGAAACACTGAATACAGCCATTCGCACATCAGAAAAAAAATAAAAGAAAAAAATTCACATTTATTACATCATGTTTAAATCTCTGAGCCTTCTTTATACAGTGATGGTCAAATGCATTGTATCACCTAATGCAGCAGGCACGTATTCAAAATAAAGTTACATGCAGCTACTATCCGAGACATTCCCAAGATCAAAGACAGATGCAAACATTAATACCTCATGAGGCGATACAGGTCGTGTCACATTGAAGCTTTCTTCCACATCTGGAGTACCCACATAGATATTGAGGTACCTGTAATACAAACAGTTCCAAAATGAGCGATGAGCCAAATATTTGTCAGGTGATCTGAAGGAAGCAGAATTCCACATATACTGAAAAATGAAGTTACTTTGATGAACTTAAGTTGATTAATAGGGAGCAATGATTCTTCCCAAAGTATATTTGAGCTGTGTTCTAGTTATTTAAAATTTAAACTGCACATGCAATAAACCCCAAGCTACCTTTGCAAATAGACAAAAAGAAACTCCCATCTTTCATCTGAGATTACCAAATTACAGAAAAATGGTGACATAAGCTATTGTTAACAGCTGGCTATTAAGTCTGCTTCACATGATTATTCTTTAAGTTTTCCCATCTTTCAATGCTCCAAATAAGAGATAAGTCATGGAAAAGACTCTCTTCATTTATACCTACACAGCCATTGGCTATTTTATAGCCAATAACAAACCCATGAGATAGTACACATGCTACTACTGATATGGAAATAATTTAATGCTTACTTCAAGTACCACATGGGGTCAGCATCACTTGTAACTTTTTCATTGGCCTTCATGATTTTCTTTATCTGGAGGGAAAATAAAATAAAATAAAATAGAATCATGTGCCTTTTCTGAGTACTAAGAGCCACTCTCTTCCCACCAAGAAAGCATACCTCTACATTGATGAAATAGTTGAATGAGTCTATGTGCTGCTTCACAAGTCCTTTCACCTGGAAAATACATGCATGCAGCAAATAAAATTAGGTTCAATAACCTTAATCACACAAGGCAGAAATTAAGATACAAGCATTTATAAGTGCTTTTGGTTCTGTGCTAAATTCTTTCAGTTGACATACTTCCGAGAACTGCCTGGACGATTGGTCAGGTTCTACACTGTACATTTCCAGGTTTACACCACAGCTATCATTGTTCTTTGAGTCAGAAAAGTAACTGAGTAACTGTACAAAGTAAACACCCAACAGACTTTCAAATTCATATAAACAAACAAGAGCCATTGCAAGTCAAAATATTTTATCAGTTTGCCATTATTTTGAAATAATTTTAATCATTTATAGTATAATTAACTATATGTGCTACTTGAGAAAGAAGTTGCGTGCACCCTAACAAGAGCAGCTGGCATAAGGAAGAATGAGAGGGAGGGCCAATGAGACAGGGGAGACGGAACAGAAGTGGGGTGTGAAAGAGAGAAGTCAATAAGCAAGGAAACAGTCACAGGAAGGAAGGCAGGACACTCATAAGAAATCTGAGTTTGATTTGTAGGCAGGAAGAGAGAGAACACGCCCAGGGGTAATATCACACAAAATAAACAGTACTCCGTTCCCCCAGGTAATGAGTTGATATGGTACATTTCAAAGATTTGAGTTTAAGGCGTCTAGAGCAATCAAAAGAAGGGAGATTATACTAAGTAAAATGATCTGGGATTAAAGAAAAAAAAAATTTTGGCTTGAAGGAATACTAAAAGCAGCATTCATTTTGTTAATAGATTGGTGTTTGCAGAAATAAAAGATGTAACTACCCTAACTACAGTGCAAAATCTAGCCCTGAAAAGAAAAGAGCGCTAGCTGATATTGAGACACACGCTTACATGCTCACAGAGGGCTTTAAGCTTTGAAATATCCCATAACAACTAACAAGTTACAAGACTTAAAACTTCATACAGAAAACAGATGCGTTTACATAGTTCGCATGGTAGGCAACAGTTCATTCTGCAATTATTAGGGAGAAATGGGAACCTTAGAATGACAAATCCAGCTGTTCAGTGAAGCCTCCATGGGTTAAGACAAAGGAGGAATGACTCCAGAGAAAAAATTATTTAGATAAGAGTTTCCCTAATTTACAAAAACATTGCACGTCATATAATATAGGCAAGAAAATATTTTGGATTTATTAACGTCTAGAAATCAGGCTGGTAGTTCTTTCCATTTTTTATGAGGCAATATCAACAGCTTTACTGAAAGAAAACTCCACTACAGAAACTGTAATGTACAACATCAGCTTATTTATGTCAGCAGTGATGCAGTCATACAAAACTAACGTGCCACAGAAAGGCCAGACCACCATCAGCAGCCCTAGAGCAAAGGGCTCACCGGCTGGAAATAATGCAGGACGGATACACTTGGCATAAAGCACACAATAAATTGCACCTCACAATCAGCAGCCCTCCCTTTTTCACAGTCTCAAGAATTCAGACAATATCACTAGCTCAAGCTCATGATGGAAATTCATGTGGTTGCTACGAGAGACACAGAAACAGGATTCATTAGGGCCCTGAAGCATCTTCACAGTCCTCAACCAAAGTGAACACATACACAACCCATAAATGACTTCTGAACTTTGTTCTCCTGCTAGGATCAAACACTCAAGGATGCAACAAAAAGAGAAGTGCAGGTATTGAAAGCGGGAAGGAAAGGAATTAACAAAGTGAGGCAGCAAAGAACCTTGCTGAAGTGGGCAACATTTCTGAAGACTGACGACGGGTGCAGAGGTGGCTCCAATTCCCTGAAGGTACCTATGTACATCACAGACTTTACCTGTAGCCTTTATGGTACAAATTTCATTACTGCCTTTCTCCTTCCTCAGTTCCAACTAGTCCTGTTATTACATCCAATGACATTTTATATAGAACTGTGGCTTCAACTAATACCAGATTATATGAGTAGCACTGAAATTAAGACACTAGTAATCTTTGAGTTCAGTCAAGATCTGACTTCAGAAGGGAAGCTATAAATATATTCAAGCCTTTGCAGGACCCAGATCTGAGGTTCTATGCTTCCTATGACAAAGACAACTACAAACCTAACATCACAGTCTTATATAAAGACAATGAATATGGTCTCCGAGTGCCACTACAACAGTAAAATAATCTGGAAACATTACATATATACATTGTTCCTTGAGAATAGCCATACAAAAATGCAGACCTCTAAAACGATGTCTCCACCAATTAATCTGTAAATTAACCAAGAAATCAATCTGTGTAACAAGTTTACCTATAATTGCACAGAACTAAAAAACAAACAAACAAACAAACAAAAACGCAAAAAACCACACAGAAGGTGAAGACAAGTATTCTGGGAAACAGCAAAAGTTAGAAGAGGGTAATGTAAAGTTAGAAAGGAGACGAAGTATTCATGCCATGAAATGAGTGCATAACACTAACCTTTAGAAATGCTGGAAGAAGTCTCCATTTTTCCTGAAAAAAACCCAACAGTTTGAAATATCTTTCCAAAGAGTGACCAAACATCTAAGATGCTTGAGCTTTTTTGTTTGTTTTTTTTTTTATTATTATTAAACAGTAACATTATTTAAAATCAGATCCATTTTAAAAAAAAAAAGACTGTCCAAAGCCAACCTAGATGAGTAGGAACAAAACAGGGAGATGAACCGGATCATCTTAGTGAGCCATACGTACTATGCGGGATTTACTCAGGACGCAATGGGACATGGTCTTTTCTAAAAGCAACTTATGTGAGAATACGTATTTCTTAGAAAATTCCCTACTACCATGTCCTCATTTAAGTACAAATCTTTTTTTTTTCCTGCGTCCTGTTAACACTGTAAATTATATTCCTAGCAAGGGAAGACTTCCTACAACTTTTACTTTACAAAATACATGCAAGAATCTCAGTCCTGGGAGCAGCACTTGCAGACAGGAGTCTCTGTAAAACCTACCAGTACCCTAACTCCTACAAATATTAGCAAAACTATCTAAACAAAGTACTGACAAGTGTAAGCACATCGAGGTTCCTGTAAACTTTTCCCCATTTCTATTCTTTGATGACCACAGGGAACATGTCAGTGTATCAGCCCCACCTTCTCCCCCCATGCCATGGGGAGCCCACCCCACATTTGGGACGAGAAACGCAGGTGGAGGGCAAAGGCGAGGAGGACCAGACAGCACCAAGCGAGGCTGCGTCACCCAGATCCAGAAGCCAGCATACTGTAACAGTCACAGAGCACCAGCACCTCATCGTCTCAGCCTGACACTCAGCATTTAGACGTACGTGGCAATGCTGTAGTTGTGGTGTAGCGCTGCCCCTCACGGTGCAGGAGCACGCAGAGGAATTCATGGCAAAGCACAGCACGGGGCTCTGGGGCTCCATTTCTGACACGCTCTTTCTACACAAAAAGCCCAGCCCAGCCAAAGAGACCCGAAACACCACCTTCCCCTCCTCCCTCTCCCCACGCCAGGCAATCAGCCAACTTTCAAGGATCTGCCGCCCAGGACGAACACCTCTTTGCTCGCGTTTGCAGGATACAGGCCGTGCAAACACAGGGGCCGCCCCCCGGGAGGGCGAGCTCAGCTCCCTGAGGCACAGACCCCCTCAGCCGCCGAGAGACGCCGCCCCCGCGCGGGACCCCCCCCCCCGCGCCCACCGGCGCAGGCAGGTGGGGGGCTCTGCGCATGCGCGGAGAGAGGTGGTCGCCTTCCACCTCAGCTCGCCCCAGCCCCGCTCCCCTCCGGGAGGGCGCCTCGCCCCTTCCCGCAACGGCCGGTCGGTCCCCGCTGCCGCCCGCCGCTAACCTCCACCGTGTTCACAGGAGCCGCCGCCTGCTCCGGAGTCAGAGCCCCCAGCTCCGTGGCCAACGCCTCCATCGCCAGCCCGGCGGAGAAGCCCCAAGGGAGGCTGACGGCAGAGGGACCTGCGGTGTAACAGCTAAACGCGTCCTTCCGCCGCACCGGCCCCGCGCCCAAAGGTTCCGGGCCCACGGAGCCCTGGTGGGGGTGAGTGCAACCCCCCCCACACACACGGACGAGAACGGGGCGCAGGCCGGGGGCTTTGCGAAGGGCGGTCAGGCCTCCCCCTGCCCGGGCGGGCTCTCCAGACCGCCCCCTCCCAACGCCCTGCCTCCTCGTAGGGGACTTTAATACCTTTCAGCCTTTGGGGGTGCCCCCCCCACCCCCCCGCTGGCAGCAGGCAGGCGGGGGTGGGGGGCAGAGCAATTAGGGTACAAACTGGGGGTTTTTTACAATTTTTAGCATGCAAAGGAACGTGGAGGATAAGCTTTTAGCATTACTGTTTTTCCAATCTTAGTGTTGAATGCTGTAGCTGGATCACCTACAAGCGGACTTTATTTTTTTTTTTAAGTGTCAGTGCTATAGAGACACCAAAATCTCGGTCAAATGGGGGACTACTCATCTTCTCCAGTTGAAGATTAAACAAGAAACATTAGTGATCTTTGCACATTCCTGCGGCAGTAAATTTTTGCCAGTTCTCGTATCATAATTGCTAAGTACGTTTTAAAAGCAGAGTGTGAAAACAGTACTTGGACACACAACTGCTCTGGCTGAGATTCTGCATCAGTAAAGTTCGCCAAGTTTGCTCTGGGCTCCATGCATCCTGGACACAAAGGTTAAACATGAGAGCAGCAACGCTTCAAACCACTTCCATTCAGTTTGCCGCCTAAAGCGGACGGTCAGCCTAGGGAGTTTGTTTAATACATGGCAATCTTACAACATCCTACATGGCCTTCCATCTAACTAACTACATACTCACCAAGCAACTATTTCAGTCCAATGACCCCGTTACCCTGCAACCTGCTTTGTTAGCTGCAGTTAGTTTGTAATCGGAAATCATGATTACTTCCACAATAGAAAACTATCATAAAGTAAAAGTGGGAGTTACAGGATTAAGAGTTCCTTCCTACCTTTCTAAACCAAGCACCTGTTAGAGTTGGTTAAGTTCTTTGTTCATTTTTTTCTTTTATCACTAACAGGAAACCTAAGCTCTATCAGACAGCACAAGCTTTCAGACATAAGTTTACTCCAAAGTCAGCTACTCCAAAATGTTTGTTCCTGCTACATTAGGCAGTTATGTAATTAGCCTAATTAGAGTAAGATAATGAGGAATAAAACCAAATCTTAAAAATACCTTCTCTCCACCCCTCCCTTCTTCCCAGGCACAGCTTCACTCCCGATTTTCTCTACCTACCCTCCTCCCCAGCAGCACAGAGGGACAGGGACTGGGGGTTGGGGTCAGTTCATCACACACTGTCTCTGCCGCTCCTTCCTCCTCAGGGGGAGGACTCCTCACTCTTCCCCTGCTCCAGTGTGGGATCCCTCCCACAGGAGACAGTCCTTCACAAACTTCTCCAACATAAGTCCTACCCACAGGCTGCAGTTCTTCACAAACTGCTCCAGCGTGGGTCCCTTCCCTGGGCTGCAGTCCTTCAGGCACAGACTGCTCCAGCGTGGGTCCCCCACGGGGTCACCAGTCCTGCCAGAAAACCTGCTCCAGCCTGGGCTCCTCTCTCCACGGGGCCACAGGTCCTGCCAGGAGCCTGCTCCAGCGCGGGCTTCCCACGGGGTCCCAGCCTCCTTCGGGCATCCCCCTGCTCCGGCGTGGGGTCCTCTCTCCCCGGGCTGCAGGTGGAGATCTGCTCCCCCGTGGACCTCCCTGGGCTGGGGGGGGACAGCCTGCCTCACCATGGTCTTCATCAGGGGCTGCAGGGGAATCTCTACTCCGGTGCCTGGAGCATCTCCTGCCCTCCTTCTGCACTGACCTGGGGGGCTGCAGGGCTCTTTCTCTTAAATGTTCTCACGCCTTGTCCGGCTGCTGTTTCCTTCTGTCCCAGCAGCTTTTTTTCCTTCTTAAAAATGTTATCACAGAGGCGTTACCACTATCACCGATGGGCTTGGCCTTGGCCGGCGGCAGGTCTGTCTTAGAGCCAGCTGGTATTGGCTCTGTCGGACATGGGGGAAGCTTCCAGCAGCTTCTTATAGAAGCCACCCCTGTAACCCCCCCTGCTACCAAAACCTTGCCATGGAAACCCAATACAACCCTTTAAAGACAAGGAGGGAGTTTTTCCATGGGTGCCATTTTTAAGAATTATATGGTTTTCCCACAGTTTTCTTCCTTATTTACACCAACTTGGGGAAATAGTAAAGCAAGTGAAAAAAAAATTGATGTTAAACAGCAGAGAGGCAATTTAGGGCTGGTAATGTTAATTCTTTGCCTGAATATTTTAACTGTCAGAAATAAAGGCAGTAAGCTCTGTGACTTCACATGTAGGACTCCTGATTGTCACTGATGATGTAAATGATTAAGAAACAAATCAAGGTTTGCTTGTATGAGAGATTTCTGGATAACTTTTCAGTGGGTTCAGTTAATAAGCTTGTTGCTTAGTTGAATTGTGGTCTGCATTCTTTGTTGTTTTTGTTGTTGGGACAACTACATTGCTTTTTCATGCTGATGTTGATGATCTGTGCCTTCAGCATTGTACTTACTTTTTTTCTGGCATCTTCCAATACCCTAGTGGGATTGTTGGAAGCCCTTCTGATTTACTGCTCTCCCATTAATATGTGTGCCTGTGACAGCTAAGATTTTGCCGAGGGGGGGAAAGTGCTTATACATCATCAAACAGTAGCAGTTTGAATAAAATATAGTCGTCCTTTATAAGGAACTGGAGGTGCTGCCTGTGACCTAAATTAATTTCTAGATTTATGACAGAATCCATCTTGATTTTACTTAAAATCTTGTTGTTATTGCATAACCTGTAGAATTTTAGTAGACTCTTCGAGTAACCTATTTTGTGTTTAATAATCAAATGCCACATATTCTGATAAAATGTGTAATTGACTGGCATTCTTTGGTACAACTGACTTGGCTAAAATCTCTATTTAGATTGGGTTGGAAGGTGGGAGTTAATTTTTATTTTAGTAGTAAAGTCTAGTTGAAATGATGCCAGATAAAATTACAGTAATTTTGAACAGGAAAAAATTTGTTCTGTGCGTTCTGTAGTTAAAGGATATAGGGGGTTTTTTGTAATTGCATTCTTGATTGTGTGTTCCCTTTTATTGGAAGTAATTATGTTCATGCCTGACTTAGCTCTGTTTCCTGCAAGTGTTTCTAAACTGTTTCGAAACCGAAGTTTTTAGTGTTTTGGGAGGTTTTTTGTTTGTTTGTTTGTTTTTTCTTTTTAAATGAACTTATATAACTCTTTGGTATTGTACTCTAGCACTTAAATCAAAATATACAAATATTCAATTTGGATGAAGAGCCTTTTCTATAAGTATATACTCTTCTTTTCTTTTCCCCTCCAGTGTGCACATTTTTTCATTTACTTTAAGTTTTATCAGAATAAATTAAGTTTTAATATATTTGTACTTGAAGCACTTGCATTAATCACTGTCTCTGCAGAGGTCTGATATTACAGTGGAACTTTAAAAGTACTAGTGTACAAATACAAGAAAAATAAATGTGTTTTGGATACATCATTGATCCAGGCTGCAACTGAATATATTGAGAATGCTGTTGCTCTTTGGTTGTATGGCTAAGACCAACAGTGTCACCTGCAGGTGAATCGAGTAGATTTCTTAATTTTTCAAGTGGAAAATTCAGACACCCAAGGTAAGTTACTTATTGCAGATGGGAAGATCTGGTTTAATAACTTTCCAATTAGTCTCTTAATTCAATTTTGCTGCTTATTCTTGTTATAAAATTAAGTGCAAATATGTCATTCAAAATATTGTTTTAAGACGTGCTTGCTAAAAAAATTTTGAAATCATTGTTTAATGTGTATAAAAGATGTTTATTGAGAATATTCACCCCATTTACTATTCAAAAATCAAATTACACTGAAAATGTGTGTGATTTATGACATTAAAATTTGTTTACTGTGTATGTTTTTATAGAGGTGAAAACGTTGCTTATTGATGATTCATGTCAATTCATTGTGGTAGAATATTGCAGAAGTGAATATGAAGTAAAATGTCAAAAGTATTGCATTTGGGTTAAAAAAATCAAATTAATAAACACTTTTTCAATTTGTATATGTAAAAGATTGCTCTTAGATTATTGCATCTGTTAGTTCAGTACAACAGATATTAATGATGCCAAAGTTTTTCTGAAAGTAGAATAACATACAAATTTAGTTTATGTTAAGAGAGAGGACCGCTGTTCAGTCATTTTTTGAGGCTTCAGCATCTTCCCTTCTCTGATGCCAGGTTTGTAATTAATTTAAAAAAAGACACTTATTTCTTTGCTTTTGCATGACTGGGAATCAAATTCTATTTTGACCTTTACATGAAGAATTTTTAGTTGTATTGTTACAATGATGTGATCATGCAGTGGCTACTGAACCACGTGTGAGTTGCAAAGTACTTACAATGTTTTAAGGTACATTGTGAATACTAGTGACATTGTCAGAGAGGCTTGTGTGTAATAGAGGTGCGTGATTGTGGGAAGGAGGAAGCCCAGTTGGAGCTGCAAAGTTGCTCTCCCACTTCTGCAATAGAGTGCTGAAGCTCCTATGGGGAAGATGCCTTTGGACTTTCTATTCCTTTTGTGTCACTCAGGTGGCATATATATATACACACATATATATCAGTCTTGTGGATTCTGAGCATAGAAAGATTTAAATAGCTTTCTGTAGACTATCATGTGTTGACTAGTCAGCTGTACTATTTAGAGACCTTGGTGGTAAGTGGTTACCTTACATAAGATTCGGTAGCAGATTAAGCCTATTTCTTGGGTCTTCACGGACACCAGTTTTGGTTTGTGCTGGTTTTAGAGTGTTTTCGCCATTTAAGAAAATACTTTAGACAGTGACATCAAAAACCAAATGTTACTTCTTCATGTCAAAGGCATAGTGCTAAGCGCAAGATTTCATTGCTGCTCCTTCCGCTTGTTTGATCTTGCTTTACTGTGACTCAGACAGTCCATCTTACTTAGTTGTATACTTGCCAAGTTGTATTCACTGCTACTTCTCTCAAAACAGATAAAAGTTACGTTGATATGGTAACCTTGGTATTGGGACAGCGGGGAGGGAGTTCCTAACGTAGCAGACTGTTTCAAAGACTTTTAATTCAGTTGTGTGCTAGTATGCAAATCTTGTAGATCCAGTATTATAGCTGTAATAAGTTCAGTTAGCTTAATGCGTTTGTCACACAGCGTGATTCTTGAGTTTTAATCTTTTATGCAGAAGTTAGAATCTTCACTTAATGTGCTTCAGAAAGTGCATTGTGTGTAAGGGTATTATATGTAGGGTTATTAAACAAAATGGTCTGGTGTTGAAAACTGATCAAATAGCATGTTACTGCAGTATTTTCCACACTCCTTTGTAAATCATTTAATGAGGATATGATTCTAATGAGTTCAATAAGCTACTTCAATATTTTTTAATCTAGATGGAAAACTCAAAGGCTTTCAGACTTTAGGAGTCTCTAGCGATCCTATGAACTTGTTCTTCCTAGTTGATGCCTCGAAGCTCAGGAGTGGCTCATGCTGATGAGCAGTAAGTCAAACAAGAGTAGCAGGAGGCCTGCAGAACAAAAAGCAAACATAGGAAGGAAGCATGCAAGAGGTGGGTGCAGGAACAGGTGATCTGGAAAAATTGTAGTTGCTGTTTGAGCATGAAGGGACAGGGTTGAGTAAGCCAAAGCCCAGTAGCGTATGTGAAGAGCAACAAGAAAGGCTTCTATGGGTGTATAGCAACAGAAAGACTGGGGAAAACCACTGCTAAATGGGGTGGGGCACCTCATGGCAAAGGACATGTAAAAGGCTGAGGTACTTAATGCCGCCTTTGCTTCAGCCTTTATTGTTAGGACTGGCTTTCAGCAATCCCAGGTCCCTGAGACAAATGGGAAAGTTCAGGGAAGGAAAACTTTAACACTTGGTGGAAGAAAGTCAGATGAGGGAACATGCAAACAGATTGAGCATAATACAGGTCAATGCAATCTGATGAGATGCACCCACAAGTTCTGAGGGAGCTGGTCAAAGTCATTGGAAGGCCATTCACGATTACCTTTGAAAGGTCATGGTGATCCTCTGTCGTGGGACAGAGCTGCACCCACAGTAAGTTTGCAGGTGGTACAAAACTGGGAGGAGTGGTTGATAGATCAGATGGTTGTACAGCCATTCAGAGAGACCTTGACAGGCCGGAGAAATCGGCCAATAGAGATATCATGAAGTTCCAAAGTTAAATGCCATGTCCTGCACAGGAGTGGGGTAATAATTCTGTGCACCAGTGCAGGCTGGAGGCCAATCAGCTGGAAAGCAGCTTCCCAGAAAAGATACAGATGTTCTGGTGGACAACAAATTGAACATGAGTCAGCAATGTTCCCTTCAGTCTGGGCTGCATTCAGGAGAGTGTTGCCAGCAGCTGGAAGGAGCTGATCCTTCCCCTCTGCTCAGCCCTGGTGAGACACATCTGGAGTGCTGGGTCCAGTTCTGGACTCCCTGTTATGAGAGAAACAGGGCCATGCTAGAGAGAGTCTGGTAAAGAGCCGTGAAGGGTGATTAAGGAGAGGCAAAGCAAGCTGGGGTCGTTCAGCCCAAGTGTGAGAAGGCTCAGATAGATGTGGTCAGTGCTTATGAGTACCTTGTGTATTCACATGTAAAGGAGACTGAGCCAGACCTCAGCATTCCAGTGAGAGGACAAGAGGCAATGGGCACAAACTTGCCGTACAGGATATTCTCTGTAAACATGAGATTTTACTTTTTTTCTTGTGAGGATGGTCAGACACTGGAAGTTTGTCTACAGAAGTTGTGGAGTCTTCACCTTAGAGGTACTCAAAACCTGACTGGCTATGGTGTTGAGCAGGCTCCTCTAGGTGATCCTGTTTTAGCAGTGGATTGGACTGGAAGATCTCCAAAGGTGCCTTCCAACCTTATCCATTCTGTGATTCTGTGAAAATCAGGATTAGTCTGTTTTGATGGAATTGCCTATGTGATATTTACTGCATGTATCAATAAAAGATGAGCAAGGAACCATTTTAGACACCACGCCTGTTACAATGTTCTGTATAATGATTAAAGATGACATTTTGTCAAACACATTTCAGATTTTCTTTTCCAGTGATGGAAGGCTCATAAGCAGTATGCTTTTCATATTTTTATATGTAAAATTAAGACTAAAAATCCGTAAAATACATTTTCTGAATCTTGAATTCTAAAGTACAATGAGACTGTCTGAATTGAAGTTCTTAAATTAATAGCAAAGAATCTGAAGTTGAAGTACTTCATAGTATGAACTAACTGCTCATCTGCATATGAATAATTAATGAATTTATTAAAAACACCAAAACAAAATATTATTATAAGGTTTTGTCTCTGAGGCTTTTTTTGGCACTGAGGATGTAATCTTCAGTAAAACTTGTAGGAATATAATTTTCAGGAGTGTCTATTATTAATATTTTGTGAAGAACTTGGAAGAATTATTTACTTTTGTTGCTTTTAATGGTCTTTTATTGTTGAAAAGGTTCTGTGCAAAGGGAATCCACGTGTCTATAAAATTACTGAGTAACTGTTTTGCACTTCCAAATACTTTTTTAAGCACAGTAAATTTTACAGGATAAAAAAGCAATCTTTTACAGTTAATGCAAATGATGCATTAAGTTAGACCCTTCTCCCAGAGTACAATTTAAAGCTACTCAGAAGTCCAATTATCTTTGATTTAGATGTAAAAATTGCAGAATAACAGCTGTGCCTGCTGAGTGAATATTCCTCTGCAAAAAGATAGCTTGAGGAGAGTTGCGGACAGGTTGCTTAGGGAATGTTTGCTTCTTGGCTCTCTTTCAAATTTAACTGCTTCTGGTCAGTTGAAAATGCAAGTAAATTACAAAGTAGCATCAAAGCAATTTAGAATTTATATCCTCAAAGTTGTCATTTTGCATGTTACAGAATATTTTAGATTGTTTAGCATTTATTGTGACTATTTGTGGAACAAAAAAACCACAATATACTTCAAATTAATACTTAAAATATTGCAGATAATCTTGCTAAATTTGGCTGCATTTAAAAGTATAGCTTTTTCTATAGTACATTAAAAATTTTTTTAAGAATCTTTGATACTAAAGAATCATTTTACATGCAAAACCTATTGAAATATACTCTAACTTACCATGGAATTAGAATATGTATAATACTAGTGTGAAGTATTATTAGTATAATAAAAGTATTTTATTAGCATAAAGTGTATGATAGTATTAGCAGAGTGTATATTAGCAGCATATTAAATTATTAATATAGAGTATAATTAGGATAAATGTTACACATATTTGTTTAGAATGGAAATTTGAAAGATGTTTTTTAATTGAAGTTTTAAGGACCTTGGTGTGAATGCAACATTAAATACAGCTATGTGCACTAAGCTGATTGTAAAACTGTACAAAGTAGTACAAGAATTAATCTAATTTGTCCTTCTGCAAAAATAGATGCAATACATATATTCCACTATTGATAAATATTGGTCTAATTTGATCTCACAACACCCTGGTCATGGTGAATTTCCGTCAGGATTGTCCGTCTTTGCTGTTGGTTTTTTTTCATTATAATTTTTAACAGAAATCTATTTTCAGCATAAATCCTACTCAAATTTTATTACCACTTTCCTTATCTGAATGTCTTTCTTCCCCAGCCACAGCTGTTTGCTTTTTGACGACTCTTGTAGTTGTAGTTCTCTGTTTGGTCACATTTATTTAGCCTAAGCATCAATTCATTTAAACTTTTCCTAAAGGTCATGCTTCATTTATGTTTAGTCATTCTCATTTTTCACTTCTGGACTCTCAGTTAGTTTGCACTTCTTGAATCAAGTTGCCCAAAACATAATGTATTGCCCCAAGGTCATACTGCTGCTGAGCAGAGTGGAAGGTTTATTTAGCATGTCCATATAACAGCATTTCTGTTCCAAGGTCTCCTTTTTTGCAACAGCATAGCATTTTTGGTTCATGTGCAACTGATCTACTCTTTCTCTTTTCCATGTCCAACTACTGTCTTGCCAGTTGTTTTACATCCTGTATTTGTTGAAATAATTGTTCCTAAGGGTCAGATTAATCTATTTTGGCTTTAGCCATGTAAAAGCTAGGCAACTAGTCTAAACTGGTTGCACAGACTTGTAGGGAGAACGCTAGAGAGAAAAGACTTCTAAGGCTGATTCATGCTGAGACAGATGAACTGAATCAGCTAGAGGGAACCTAGGCAACTAGTTTAGATGGTGAATTTCTAAATTAGCAGGTAAGATAGGCAAGATGAATCTCACCCTTGGTGTAGAGTCTTGAAATTGTATTACTGACTTTCATCCATTAATGCATCTGTTCTTTAACTTATTAAAGCATTTTGAAATTCTTACTCCATCCTCCAATGTGTTTACAGCTCCATGCAGCATAATATAAATTGAAAGTTTAGTGAATATAGTCTTTAGTTTAGCATTAGGATTACTCATGAAAATACGCAATAGTATTGAGGTGGATAGGCTCCTGTGGAACTCCTTTTGATTTGATCCTTCCATTACAACAGTGAACTGTTGGTATTTCCTGTGAGTGCTTAAAGGATCCTGCTGAAATCCAAAGGGGGTGATATGTTTTAGTTAATGTAACTGGAGAATATAAATCTGACAAGCAGACTGTAGGTTTGCTGCAATCACCTTCAACACTCTTTATCATTAATATTAGCATACATTATTTTCTCTGGAGTGTAGACTTGAAAGCAAATTGCATGAAACCACATTTGCATGAAAGCAAATGAATGTGTTGGGATTGTCATTTTGTGAACAGGTGTCACAAAACTGGCTTTTAATGCAGTATCTGTTTAACATCAGTATCTCAGCCGAACCAAGAAACCTTTTTTCATCTTACACTTAGTATGTCTCTGAGTCAGTGATTTGCATTGATTCTCAGAAAAAAACTGGTTTGAGACAAAAAAACCCCATAACTTGCTTCCTCTCACATAGAAATCTGTGAAAGAAAATATAACTGTTGAGTAAAGGTGTGTTAAAAGGGATATTTGGAACAAAATGTCACCGTCACAGTCTGGTCTTTTTTCACATAATATTGGGTTAATCCATGTCTGGGATAATGCTTTACAAGAGCAGAACAGAGTGGGGAAAAAAATGATCAAGAGCAAGTGCTTCTTGAAGAAGAGTTCCTCACTTTTAGAGAAAAAGTTATTTCTGTGTTCCAGAGAATAGGTATTTGATCACTGATTTTTTTTTCAAGTACCAGGGAAGGGAACACAGACTCTCTCCCGCCCCACTCTAGCTAATCTTAAAATAAAAATAAATAAATAAATAATGATAATTACACCAACAAAAGTTATTCTGAAGTGTTTATATTTACAGTTAATGAGATATGCAGGACCATTGTGATGAGCCTTGTAAGCGTGCCAGTATAAATGCATTGGAAAAACTGGTAGCTGAGGTAGTCTCTTATCTTTGTCTCCTGAAGTTATGCAACCCAGCCTAAAGTTTCCCTGTAGAACAGAGAAGGAAAGACTTTGAAAAACCCTTTTCCTTGCAGCTTTGAGAGAAAAAAGAAAAAGAAAACAAACCAACCAAACAAACAAACATAAAAACCCCAACCAAACAAAAACCCCCACCAACAATATTATGTTTCTCAGAAACGTCAATGTTTTTCCAAAAAATGTTCTTGTACTTAGTTTTTCCTTGTAAATTCTTTTCCAATAAACAAGCTATCAACGTTAGCTCAAATATTGCTACGATGATGTTGAAAAACATACACAAACATACTCTACACTCATGTTTTGTTGTTATTCTGCTGTATCTCTGATCTATATGAAAAGGGGGCTGGGGGAGAAGAAAATGCAAAATAACACTGGGAAGACTTGAAATCAAGCAGGCTGGATGCAGTGTCTCAAGAGACAGGCACTTGCTGAAAGTTGTCAGATCTGATTAAGGGAGCTATTGGCATCAATCAGACCTGACAGTAGTATATCAGAGGTTAGTATAACTATAATTAGTGAACTGATTAACAGCAAAGAGGAAAAGAGGGTAATGTTTTGGATCAAACTCCTTTAAAACATTTAGATCATTATTTAAACTTGAAGGCTGAGTGGCTAATTATATATTTTACAATATAAGAGCTAAATTTCGCAAAGCGTGCAAGCTGTTCTTCCTCACTAAAGGTTGTTAAAAGAAGGTCTGTACTGACTCTAAACAGACTGTTTTCCTAGAAAAAAAAAATACAGAGAGCAGGTGCTCTTACAACATTACTTCTCAGTACAGCTATTGTGATCCTAACATATATTGGTTTTGCATAGTTTCTCCTCAGATTAATGTAACTACTCCACGTGTAAAGCTTTATATTCTTTTAGTAAGAATATAAAAACTTCAATACTTTCACAGCAGCAACAAAAAGAAATTATTCTGTCTGATTCATCAGCCTGACTGGTTGTACTGGGTTTGTTTCCAGTTTATTTTGACTCTGTCAGAGTCTGTTGTATTGAGGTTTAAAATTAGTGTTGGAACTTAAAAATGAATTCTGTAGTTGCTGGGACATCCAGGACTGTGCTGAAAGCATAAAATTTTAAATCTTAACATACCAACTTTAATCATAACTGCGAAACTGAGTATACAACAAATAAAACAATATTGAAAAAAATGAGTTCACCAGTACATGTCAGATGTGTCATAAGTATCTTGCTCTGCGAAGGCGGTGTGCTGATACATTATGAATCAGTTGCCTTTTCATTAGGTTGACTAGCTGGGTTCTGTAAAGGAACTAAATCATCATGAAGATTAAGTTATAAAATAAAACATGCTGAACAAACTTACATTTCTTCAGTTAAAAATTAATTTTCTATTTTAATGAGTTCTGAGTTGCTGCTGTTACAATTTTTGTTGTTCCCTTGTTGATTTCTATACCTATTGTTGATTGATTATTGGTGTTAACTTCAGTGGCTTACTAATTGCTGCTAATATGCATCAGTGTAATGCATCTCTGTAAGTCTTTCTAACATGAAAAAATCTTTTATGTAGATACTTTTTGTAAGTATAGTCTTATTATTGAATGTTTCTAAGATGTTTTTTATATATATATATATACACACATATGTGTATATGTGACCCTGTATCGCCATTACTTTAGACTACAAATACATGTTAAGACTTGATGTAACATTCACCCAAATGGCATACTGCTCATCTGCGTCTCTTTGTATTGTAAGGAATCTGCTTTACTGGAGACATAATTCTGTTTTAACAGTGTAAAACACAGCATCAGATGCTTGTCTCTGATTTATGAAAAACAAAATATTTATATTCATTATTCATTACTTCCTACCTTCCTACCTCAAATTCTTGTTTTGAATTGCTGCTCTCTGTTTTAGTCTCTATAAGTTTATTCCACTCCCTGCCTGAGCTCCAGCTCACATGAGGTTTTGTGAAATGCTTGCATAAATCATACAGAGTAAGAGTGCAATAAAAGGAGGAATAAAAACAGCATTATGAAAGTGACTTGTAGGCTGCTGCTCTCGCAACATGTTTTGATGAAGTTTTACCTCAGAGAGTGCCAAAGTAGTAACTGTCCCTCATGGGGTGTGATATCAGGTATCTCGTATTAAAATTTGTGAGAAGCTCCAAAGCATCACTGATTAGAAGGGAAATTGCAAATTCCAAGTTGCACAAAGCTCCAGCATAGCAGCTCTTCCTGCAGAATTGCAGAATATGCTGCATTCCACTGAGAGGCTGCTCTGGGTGGATGTGTGTAGTTGCATGCAGTTTTCGTTGTCTCCATTTCTGCACACGTAAAGCTCTTGCAGTGAATTTGCTTCCAGAACAAAGCACCGAGATAAATAGTTATAGCATGAATAGAGTAAACTGTGTAGGTTGCCCATGCCCATTTGCCAGAAAGCTGTTACACGATGAGGAGTGCTGGCTGTGACTGAGCAAAGCTTCCTCTGGGATCAGCCATGTATTCTTAAATGCTGTTTTCAAGTGTGGTAAGGGGAAATTATAGGTATGTGTAAAGGAGTGGGAGGAGAAGAGAGAAGACCAGTAGCAAGGTGAAAACAATAAAGATGAGGAAGTTCTATTAATTGAAATCTATAGGAGTAGATCTTTGAGAGAGTGTCTTTGAATGTTGTCAAGAAAGCAGCAGTGGCTAGACCAGAATTCTTTATTGCTATCCATCCATGATGAATCACTGTGGTGGAGACAAACTTGCTACAGGCACTAACATAGAGGCTGGTTCCATGCTTTCCAAAGCTTTTAGATGCTTACAGCTTGTATTTCTTACATGAACTTTTTTTTTTCTTTAACCGTATATACAAATTAAACAGGCCTTCAGATTGTTTCTTCTCCAACGTCATCAAGGCACTTCAGAAAATACAACTTTTTGTAAATTTACTGAATTGCTATGCTTGGAATGATGCTTTATTTCATCACATATAATTTCAGTAGAATTCTTTTTAATCTGCAAATGTTGAAATAATGTCTAGTCATATATAATCATTTTTTTCTGTTGTTAAAAAGCAAATTTCTGAAATAGCTGACATGCATTTTCCAATGGAGTTCATATATATATTTCAGTTATTTGCAGGCTATATTTTAGCTGTTTCAATCTCTTCACCTCTCTGTAGTTTAGACTTTTTTATGCTAACAACAAAATGAGTAAATCCAACATCATTGGTCACTGCACAGGAGGTAGCACAGCCACAGGCATCAGGTGGTTTTTATAATAAGATTTTGTTTTCTTTTTCCTTTCCTAAGGATACTGAAATAGTAAGAGGATTACTTAGTAGTAAGTGGGAAAGGTACAAAGAATGTTAATGCAAAATGAAAAAGAAATGGCTGTTAAGAAGGTAAAGTAAATAAAGAATGAAATTACAGTAGAAACATGTGTTTCTTGTTGAGCTAATAAATTCTTTGAGAAAGAATATTTTGAACTTCACAGAAAATGATAACGTAAACAGAGTACTTGCTGTTTACTTAGCAGCTATTCTAACGATTTCAAAGCAAAGAGGAAGTAGTACTTTCATACAAGGTATGTTAAATATGAAAATATCTCTGTTGTGCTGCAGGGGTGCAGTGACATATGGTCATGAAATGTTTGTGGATCTTGATCCAGCACTGGGAAGATAATTGCATTTTGGAAACTTTCCGTAACAAACAAACTTTATTATTGTGATCATTTTACCCCCACGATATTTTCCTCATGCAAAGGTCTCTGGATTTGTTCATTATAATCTTGAGCTTATTCTACAGTTTCTTTCTAGAAAGAATGACAGATATTAGTGCCCAGTGTATACAATAATATGAATTCAAATTTACAAATCAAATGTTTGATAGTGTGTGTGTGTGTACCATTGTATGTATTTTCACAAATCTGATATAATAAAGGCATACATATTTACAATCTCTGTTAAGGAAAGATGCTGAAACTACATTTTAGTACTACTTCTGCTCTGCTTACAGTATGGCAGTGTGCAGGCTTATTTCTGGAATAGTGCTGATACTCAGAATATCAACACTATCCAGTCTAAGTACAAGGTACTTTTCTACCTTTTGCATTATAAAAAGCTCTGTAACTACATATTAAAATACTATGTCCTCATGCACAGGGCATGGGGGTAAACAAATTATAGACAACATTAATATAATGCTTTACTAGAAAGGACTTGCATACTGCATTTGTCAGTGCAGTATAAGAACCTGTGTAGTAAGGTTCTTATAGCCCTACAGGATGATGATTTTATGGAATCCATGGTGAGCTATAGGTGTGTTGTAGTTTAAAAATTTTGTGTACCATAGCAGAGTACTTACCTGTTCCTGCCTAGATGAGAACAAAGTCCTTTGCTGTGGTTGGTTCTTTTAAGTAATGGTCATGGCTAAATGTTAAGATTGACCACTGTTGATAGTGGTTGTTATTCCTGATGACAGGTATTTGCTGCTTCTCTGAAAAATTCCCCCAAATGTTATTTTCCCTGCCTTCTATGAAAACTTCTACGTGTAGTTGCACCCTAGGTTGCCCTCTCTAACAGTTCTTGGCCTAACGTTTGCATGAGCCTACTTTAAAAAAAAAAAAAAAAAAAAAGAAAAAAAAAGAAAAAGAAAAACAACCAACCAACAACAACAAAAACAAACAAACAAACAAAAAACAAAGGAAAAAAAAACCAAAAAAACCCCAAAAAAACCCCAAACATTTTAAGTTACAATGATTCTGGAAAACACTCTACATAAAGAACTACTGTTCATAATTCATTTGTGAACTCAGTAGCTGGAAAATTAAAATGGGAAGTGAATGCTAAGCTGAAGATGAGTGAAGTGTTTGGGAGGTGGAGCAACTACTCTATTTGTGCAGTTGTAAGAGATTTTCTCAAAAGATTTTGTTCCATGCATCCTGTTTTGGTCCTTCAGAATTTTGTACACTTTTTGCTATCTTTGTTACTTTTCTATTTGGAACTTATAGTTCATCAATTCAATTCAGGTTAGTCCACTGGGATTGTTTTACTGGCTAATTGTAGTGCCTGTAAAAGTGGCAGTTTTTCATTTGGACTTAAAATCTAATGATTGCTACCAATTTTGCAGTTACGCAAAGCTTTTACTCGTACTAATTTTGTAAAAAATTTTTTATTGAACAGCTCACTGGCAGCAAGATCTACTTTCTGAATGGGGATGACTACAGCAGACTAGTTTTCAATCTTCCATTCCCGCTGTTTGTTGGGAATGTTTCATTTTTAGTCTCAGGAATGTCCATAAAGACTCTGCTGTAAGAAATTCAACGACGTTTTTCCTTTGTAATCATTTCATCAATTCATTCAAAAGTTTTGCATTTAAATAAAAGTTAAATTCTGTTCATCATGTGCATTGGGAATAAAAACTTATAAAAATCTGAAGAGAAATTGCCAAAGGTATGATTTGGCTTGCAGGGTGTTTACTCAATCACAATATGCAAACTTATATAAACCCATTGTCAGTCCCAAAATTTAGGTTGTTATCAGGTCTGATAAAGCAAAAACCTAAAATGAGAAAATGTTTAAAATTTGCCATGCATGCCTACTTTACTAATGATGCCTTACCTTCCAGAAAGGTTTGAACAGACGTTAAGGTAGATTATTTTGAGAATCCACATTTAAGATAACAGGGCAGGGAGAATTTAGTTTACTAACCTGATGATTCACAACCAACTGTTCTCCCTCTTTTTTGTAATCAGAATGGTATGTCGTCTAAAACAAAAATGGAACACCAGTTCCTTTTTCCTATTATCCCAGTTGATGTTTAACCTGAGATCCGAGTCAAACAGTTCTTTATATGTTTTGGTTTGGCAATATCTGGCAGATAGGAAGAATGACTTAGGTCTTTTCTAATTGTTTTCTGGAAATCATAGTAAGTAAGAACTTAGGGGTTTTTTTTCCTAGGTTTTGTTGTATGTGTGAAAAGGACAAACGGTCAGATAAGTGGCAGACTGTCCTGGTTTCAGCTGGGATAGAGTTAATTGTCTTCCTAGTAGCTGGTGCAGTGCGGTGTTTTGAGTTGAGTATGAGAAGAATGTTGATAACACCCTGATGTTTTCAGTTGTTGCTCAGTAGTGTTTCGTCTAAAATCAAGGACTTTTCAGCTTCTCAAGCCCAGCCGGTGAGAAAGCTGGAGGGGCACAAGAAGCTGGCACAGG
>JAVJGG010000013.1:17278670-17289920 GCA_035590195.1 Aviceda cuculoides | reverse complement strand
GTCATTTTATTAGTGTTATCATTATCATTATTAGTTTCTTCTTTTCTGTTCTATTAAACCATTCTTATCTCAGCCCACAAGTTTTACTTTTTTTCCTGATTTCCTCCTCCATCCCACTGTGGGGGGGGAAGTGAGTGAGTGGCTGCGTGGTGCTTAGTTGCTGCCTGGGGTTAAACCACGACACAGACATGCTGGGAGGCTGAAGTCACTAAAGAGAGGAAATCGTTCTCAAAAATGGTCTTGAAGAAGTTAAAAGCAGTGAATTTCGTAGTATGGAACTTTATAACTAAATATTTTAGGTAGTTTGTTTGGAAATATTTTCACATGTGGATTGGATCTGCGGGAGTATGAATGTGAGGGGGGATTACCATAGTTTTATTAGCTTCAGAGTGTGTGCACAAATTACTGAAGCAGAAATCAGATACTAGTCATGTGCAAGATGTGTTTGGGAGAACTTAAAGCAGCAAAAAATTGCAAGCGAGCTATTGAAAAGGTAAACCTAAAGGCTGTGCCAACTGCTAGAAATTAATGTTGGACTCTAAGAAATTAATGGAAGATCCTTCAATTTCAGTGAGACCATAAGCCTTTTCAGACTAAGAAAAAACCCAAACAACAACAGCAAAACCCAGCATTTTTCAACATGTTGATCTTCTGAAACCATGGTGAAAATGTAACTTCCTCTTACCGTGAAGTCTGGCTTCTAAGGGGACAGAAGAGAAACTGACAAAAACAGTTAGCAAATCATGTAATTATAGAAAATTGCATTTTCACAGTCACTCGAAATTTTGTCAGTTGACGTTGAAATTACAAGATAATGTCGTCCCTTTTGACTTCATTTTTCCAAGTGAAGTAATTTGACTTTTTGTTTGAGTTCTTACCTGAACATTACGTAAAGTAATGTAGGGGTATGTTAAATAACCCCAAAGCTAAATGGAATCATTTTGTGTTGAAAGATCTTTTTTTTTTTTTCCCAATTGTTATCTTTTTTGGTATAGAAGTTAAACTGAGCAGCGGTTCTCACCTAAGACAGAAGACTTTGTGATAAGCCCGTGTTTTCCCTAGTAGAAAAAGCCATTGTGGAATAGTTACTAATGATAATCCAAAAAGCATTGGAAAAGTAGAACTGTGTGTGTGGAGAGAAGAGAAATTTAAGTTGACAGTAAAAAAACTGAGTTAACCCATTTCTATTCAGCCATACCCTAATACAAAAAACAGATTGAAATGTCTTGCATGAGTTGCTGTTCATTAAGCAAATGTGACACTTTATTTTCTAGCTATTTCAATACTGAAAGAGGTGAAGTGGTGAAATAGCAATATAAATGAACATGCTTCTCAGTGTGCTGATAAGTCAAAGTAAAAAAAGAAAATATCAAACAGATGTTTCAAGACTTGGTTACTGTGTCCTTCCCTTGCCCCCAAACAGAAAGCAGAATCCTTTCGCTGAATCTTGAGTTGTGAGTTTTTAAATTTGTGGATAAAATACATTGTCTCTGAAAATTAATTATAAAAAGAAATGCCACTACCGCATTTAAAGCTAATTATGAGGTGGATCATAATGCTGCTTTGTTTATTATTTTAATTGAAAAAATAATCTGTAGCTTTGTTAACATTTACTGATAGTCAACATTTTCTTTTAGCTGATATTTTTAATTAGTACTTTATATATTTGAATTCAGTTTATGGTCTGAGACTACAAAGTTGATTTGTTTGGGGTTTTTTGGAGGAATTTTTTTCTCAACTGTAATTTCTATCTGCAAAATAAGTATAAGAACCAATCATATTTTCTGGCAAGGCATTCTCTGGAGATCTCTGTCTTACTATATGAGACAGTGTATCAATTATAACTTTTAATTCAGGTCATTACTTTGAGTAACATTCCTGTTTTTAAATAAGATCAAAGTAAAAGACAATTATGATGAATATTTAGTCATCGCTTAGAAACAGAAGAATTAATGATACCATTTTAAATATATCCTGATAACATGACTGACATTAAATAAAAACCTGCGATCTGAACATTGCCAATTTAGGTTTAGCAAATTAGCTGAGTAGTTTGCATTTGTAGTATTTCACACCTTAAAGTCTTAATATGCATTGCTAAATATATTTCCTCACTGTTTGCTAATTAATGTTCTGTGGAAGTGCAGCTGCTAATTTTTTGTGGTTGACATGTCTCATTTTAAAGTGATAACAGTTGCATCTGTAGTAGTGTTACAATTCAGTTCATAAATTATGGTCATATGTTTTTACATCTACTATTTTGTAAAAGCATTTGAAAAACCTGTATTTGCTAACAAAATGCACCCAGTAATATTTTAACAAAACATAGAAACACCCCACACACTCCACCACTCTCTCAGTGATACTAGTGACTCAGTGAGTCTTTCATGTGTTAAGTTTTAAATATGGCAGGACAGGAACATCTTTTTCTGTAGTATCACAAAGTCTCTTCAGGAGTAATTCTTGGTAATTAGTAAAGACTGATACATTCTAGTGGTAAAATAATTGGACTGGAACAATATCGTGAGGTAGTGCAGGGAAAAATATTTCTCTGAGGAGAATAAATAAATATTATCAGGATGTATCTTGTGGAGATCAAGTGAAGAAAAAAGTATTCATAAATTCATGTGGTTTGTAAGATACGTTTTCTTCTAATATTTTGAAAGAAACACAGCAGGATGTAAGCAATCCAGGAGGTTCCTAGAGTGCCTTGATGAGAACTTTCTTCTCCAAGTCATAGAGGAGACAACGAGAAGAGGTGCTCTGCTGTACCTCATACTCACCAACAAGGAGGGGCTTGTTGGGGATGTGAAGATCAAAGGCAAACTTGACTGCAGTGACCATGAGATGGTGGAGTTCAGGATCCTGAGGGGAAGGAACAGGACAAAAAGCAAGCTCACAGCCCTGGATTTCAGGAGAGCAGACTTCGGCCTCCTCAGAGATCTGCTTGGAAGAATCCCATGGGACAAGGTCCTGGAGGGAAGCGAGGCCTAAGAAAGCTGGTTAATATTCAAGGATCACCTCTTCCAAGCCCGAGAGCGGTCCATCCCAATGAATAGGAAGTCAGGCAAAAATGCCAGGAGGCCTATGTAGATGAGCAAGTTGCTCCTGGTCAAACTCAAACACAAAAAAGAAGCATACAGAGGATGGAAGCAAGGACACATAACCTGGGAGGAATACAAAGACATTGTCTGAGCATCCAGGGATGAAGTCAGGAAAGCTGAAGTACAAATGGAATTGAATCTGGTCAGGGATGTCAAAGACAGTAAGATAGGCAACAAAAGGAAGACTAAGGAAAATGTGGGCCCATTGCTGAATGAGACAGGGGACCTGGTTACACAGGACATGGAAAAGGCTGAGGTACTGAATGTCTCCTTTGCTTCAGTCTTTACTAGCAAGACTAGCCTTCAGGAATCCCAGGTCCCAGCAACTGGGGGAAAGTCTGGAGCAAGTAAAGTGTACTAGGATCAGGTCAGGAAATACTTGAGCAAACTGAGCATGCACATGTCCATGGGCTCTGATGGGATGCATCTGTGAGTGCTGAGGGAGCTTGCTGATGTCATTGTGATGTCAATCTTGATAATCTTTGATCCATCATGGTAACTGAGAGAAGTGACTGAAGACAAGCAAATGTCATTCCTGCCTTCAATAAGGGCAAGAAGTAGGACCCTGGGAATACCAGGCCGGTCAGCCTCACCTGGGATGGTGATGGAGGAGCTAATCCTAAAAACAATTTCCAGCCACATGAAAGACAAGAAAATCATATCATGAGTAGTCAGCTTGGTTTCACCAAGGGGAAGTCATGCTTGACCAGCTTGATAAATTTCTATGATGAAATGACTGGCCAGGTAGGTGAGGGGAGAGCAGTGGATATTATCTACCTAAATTTCAGTAAGGCCTTTGACACTGTCTCCCATAAGATCCTCATAAAGAACCTGTTGATGTATGGGCTGGCTGAGCAGTGAGGTGGATTGAAAACTGGCAGAATGGCCAGGCCTAGACGGTGGTGATCAGTAGTAGTATGAAGTCTAGTTGGAGGCCAGTGACTAGTGGAGCACCCCAGGGGTCAGTTCTGCCCCCAGTCTTGTTGCACTTCTTCATTAATGCTTGGGATGATGGGGCAGAGTGTACCCTCAGCAAGTTTGCTGATGACACCAACCTGGGAGGAGTGGCTGATACAGCAGAGGACTGTGCTGCCATCCAGAGGGACCTTGACAGGCTGGAGAAATGGCCTGACAGGAATCTGAGGAAGTTCAGTGAAGGCAAGTGCAAAGTCCTGCACCTAGGGAGGTAGGGAGGAATAACCGGATGCACCACTATATGCTGGGGGATGGCCAGCTGGAAAGTAGCTTGGCAGAAAAGGACCTGGGGCTCTTGGTGGACACCAAGTTGAACAAGAGCCAGCAACATGCCTTTATGCATTAGACAAAGTGTTGCCAGCAGGTCAAGGGGGGTGGTCCTTCTCCTCTACTGAACACTGCTGAGGCCACAGCTGGAGTACTATGTCCTGTTCTGGTCTCCCCAGGAGAGACACATGGACATACTGTAGAGAGTCCATTGAAGGGCCATGAAGATGATGGAAGGGATTGGAGCATCTCTCATATGGGAAAAGGCTGAGAGAGCTGGGACTGTTTACCCTGGAGAAGAGAAGGCTCAGGAGGGATCTCATCAATGTATATAAATACTTGAAGGGAGGGTGTGAAGAGGACAGAGCCAGGCTCGTTTCAGTGGCACCCAGTGAGAGGACCAGAGGCAAATGGGCACAAATTGAAACACAGGAGGCTGTGTCTGAACATCAGGAGACACTTTTTTACTGTGAGCGTGACTGAGCACTGGCACAGGTTGCCCAGGGAGGTTGTGGAGTCTTCATCCTTGGAGATATTAAAAAAGCTGTCTCGATATGTTCCTGGGCAACTAGCTCTAGGTGGCCTTGCTAGAACAGGGGAGTTGGGCAAGATGACCTCCAGAGGTCTTTTCTGACCTCAGCCATTCTTTGGTTCTGTAACTATGAAGTCTGTCAACCTGGGTTTCAAAATGTCGAGGCAGCAAATCAATTGCTTTCTAAAAGCTGTTAATATTATGCTGATGGTACTTGAGATAATTGAATATTCTGATGGGGAGAAATGCTCTTGCTCAAATTTGGACTAGCAATTTTCATAAAGGTTTTAGAATGTGTTAGCTCTCTGTGTCTGCTTTTTTTAGCCAGGGCCTCGAAGCGTTATTCGTAATTAGTCAGTGTTTTTACCCTTTCCATTGTGTAATTTCTGTGATAAGAAGCTGGTTTGGGTAATAATATTAATGTGTACTATTTGTATACCTCAGCACCACATTCAGAGGCCACCTAACCTGTCTTGATGTTTTCTTTTTTTGTCAGTCTGGGATCTGGTGCAGCAATCTTCATTTTTCTTATTTGTCCATTGTGTTCCCACAGATAGTAAGATTTTGTTTAAGAAGAAAATGTTATGAATCACATATTCTGTTGGGTTTACGTTATCTGGTCAAATCTGAGATCAGATACTGATAGTATCTGGTCAACTCTTATGGATTTTTTTAGTATTCTACCATGGCTGCTTAGAATATAGCAAATGGCAACTAGATTAAAACAATTGTTGTGTGTGTAAGCTTTTGTAGGGACTTACTAGTATTATAGTTGCTGTAGAAGCATTATCATTTATAAGGTTGACCTGTGTTTCATCTTAGTGTTTTATTTCTGAACATGTAAAGTTAAGAAAAAGCCCAATCATAAAACATGTTTATTATGGAAGAAGTGATAGGGATCAGATGCATGTTTTCCTGTCTGATTGTAGACTCAATTCTTATTTGTGATGTGAAGCATGGGTTCATCAAATATTAAATGTTAGAATTTACTTATTACTGTTTGTTCTTTTTTTCTTTAAGTAGAATTACAGAAAAATATTTATTGAGAGGAAAAATACGAATGTAATAGTGCTTTAAGAGTCAAAGACCTTGATACTAAAATTTGAATTAAAATAAGCTTGGAATCAAAATCTGTTAGAAGAAACTAATCCATGTGTTGGGGGGAAATAGTTGGCAATTTAGTTAAAAATACTTTGTCAAATAAAGTTATACTGATAGAAGTAGGAAGTTCTTGTGATTTAGAATTCCTGTTTTAAAAGTTCTATAATAAACCCAGTTTGGTCATCTATCTCACGTTTGTTATATCTATCCTCTTACAGGATAAGGTAATTCGAGATTGTTGTGGTCAATGTCAGTAGGATTTTAGAAAACAAGTGTCCTGTTCTCTAGATCCTGTCACAAGTTGATAAGCTTATTTAGAAAAATGAACCTCTTATAGATTCTTGATCACTGGACTGTGTTTTCTTTTAATATCATGCCTGTTTATCGAAGCTGTTAAAAGTTTCCCCATTTTGCCAAGTCCTGATATCCTTCGAAGATTGGTAGTTGAATTTTTTAAAAGTTTCATTTCAGTCAAGATAATCAAACAATCCTTGTCTTCTTTTACTAATTAAAGCATTAATTTTGCTCTAGATATCACCCGAACAAGATTTGCCCAATGTCTAAACTTTTATATTGGAACCTATGAAACAACATAATCTGAATTTTCCTTTTTATTTTCTGAGTGATTTTCAACTGCAAAGTTACAGAGTAACCTTTATTTCAATAGTTCTAAGTTGTTTTTTTGTGAAATAAGTGAGACTGTAAGGTAAGCTTTGTGCCTGTCCCAGAAATCTCAAGCTTTGATAAATAGTGATTCATTAGATTTGTTATGAATAGGCAATAAATAATTGCCCTTAAATCATAGTCATAACTTGCGGGCAAGTTACTACTAAATTTCAGTGGATGAGATTCTGTTCTGTGGGGATTTTATACATAGTAGTTGGCACTTAAATAGGAAATTATTTTTGTTGAATAGTATTTAAGAAATCTGTGTTTCTATTTCTATTTGAAACAGCTGCTGAGAATTTTTAGGGGGGAGGAGTGAGATGCTTTCTTTAGAGTGACCACTTTATGTCTGATTTTAAATTTTAAAAGGCTATTTTCTTGAATTCTTGTGTTAAGGTCACATGAAGTGACTGCTGAGTACGTTGTCACTGTGAAGAATGGAGGGTACTGCAATTGTTTGGCAACTGCAGATTGAATGTACCTCAGTTTTATCTGTTTGATAACCTATTACTTTGGGATTTATAAAAAAAAAAAAAAAAAAAAAAAAGCCATTGCAAGAACATGCAAGAAATGGCACCGTAATAGAGACCACAGACGTATCTACATGAAACAATAAAGTTTGGAAGTTACCTTTTCCAGGACTGGTGGAAGTTGTTTAATCTGTTTTGCCAGTGCAAGGATAGAGATATCAAAGTGTACAACTTGAAAGTATGCCTTAGGGAGAAAGCATTTCATTGGGAACTGGTAACTATCAGCTCAAGCTTAGGGTGGGTGGGGGGAATCTTAGGTGTTTACTGTGCTCTGGTCAAGGTTAGAAATATTCTGTGACAGACAACGTGGGCATCTATATTAAATGGCTCTCACAAGTACATAAGGAGTTGATTCTGGATAGCTGCTTAATTGTTTTAATGTAGAAAATGTATACAAATGATGTAGCTTTGACAGCAGCTTGAAGTTATTAGTTGATATTTCCGTATGGTTTTTCATACTGAATCCTACTAATGGCCATCCAACACAAACTGTTTCTGCCTCATAGATAAAGTAGGTAAAACTTAAGATAGCTTTGTTAAGTTCTACATTGCATTTACTCTGCTGCATATTAAAATACTGGGTTTTTATAAATTTGAGTCTGGACTTTTCTTTGCAAATGCTTAATATTTCTTTTTTCTGCTCTACTAGATGCTTGTGACTACTCCAGAGAAGTGGGATGTAGTGACAAGAAAAAGTGTTGGTGATGTAGCCCTTTCTCAGCTGGTAAAACTCTTGATTCTCGATGAAGTTCATCTGTTGCATGAAGACAGAGGACCAGTACTTGAAAGTATAGTAGCACGTACTTTACGTCAGGTAAGAGCAAAAAAATCTTCAAAAGAATTTTATTTTGGTCAAGAATTGGTACATTTCATTGTAAAAGGAAAAATGCTTAGACAATGCAATCAAAATGCTTAGGCAGCTTACAATTTATTTTACAGCTGTTCTGTACTAAGAATGAAGAAAAGGTTTTGTCTTCTACATTCTCTTCTGTATTATATCAACTATCAGATTCCTAGATTCATAATTTATTACAGAGCTATTTCTTTACTTATGATTTATTTACTTAATATTAGTTTACTTACTGTATAAGTAACAGCAAAATTAAATAATTTAAAACAAATAATGATCAGGTTAATTTTTAACATAACCAAAATGGAAAGTATTTTTTTGCCAGGAATGCTTATTTTTAATCAGCAGTTTTCCTAGGAGAATTTTTTTAATTTTTTTTTTTTTTAATTAAGAGCAGTGTCTTAAATCTAGGTAAAACTTTCAGCACTGCTAGAAAAATACTACATAATTTTTACTTGAGTATAATTGGTCCTTTTTTTTTTTCTGATGCTTTAATGGTACTTTCTAAATACCAAGATTTGAAATGGCAAAAGGAGAAAAGGATGAATATGTGGGTTTTTTTCTTAAGTCTTGTACAAAAGAAGGATTCAGAGTTAGACAATAAATAAGATTGGTCTCAATGGTGAGATGTGCATTTACAAGACAGATAAAGTGTGCAATTTAAGGATGAATAAAAAGGATGGGAATTAGGATAAATAAATAATGGTAAGGAGAGGATGGAGTGCCATTCTTAATTTTTTTGTCATGCAGAGCAAAAGTATGTCAATACAAATAATCTGTAACAAATTAAAAATAAACACAATTGGTATTGTTATGGCTCTATTTGTAGCATGTTAAATGTTTAAAACCTTTTAGCTTTCAAGATGCTTTTTTCTTGATAAGGCTACACTATCCTTGTTATAGGCTCTCTGAATCATCTGAATCCAGCTCCTCTAAGAACAGAATAAAATGGATGTCTGCTCTAATCCAGTACAGAAAGTGCAAAGTTCCTGTATAAAGAACAACATAAGTAATAATTCCTTAGAAGAAGCTAAACTTGGGAAGATTTTTTTTTTTAATCAAGAGTAGGGCTTTGTAAAGTTTAGACTACCTCAAGGGCACTAAAGCTTAACATGTTTGACATTGTATTTTCTTTCTTAAATGGTTTTGATAATCTCATTTCCTTAGGTGTCTTTAAAGTAAAGCATCCCAACTTTTAGCAGTGACCTTGATGGTCATTGTTTTCATGTCAGATTGCAAGACTCATTCATTTTTTAATGCGAAGTTTTGTAAGACTCGTAAGGTAGGCTTCAGCTGTCCGAAATAGATGTCTAGAGCCATTTTATCTGCCCTACATTATTCAGCTTGGCATCCTGTTTCTGCTTAATTTGGACACATATCTCCCATACATCCTTTCCTTTTGTGTCTGTCAAACCTGTGCAGGTAACTTAAGGAATATAAAATCTGAGGCAATTATGTCTTGGGTACTGAATCCTACCCTTAGTGCATTTATTGTAATGTAGCAGTATCTTGCTTCAACACTTATTTTAAAAATAGCTCTCTAGGGTACTTTAATCTTCTAGGATTTCAAGGTTTGTTTTACTTACCAAGTTGGAGCTTAATTCACCTGGAATTGAAGCTACTCATTTGTAACCCTTCCTTAAGTGAAACAGCTGGGAAGAAAAACAAAACACAAATCTTGAAATTAACTATTTCACCACCTTTCTGATGACCTTATTTATTCTAAGTTGATAAGAAAGGCAGTAATGGAGACCATTATGAATCTTTACAAGAAGGTAGTTGAAGAGAGGGAAAATTTACAGTATAAAAGTACACTAAACCCCCCCACACACAGTTAAGCAGAAACAAATCTATTTGTAGAAATATTCAGAATTATGCAGTAGAAAACAATTCCAGAAAAAAATATTTTGAATTGCAAGCCTCCCAGAGAGCTTGGAGAGAAAGAAACAGGAGACGTTTTGTACAACTCTTTTACCCTTATAATATGGAAACAAATAATAAGAGGGTTAGCTTTTAAAATTACATTGAAATGTTATACTGCAGCATCTAAGCCTGCAAGCATAGCTCTATGAAGTTTGTATTATACATCCATAGCTAATCACGAAATTACTGGAACTTTTATTTAGTGATTAAAAAAGATACCATAAATTTTCTGATTTCAGAAGTATTTCACTGGAGTTTCATGAAAATACCATTACAGATGTTTTAAGTGTAAAAATATCACATCTAATAATGATATTTTGCAAAGAAAAAATATTTGGTTACATTTCTTTAGTTCTGTTTCCTGCTTATAGTTCCATTTTATGCATTTTGATACAAATTCATAAATTTCCCTGGAGCAGGAACTAAACCCAGGATATTCAGTCCACGCCTGGAGAATATCCTTCTGACTTCAATGATTCTATATGAAACATTAAGCTACTCTCCAGCCCTTTTTCATTGATATCTATAGAAACATCATACTCATTCAATTTTCATGCACACAGGAGGTAAGAATAATTTTTCAGTTCTTAAAAACTCAAACAAAAAACAAAACAAAAAACCCATTGACAACATCAATCTAAAATATCCTTATGTCAATTGCACCACTGCAGTAATTGCTGAAATCAATTACTTGATTTGTATACTGCTTTAAGACATCAGAAATATTGGCTAGTTTTTCCAAATTTGTAGTGCAGGGATTCAGAAAGTGATTAGAGAAGTAATTCAAACAAAAACCCATTGCAGATCGATAGTCACTAGATCAGACTGGGGGCTGTAATAACTGGGGGCTATGCTGGCAAATATTACTGACATTTTCCTAGTTTCTGTGCTGTCCTTTTTGGCCACTGTGGGAGACATCATATTGAAGTAGTTGGATTTTTGGTCTAACCTGGAAGAGTCATTTCTTGTATCACTTCTAGGACAGAACTGTGATAAATTCCTTTGAATACTACTTCAGCCTTTTCAATAAATCACTAATAGCTACTCTAATAATGGTGTGTACCTATAGTTTCATCTGGATTATGCTTCCCTAGCTTGTATATGAGACTATCTTATGAGACAATGTCATGATTCCTGTGCAGGTCAGGATGTATAATGTAGTGCCTTTTACATTTTGCAGGGCTTGTTATCCTGTCTTATAGAAAAAGCATCTCTCTTGTTTTGTTGGAGTGTGTGAGGGTTGTTTTGCTTAGATGCTGGATAATAGAAAAACAGGCAGTAGAGGGGGTTGGGGTTTGGTTG
>JAVJGG010000013.1:17228343-17277301 GCA_035590195.1 Aviceda cuculoides | reverse complement strand
AACATTACTAGTTTCTTCTGTTCTATTAAACCGTTCTTACTTCAACCCACGAGTTTTCCTTCTTTTCCCAATTTCCTCCCCCATCCCACTGGGTGCAGGGGGGAAGTGAGTGAGTGGCTGCGTGATGCTTAGGTGCTGCCTGGGGTTAAACCACAACAAGGAGCCAACAAGGAGAGGTCCTCTCCTGTACCTCATACTCACCAACAAGGGAGGGGCTTGTGGGGGATGTGAAGATCAAAGGCAGCCTTAGCTGCAGTGACCGTGAGATGGAGGAGTTGTTCTCCTTCCCCTGGAAATTCTCATGTTTCCTTTTGGAGCTTTCTTTCCTCATGACACCTCATTTAAGAAACTTTCCCTCTCAGCCGTCGTATAGTTTTCCTTGCTCTGGATGCATTTTCAGTATCTCTAGCTCCTTATTATCTCCTCTACCTCTTTTTTTCTGGCCCTTTGGCTGCCTCTTTTACCTCCATACTAGAAATCAGAAGTAAAAAATTTCGTTGTTTTCTCACCCAAAGCCAAATGTTTAATTGTTATCATATTAGGAATTTTTATGTGCTTGGAATCCCATTCTTGATTAACAAAATTTGAGCAGTTTAAAAAACAAAAAGGCAAGGCTGATTAGCTAATGACGTAAAATCAGCTAATTAGATCTATATATCTTGTGTCTAATGGTAGCCCATTGTAGTTCCTACCTGTGACTTTTGGGACTCGAATGGCATTGGCATTTCATTTGGTTCTTCATTTCTCATCTCGAGTGACTGCTGTTAGTCTTTCGATGTTCCTTATATAGGCTAATCTAGTTTCTCAGCGTCTTACCTTCTACAATGATTTTTTGGTTTCCAGCTATAGTGCTGTGGGGGTTTTTTTGCTGAACTTTCTTATATTTGTGATTGTATTTTTGAAACATGTTAATAAAACTGGGTACAGAAGTTTTGTGTTAGTTTTGGTTGTGGCATATACAGAGGTGTAGAGCATTTTCCTCTTATTACTTAGTTCTATCCCTTTTATACCTCTAAGAATTGCATGTACTTAATTTGCTAACACATCATCTTTGGAACTTGCATTCAGATGCTTGTTCATTAAGTCCTCAGGCAAACCTCTTTATAGTTGCTGCAGGATTCACTTGTTGCTATAAGATTGTTTCCTGAGAATAGTGTCTCATTTTGCAGCTGTGGCCTGTTTTAGAATGAGCTAAATTAGAAGAAATTTAGTTTGAATGGGACCATCAACCTAGATTTATCTGTATGGCTGATGCACACATCAGTTATATTAATTCTGCCGATCACCTGCTCTTCTTGAGCATTTACTGCATATCATGGATAAAATTATTGAATAGAGTCAGTCTTAGAAAGCAATTAGAGGCATCCCTTTTTAATTGCTGTTTTTCAAGTATACATTCTCTTTAAAATCTGTTGGTTCATCAGCTTGTGATAAATTTAATACATGTTTTCTTGCTATTATGTGATGTTATTTTTTAAACAGTATGTTGTGCAGCCATATGTCTAATGCCTTACATGAGTCTAGATCTATCTTGTTACCTTTTCTGGCAACCTTGTAGATGTGTAAAAATTACTTTTTAAAAACAAAATACTTTTTTAAAAGAAAGCCTAATCTCCATTTGTTTGGAAAATGTTATGTATCGTATTTGAATTAATCTTCAGAACCTTTTCTATTACTTTGCATGAAGTGATGTCAGGAAGTCATTCTGCATATCATTTTTCATTATTGATATGTGAACATATTTCCATCTTTGTGGTAGATCCATGGAGTTTAAAAGGCTATAGTGATTGTCATATGTTTTATGTTCTTTCATAATATGCTAAAGCAGTTAAACTGATTTGTAGAAGGGTTCACATTTCTTTTTGTTTCTTAGTTTGGGAACAAAACAGTAAGCATAGCATGAAAAGGCATTCTGTCATTCAAGAAAAACTGACATGGCACTGTGCAGGGCATAGAAGTCTCTTAATAGGTATATGCAAAATGTCATTTCTTAAGGCAAAGTATTGCATACTTAATACTTAGATGGGGGAAAAATAATATGGCTTCTAATAGTGCTTTCTGCATGGTTACATTTTTTCAGTACCTCCTAGATTTTTAAATATGTTCTAAATGGAGGACTGAGATCACAGTATTTTCAGGGTTCATTGGAAGCAGAGTAAAACTCATTTATAAAATTACTTAACTAGATGGTTGCCTAGTAACAAATGCATTCTGTGCAGAGTGTTTGAGTTGTAGATAACGTCCTGTGTAAAATCTTCAAAACAGTATTAGTAATTGCATTTTTACTGTGTACTTTTGATTTTGCAGTTTTTAGTGGTTTTCCCATTTTTGTTCCTAAAACTACCACCTAGGTGGACTGATTGACAACTTCTTAATTCTTTCATTAGACAGTAAACAGGATATCAATAAACAAGTAAACACTGGTGAAACATTTAACATTCTAACAAAATTCCTTCTTAGTCATTTTGAAACACCTTTAATTACTTTTTTTAAGTGTTCTCAGAATTCCTCTTTTTTTTTTTTTCCTTTCTTTTTCTCCTTTTTTTCTGGGTAATGGGAAAAATAGATCTTGTGAAAGGCTGAGACTTAGAGCCATTCTGTGCATAGGGTGGTATCTAACTAATAACTAATGTGAATCCCTGTATGCAGTACTTCATTCCTACCACTGCTGGGCAGGGAACTCGGGAACCTAAGAATTCATCTTCTTGCACATCTAGACTAAAAACTAAGAAATGCTTGTGTCTAATTTTCTGTGTATCTTGTCTTTAGTGTACATCTGAAGGGCATACAGACTGACTGTAGAGGGTGTGTTGAAGTAATCCTGGGTCATCTGAATATCAGATTAATTTCTAACCAGTGGACAGTTCTTCAAAGATTAGAATATGTAAACTTGTCTGCTTCACTTAATTTTGTGCTCGAGTTGAACAATCAGGGATATGCTTTCCAACTTGATTGTAATTCATTCTGTGAATGTGATATTTTAATAGATGGAGATGGGAAGACTGCCAAGATCACAAAGTTCAGGAAGAATTTTAGAAGTCAGATAAAAGTATCTCTATGCATACTCTGTATGCTCTCAAGTGGCAGCTGTAATGTAATGAGATGATATGCAAATCTTAAAACCTATTAGGAAGAAAATGATCCTGCTGTGATCAATTTACAATCCAGAGAGGCACTTCCTATACCTGATCCTTTATCATTTATAGTGTAAATGCAGATGATGCTTGAGTGTGGAAATCGGTACTGGATAGCTATCTTCTGTTTATTTTTCCTGTATACATGCAATTTCATGGTGTGCTAATTGTGTTCTGCAAATGTGTATGGTGAACATGCTGTCAATTCTCCACATGCCATCGTGAATGCTTCTGAATTAGATATACTAATTAGATATGTCAATTAAATATAGTCATGGCAATTTTATTTCTTACTTCCAGTGTAATATCAAATCAATAAAATATAGTAAAGCTTTCAAAGAACATGATATGCAAATACTGTTCAGTTTTCCAAAGAAAGCCTTTTAAGTTCCAAATGGTGCTTATCTTTTCACTGAGATAATTAAGCACATATGAAGACGAAAATGTTTGAGATTGTGTGCCAGTAGTGAAGAAAATACACTTAGCTGCATACCACCAGCCAGTGATAGCAAATGTAAACAGAAAACTTTTGTCATCCAAAATATCTTTCCAGTAATTTTTACTGCAATTTCAGGAAAATCCCGTGTGTTCATTGTGTCTTGTATATGAAAGCATAATCTCTAATTACGACTTCTAGGACCAATTAATAAGTGATCCAGCACATGAAAAATATTAGCATTTGAATGGATTGTATTTACAAAGGGCATCACTTATTCTGTATATATATGTGATGGTGTGCAGACACATAGGATTTTAGTTTACGGCTTGAATTTGATGTGAACGTAAAATAATTGGAAGAATTGTTATGATAAATTTTGTCTTTTAGGGAAAATGTACCTCTTTTTGCTGCTTGATTTTTTTAATATATATTAGTTATTGATATTTTGTGTTGCTAAGTGGATATAAAACTAGATGGTAAAAAATAAAGATTTTTTTTGTTTGGCTGGCCTTGAAAGAAGTTAAAGAAATTGATGGAATGATTCAGAGTCTTAATAGTCTTTATTTAATTATGAACACTAAGAAAATGTTACTATAGAGCAATAGACATTATTACCTGATTTCTTATAGCACTCTGACTTGATTTTTGTGGCTTGATATAAACAGAAACAGTTGTCCAAATAATTTGTAAATTTTAGATTTATAAATTGAAAAAATTATGTGGGCACTATATAAATATGCACAAATATATGTAAACTATAATATAAAATATGCAAAAATATATTTTGTTTAAAAATGTGCTATGCAGTTTAGTAATTTTAATTACGTGCTTGTGTTAACTCCCTACTGTGGTTTTCATGTGGCGTTGTAATTCAGGGTTTTCAGTCAGCTCCTTAACTCCAGGGGCAACTGCTGGATCAGTGAAGTTAAATGGCTTCTTTTACAAAGGTTTCGAAAGTGGCAAGTCTCAGTAAACTGTAACTGTTCTCTAGGCATCATTTATATTTTGAAAGAAAACTCGGAACAAACAGTTTACAGTTAATTGCTGTAAAAAGTCATATTTCCATGGTTATTAGGAAGAGTTCTTGTTAATTGTTAAAATACTTGAAATGCTTTCCTACCTTCAGATGGAACTGCACACATTTTTTCAAACTAGTGCTTTCAGGCTCTTAGGAGATTTGAAAAAAAATTGTTAGTGAATTTAGCAAAACCAAATCATGTTTTCCAGATAGGAGCTCAGTCACCCTTTCAGATTGATGTACTTATTATCAGGTGATTGTGAACAAAGTACAGGATAAGTATATCAGCAAGTGGTTACTGTTCTTACAGATAAAAGTTTAGAAAAAAGTGTATAAACATTAAGTAAATTAAACTTCTGTAGTGGTTGCAGGTGCCCAGGCACTGGGGGGCTGCAGGGCGGCCTCTGTGAGGAGAGGCCAGGGCTGCCCCGTGCTGGACACAGCCGGTTCCAGCCGGCTCCACCTCAGCCCCGCAGCCAAGATGGCAGCGTCTCTGGGAGAACATATTTAAGAAAGGGTAAAAACACTGTGCAGCAGTTGAGAGAGAGGAATGAGGAAAAAAGTGTGAGAAGCAACCCTGCAGACATCAAGGTCAGTGCAGAAGAAGGTGGTGCTCCAGGGAACTGAGCCAAAACCACACCAAACCAATACCAAAAAAACAACCAAACAAAAAACAAAACCAGCTGCTCCTTCCCCGCAAAAAAAACCCCCAAACTCATACACCTCCAGACTGTGTGGTTGAGGTTGACTGTAGCCCTTAGGACATCACATAATCCAGCTATAAAAAGATGTGTAAGAAATGATAATCCTTTTTTGTACTCTTAAAGGTGAATGCTGCTTCTGTTCCCTGCAGATGGAACACTTTTGAAAATAAAATCTCTCATTCGTCCCAGTCATCTCAAAATTTCCATTTACATACAAGGTTTTGTTGTACATGGGCTTTCCGTTGCACAGCTGCTCTTTGTATAAGTGTAAAAGGGTCAATCAGCAGGTTTTTTGTGTTGTTTAGCTGGTTACATCCACAGTTTGTGTCCAGATTTTTGCCATGGGATGTGTCCATTACCAGGCTGTCTGTAGAGTTGTGGGGGGTGGTTTCTTTTGGGATTTGGTTTATTATTTTGGTGAGCTTGTTATTTGCCAGGTCTGTGTTAAGGTATCATGTATTTTATCTTCCTTGAGAATGCTCTCCATGTGCTTTGTAATCATCTTTTTTGAAAACTTTTAATTCGTCTCTTTTAATTACATGGCACCTCCTTTCACTTTAAATCAAATACCTGAGTGATTCAGAATCTTTATTCTAAGTAAAACTTAATATTGTTTTGAAGAGGACTTAGCCAGGTAGAAGTTACCAGCCTTCCTTATCGTGACACACTCATGCATTTGAGACAAGTTGAGAACATTGTATATGGCTTCAGTTATAGAGTCTAAAAAGCCTTTTGATGAAAATTACTGTGAACTTTGCTTCTAAATAATTATGTTAGTAAGAAAGTTGTGAGCCAGCCTACATGGCTCTTAATATTCCAGAAGGAAATGGGAAAATTCTTGCATACTTTCCTCATTCAAGTCTTTTGGATGGTTTCATTCTTTCTGAAAATTACCTGCAAATACATATAATATGCAGGCTTTTATATGGAACAGAGTATTCCATTGTAAAGCACCATTTCTGTGACTTATCGAATGGGGAGGCATGTAATGCAAACATTTAGGGAATTTTTTTAATTTTTTTTTTTTTAAAGCTAGAAAAAAAGCCTGTTACAGAAAACTAGGGTAGATTGTCTCAGAGAGTTGAGGAAAGGTCTAAGCAAAAGCCAAGACTGAGGAATGGCATGAATTACATTTTTCTTTCTTTTCAGAATTGTGGTGTGATTTGGACTAAGAAAGAAATGATACCAAATTATATGTCCTAGTTTTGTCTATAAATTGGACTATCCCTTCTTAACAAAGCCAGTTTTACTGCTATTGTTCCTCCATGTCAGTTAATGACTGCTAACCTTTTTGAGGGCAAAAGTACAATAAAATAGAAAGATGACTAAACAAGATTTGATGGAATTGCAGAGTGCTCTGACTTCTTCAATACAGGATAATCACTAACATCTATTGTTCACCTTTTGTAGAAAGTATTAACTGCTTCTTTCACATTACTGTTTTATAAGCGATCTTTTAAAACTGCTTGGTTTCTTGGTTTATAACACTTGGATTATTTACAGGTTTTTTTTTTTTTAATAGGTTGAATCTACACAAAGTATGATTAGGATTTTGGGCCTTTCAGCTACATTACCCAATTATCTCGATGTTGCTACATTTCTACATGTCAATCCCTGCATTGGACTATTCTACTTTGATGGCCGTTTCCGACCTGTACCACTGGGGCAAACCTTTATAGGAATTAAGACAACCAATAAGGTAAAGAATCATGAATGCCAAAGAAAGCATGTTTGTTTTGATCATGCTTCACATATGTATGTGCAGGGGGTACTGCTTTGTTATGCTACAGGTGTTTCATGAAGCGTATTTTCTTCTGTATAAAGATATACATAATTGAAAGGTGCTTTAAGAATCATATTTCCTCAGTTTACAATACTTGTACATAGACCTTGTTGCAATTGGATACAATGATATCTAGCTTTGTGTTGCCTCCACTTTGCTACTAATTTTTGCTTGATGAAGGAGAAATCATCACCCTCAACTGCAGAATCACTGTACTGGCTGATTATTCTGCATTTCTCATTTCAGTTCTACATTTTGCTAGAAACAGTGTGCTTCTTGTTTGGCTGTAAGGATGCATGAGGAATGTTATAAGAAAAATGTTCATTTATGAAATCTGGATACATATATATATTAACATGACATACAGTAATACTAGTTGGATATTAGTTATTGATGAAAACCTTAGCATGCTAAGCCATTAACTATCATATGTGTATGTTTGGTAGAAAACACATTAAAGTAGTCCCTAAATTAGCTTCTTTTCTCCTTGTGCTTTTGCTCATTTTGGAAAGCATTAAGGCCATGCTCAGGTATAATATTCTTATTAAAAATCATAAGTGCAGTGCTACTTGACATCTAAATTATAATTATTCTTTAAATACAGGAATTAATATGAACACTTTTCCATAAGATTTCCCATGCATCTCACCAGCTGATAATTAAAGTTTATATAGCTCAACCTTTAGAAAGTCTTATTGTGCTATGATTTAATTTAATAGAAATCAAAACATTTTAAATCAAAAGTTAATTTCATAGCTTAATTTCATAGCTTAATTTATATTAACTTTTTTTTCTTTTTTGTAAAAATGGACATTGCCTTTCTTACTAGGTTATTTAAGTAGTTCATTCCGTCTGCAGTGCAGGAAAGAAACTTACTTTACAACTGTAGGGAGCCATTTCAAGTCTATACACACAAGAATAGTTTACCATATGGTGCTTCCTGTGATTTGCATATTTTAACCTTCATTAATTGTTTCAAGTACCTTCACTGTTATTTGCTCTTGCTTTTCTTTAATCTTTTCCTGATACTTGATTTGGATATTTAGTTTATTTCCAGTGTATGGTAAGAAAAAAAAAAGAGACTCAATTTCTTCGTACTCGCTTTAGAATGCATTTGTGATTTAGAAATCAAAGAAATGTACGAATAATCCTATTAAGTTTGAAATTATTAAAAAAACCAGTAAGTTTTCTAAAAAAACATGAGGAAATATTAGGAGGTAGTAGTTATTGTGAAATGTGAGTACCTGGCAGACTATTTTGGTAGTACCACAGCCAGGACTTTTTCTTTCTGCTTTTCAGAAGAATGTCATGACAGATTTCATAGAGTAAAATACATTGTGCAATCAAGATAATACACTTTATAGCAAACAAAAAGTGAAAGTATTAAGCCTCTTTGAAAAAGGATTCTATTCAGGATAATACTAATACTAAAGCTGCCAAATTATTGCCAATATCAACATCCTTCTGGTCTATATGAGAGGAGGAAAGCAATGTAAGAACCCACAGAATCAAAAGCAATACTTGCAGAACATCAGCAGATGCCATCAATGCTATGTGTCTATATCCACACTGATGGGTTCCAAGGAGATAGAAGGCTGTTAGTTTCTTTAGGTAGATGCTTTGCCACAGCTTTCTGACACCCTTCATCCAAAAAACCTCCCCAAAAAAGTGGAGCTGATTAGTGATTTGCAGAATCATATGTAAACTATAGGCAAGCTTTCAAAGACAAGGACAGCATGGTGGGTTTACTACGCATAGAAGTTAGCCAGGAAAGCTCTTAAAACTCTGTACCTTGAAACTCTTAGAGCATATGGGACCAAGACTAAAGTTTGGCTTCTTCAGTTAGAGGTCTGTTAATGTCAGAGATTTTTCTTTATGCATGTTTATGTTTTCATCTTTAGGTATAAATTCAAAGAATACATAAAGTTATGTTTGTATGTGTGTGTGTGTATATATATGTCCACATGTGTATTTACGCACTGTCCATGTATGTCTCTCATTAAGGATTTCCACGTGTTATTATTTGAAAAAATAATTAATTAAAATGCTAACCTCTCATTTTCAGAATAATTAGACTGGCTACTTGTCTCTTGCACACATGTCCATATTGTCTTATCTTTTTATTACTATACTTGTACAATTCCAAATATTAATGTTCTCTTCTTCCCTCTAAAGCTGTGATTTTCAACTTCCAGCTATTCTAGATAACTCAAATTATTAAATTTCCATTTTTTAATTTTTACGTGCTTTACTCTTGTAAAACATTTCTTTGTGTCAAAAATGCATAAATGAGGAATGGAGTGATTGCTCTCATTTTTAACTTCTTTTATTTATTTTGATTTGTTATAACCTTAATACTGAGGTGCATTCAAGTAGATGCATGCTATTTATGTTGTGATGCATTAAAGAAATAGAAAAAAAAAATCTTTAGAGTGGTTTGAAGAATACTTTTTATTTCAACTGAACTCTATTTTGGAACCTTCCTAAAACATTTTATTTATCCATAATTGGAAACTCTGTACACAGTACTCCTACTTTTCCCCACACATGACCCAACTATGAAGAAATTTCTGTTCTCTATGGCAAAAAACTGACAATCAGTAATTTCCTAGATATGTATATCTGCAATGTAAATACTATTTTTATATTATCAAATGGAAGGACTTAATGCTAGGTAAGATGATGTATTAAATGGATATTTCATCAATATCCTGTAGAAGTAAGATTCCTTAATATGAAACAGATAAAGAATAGAACTGGGTTACGTCTCTTTGGTCATTAAAAAAAACAACAGAGACACGTAGTAAATTTTCTTTCCATTGCCCTTACTCATATTTTGTCTACTTATTTTCACATTCTGTTTGTGAATTCAAGAATAACAAAATGTTATTGTTAGGAATAGGAATCAGTATATTGTAAATTTAATTGCATAAACACAGTTTTCCTTCATGGATCACTGTAAATTGCTTGATATGTGGTAGAAAATACATAAAGATAGAAATGCTTTTAATCTGAAATAGGATATTTGTTTTTCAGGTGCAGCAGCTGAATCATATGGATGAAGTATGTTATGAAAATGTGCTGAAGCAAATAATGGCTGGACACCAGGTATTTATTTTTCGCTTTGGTTTGCATTCAGAACACATATCAAGAAATTACTTTTGATCATCATAACAATGGATTAAGAATTTGTGGGTTTGGGTTTTTTTTAATTATTTTGTGATATGTCACTTCAGAGGTCATCTCTAATCTTGAAAACACTTTATAGAAACAGCATGCAAGATCTAACCAGGCTGAATAATGTTAGCTTCTAGCTAAGATGAAAACTCCTGGTACTATATATATCCCTTAAAGTAATTAATGTATACTTATGTCACTTTTTTAAAACAACAAGGCAAAGTAGGTCAGTGGTTTAGAGACCTTACACTTATGTACATTTAATGATTAAAAGAAGAAAAAATACAGCACTTAGTTATTGTTCGTAGCCTTTCCCATATCTTTCAAATTCTAGTGTCTCCTTTTAGAGATGAGGGATGAGAATTATGCAGTGTTCAAGACATGGTGCGCAAGGGCTCAGCATCTGTCATTTGAAATATCCTGGGGTTTGTGTTATGCTTTCTTTTTAAAGGAAGTAGTCCTTCATTTTGCTTTACAGTAGAGGTTTCTGCAGTGAATTTTCAAGTCGATACTCCCCTCTGCCAGAATTGTGGGCTTAACTCATTTGCCTGAATAGTTTATCATTCTGTTATTATTGTGCTCCTGAATCACCCACACACAATGTCTCATTTTTGTTAGAACTTTGCACATACAGCAGAGTGAGCAGCAGTAGTTGTAGCAGGTATGGCACCTGTTTGGAGCAGGAACAAATGCTCGTGCACTATGATCCTTGAAGAGGCTTTTCACTAAATAACCTATATATAGAAGAGGAAAACAGTCACACTAAGAATTGCACATTTTCCCCTTTTCACATAAAATTCAGATTGTGGTGGTTTTTTGAAGGATGAACAGTTGGTATATGACTTGGGGGGGAGAAAAATACTTCAGCAACAGCTTCTTAGTCCTCCTGCTCCCCCCGCTTTAACACCATTCATCAACTTATCTTCTCTAGTTGATATCAGTTACTGTTACATTCAGAAAAGTTTCATGAAGATTACTTATGGAATTGCTGATATTTTCCTGAGTGAAGACTGTTAACAAAATTTGTTGGCAGTACCAACGGAACTTTAGTTTATTTTGTCCTCATTGTCAATTATGCGCATACCTTACCAAATTCCTAACACCGAAGTATGTCTAGTTTCTTATCTTTCATTTCCTGTTATGATTTTGTGTATTTTTATTTGCTGTAGATAAACCTACAAGTAGCAGATGCTTTAGATCAGTATGTCTAAATAAGTAACCTATCTTGGATTCCCGGCAGGAAGTTGCATGCTGTTCAGTGTATTTATTGCATCTTTCTTCCCCTCTTTTTTCTTCACACTGAGGAAAAAACTATCTACAAACACATATAATACTATTTGAAAAAAAATCAAGTACAATAAGTTGTTTAATTCTAGCAGAAGATGTTTTTGTAGTTTTCCTTGAGAATAGTTTTATTCCTGTACTAGCAGCTGAATGCATGACTTTTGTTTTAAGGCATGAGCTGCAGCGGGAAGAGGTCAAGTGAAGAACTGTAGCCTACTTAATGTTACAGTTTCAGCAGCAGACACTATTGCTGATCTCAGTTTCTGAAAATTGTATTGCAAACCAAACAAGTGTGTTTTCAGACAAAGCAGAAGTGTGGTTTCCCTTGCTATATAAATGTTCATTTGATTTCAGAACACTGGTTAATTTCATTCAATTGATTGTAAGTGTTAAGCATTTTCTTTGCTTGACAATGTTTGTTCTGCTATGTTGCAGAACTCTCTTAAATACATGTCTAAATACCAACTAGTTACATTGGACTTTTCTTCAGAGTATTTAAAACGTATTGGTCTTGATACTTATGGAACAAGAATTCTTATCTTGAAATGAATGATACACAAACACTGGTATGCAGTCTTTGACAATGCAGAATCAAGCATATCAGCTCATTGTATAATACAGTTAATTATAGTATGTAGTATTGTACTACATATTAAAAATTAGAGATTTTTCCTTTTAATGAGTATGCTATGACAAATGATCTGTCTAATCATTAAACCAACTGCAGATGTTAAAAAAGTCAAAAAAAAAAAAGTCACATAGATATATCTACATTGAAATGCCTGCACCATAGTGGAAGATTAATATTATGAGTGAATGTGATGAATATTATGCTAGGAAGGTTTTTCTTTAGTGTCTTTTCACAATTTTGAGAATAGCCATTTATCTTCTAAAGTTATCACCTTCTTCTGATTTTCTTAGTTTTTAGAAATCCATTATCTTATGTCCGTGTTCACCACAGTCCAGTACTGACATGCTCTGTTACCGTTCTTAGCTTGTGATTCCCTTGAAACTTGTGTTACTTTCTATGTGTGCGAAGTTCGTTTGCTTTTTAACAAAGCTGTGATTATTTCTAAATATACTTCTTAGAAAGTTGTATTCAAGCCTTCTCCTCCAATACTTAGAAAAAATTTCCACAGCAGTTGTGTACCTGTATGGAATTCAGGACATGGTTGGAATTTTACAACTATTCAGACAGTAATGTGTGACAGACACAGATCTCATTAGCCGTGCTCCAGAGAGCCAAAAACCTACCTGTTCTGTTTTATACTGAAGTGCAAGAAAGAAATGCCACAATCAGAGAAAAATACTTTCCCTCTTCTAAAGTTTTACGAGTTAATGTACACCTTTCTGTGGCCATCAAACTTTCACAGCGTTGTCTCTTTTAAGATTCTTTACCAGAGTCTTTGGAATGTCTTAATCAATTAAATTTAACATTGTTTGTTTATCTCCTGTTCTGTTCAATCATTTTCAAAGAATTTTACCATGCTAGAACCGAATAATTTACTCTTATGGAAGTCATGCTGATGTGTCCCTGTTATATTTTTGGTTACAGTGTGATGCTTGACTGAAGTTATGTGTTTACGTGTTTTAATATATGTACGTGAGTTTCCATTTTTTAAGACTAAGGCTGGTAAGAGGTAGTTGCATTCTACAGGCATGTGTTTTGACAGATGGAGAGAAGCTTTTTATGTTGATTTTTCAACAGTCATCCTCTGCAAGGCTTCAAGCTCTTCCTGGCTACTGGGAAATTAAGAGTTGGTGATTCAGCCTTTAATTTTGATCCATCTGCTCAAACTAATGAGATATCTCATTTGTAGGCTTCACTTTGAATTACCAAATGCAACTGAAACTATAACATTTGTCTTATAGCACAATTCTCCCCTTGTTAAACTCAAGGAAAGATATAATGATAGATGGCTTGCCCTACTGAGTTTTCTAGGGGTTTTGTAATGGAAAGTTTTTATCATGACTGAAGAAGTAAGATCAGAAAATGTCCCAAAGGTTTCCAGGTGCTTTTTAAGTCACTGTGCTCTTTTTGTAGAATTACTAACAATGTAGATCTTCATCAGGAGGTTTCTCTGTCAGATCCTACCTCTTAAGACTGCTTTAAGTGAGAACCTGTAGTGCTTTTAAGCCTGCTTTCCTGCAACTGTCCTTCTGTGCTTGATATTAGCTGGTGAATATTTGTTTTCACGTCATACTTTGAATTTACTATGTTCTGATATTATCTCAAAAGATGTTAGATTGTCTTGGACTGATTTGCACTTTTGGAGTTTTATTTCTACCTCTTAAACAAAGGAAAAAAAACAAGCTGAAAGTACACATCATTCATCAGAGAATATGACTCCATGCTCAGCTGCAGGTAGAGTATATTTGCCAGCATTTATCTTCTGGGATACTGTTCCCTTGAAGACTGGGTGAAGGCTCAGTCACTGAAAATTATCATTCCATCAAAGTGATTACAGCTGTCTCTTGTTAGGGAGTCACCAGTAGTGGGCTAGGTGCATTAACAGCATTAATTCAGCTACACAGCTGAAAAAAGGTTCTTCACATTTTACAGCCCTGTGAGAAGGGCATCTAATGGTGACAGGTTCTAGTGAGTGGGTAACACCTTTCTGAAGCAGCCTGTAGAGAACCTCATGAGATCAGCAAGGACAGTGGCTGAAGACCATAAGTATCAACATCATTTTTATAATAAATTGAAATATTGCATTACTAGCCAGTTCAGGACAATGCATATCATACTGTGTTTATCTTCATAATGTATGAGGGGCAAAACACCCTTGTCATGTTATGCTTTGAGAAATAACGTAGTATTTTTAGGAGTTTTGAGAAATAACAGTATTTTTAGGGTGGTTTTTTTTTTCCTCTGAAACATATCACATGTAAATTTTAACTTTACATTAAATTCCTTTATCTAAGAAATACGGAACTGTTGCTCTTTGCCAAGGTTCAGTTGCTAAAGTTGGTATCCTAGGGAATTAACTCTTTTTGACTCTGACCATCACAGCTGTTGTAGAGGTTCACATCCATTATATATCGCGCTGTTGCTGACCTTTTGCTGTTTTATCCCATTACCTTGGTTACCAAGAGATGATCATATGTTTCTCTCATTGTCCCCATCACCTCTTAAATACTTTTGCTTTTATGAATTTGTCAGAACCTTACTGTTTGCTATCTTTTCTTTTTCTTTTTTTCCCTTTTTTTTTTCCCCTCATCTGAACATTCTCTCTTGATCTAGATAAGATATCTTGGGATCTTGTTGTTAATTTTTTGCTTTATGAGTTGGAAGGAGAGCTGTCAGATTTCTTTGAAAGCTTTCAGAGGAAGTACTTCCTCAAACTGCACTCATAAAACTCTCAGTTTTGCCACATTCCCCAGACTACTTTTCTCTTTCTGCAACCTTTTCTTATTATTTTTTTTCTCATAGCTGATTCTCTTTGATATTACTTAAACCTTCAAAAGAAGTCCTGTGTTCTCTTTGCCCTTGGTGTTGTTTCAGTAGGTCTCCCATATTTGCTCTCTGCACCTTACTTTCCTGTATGGTTTTTTTCTGACCTTCAATACTCTTGTTATTCTACTTGTCTTCAGCCACAGGTATCTAAGTTTCAGTCCTGGTTCTCTACCCAATGCACTTTGCTCATTTGCCATTTTGGCTGTTTATTACAGTTTTCAACTTGAAGTGCCTTTGGTATTCTCCTGTCTTCTGAAACCTCTTTTCCTTTTTAAGACAATGAATGTCTCTGTTTTCCCGCTGCTTTTGAGAGTTTTCTGTGTAACTCTGAAATGACATATTGTCTGTTGACTTTTCTTCCACTAGCTCTGATACTCGGTGAAACTCCTTGAAAGTTAATTTTCTCACTCAGCTTGGTATTTTCAGTTCACAGCAAAAACTGGCCATTCAGTGGAAGTTCTGACATCTTTCTGTGGTTCTCATTGCCCTTGTTGTCTGTTCAGGCATTGAGGCTCAAGGTGTCAGTACATAAATACTGAGGAGACATCATGGCTTTCCAGGAAGTGGTTTCAATATGCAAGGAAGAGCTTTTCTGGTGGCCAAAGATGCCAGGTTGTCTGTTGCAAAGAACCCGGATTTTTGAAACAATCAACAGCTGTTGAAAGCCCACCACAACATCTGAAAGTGAATGCAGTATTTAGCAACAATAGCAACAACTCCAGTTAACTTGAGTGGAACAGGCTTTAGGAACTGTAAACCAATGGAGATATGGCAACCTTTTTAGAATTAACATGCTGGAAATCTTACTACTGGGACAGAGGAAAACTACTTAAAACAATGAACAGCCTTATTCAAGCCATCCGTTCTCAATGATGCACTATGAGTGGTGATTTCAGACTGCCCATTTTGTGCTTATTTCTCCAGTTTTCTTAACAACCCTTTGAGGAAAAGTGCTTTTTCAAGTACCTTGTTAGTTTCTGAGCTTTTGCTCTTCTGATTTCAATTAGTTTCTTAGGTTTAGCTGGCTTCCGTCTCACCATTTTGCTTTTTCAGTATTGTCTCAATTGCATCTGATATACCTATGACAATCTTTACCTTTTATTTTTTAAAATGAAATCTGGTTTATTTTTTTTAATGTGCAGAATGCAGCTATGTATACTTGTTAAATTTTTAATTAGTGTCTGCATTGGGTGGTTAGTATCCAGTTTTCTGGAGATCAAGCTTGCTTTATTAATTAGAATTTATGTACTTAATTAAAAAGTTCTATACCACTGTTCTGAATTTAGTTCATTAGAAGTAATATTGAGATGCTATATATTTTTTAAAAATCTTGGACTAATTTCCAAGTGTCACCTTGCACAGATTTTAGTACTTGACTCTTTCAAATCAGGATTTTTGATGTCACAGATTAGAAACAGATTACACTTGAATTTATATAGTCAAAACTGGTTCTATGCTATATATTGCACATAAAGCATTCACTTTGTCTGTAATTGTTCTCTATTTACTATAATTGACTTGAACTTTGCCGTACTAAGAAGTGTCATCTTGTTTTTCTTACAACACTATCTTAACCCAAAAAGAAGCACTGGGTAGTTATTTTAAATCTATTATATTAAATTGTCAGAAGTGAATTTGACAGGTATTAATTTCATCTGTAAAAATGATGGATTGAATTTCTTTATTATCAGTTTTCCAGCTGTTATTTGGTTGCAGAAGCTGTGTGAAGATAAAAGTTTAATAAGCTTAGTTACTGCAACTGTTGACAATGCTTTTATAGCTGTGTCATAAGATAAGATTTAATAAAACAGTATTCTTCAGAGGTCTCTCTGGAACTTAGTATCTTGAGAATTAAGCTTGTCCTAGTATTTTTCCTGGGTGACATAGTGTTTATAGCACACTTTGGACAAATAACTCTGAAAAGTTACTGGATTTGTTTGCATGGATTCTTTATCTAGATTGGTTTTTCTAGACTTTCATCTTACAGCCTAAAGAGTTTATTTCAGTCTGAGTTTTTGTAACTCTATCTATACAGATTATTTCTACTTCATCACCTGATGTAGCTTATTTGCATATATATGTGTATATATTGCTTCTATATTTGTGTATGCACACATGTATGTAGGTATATAAAAATACACAAATACAGAAAGTAAAGTGATTTGGTATGGCTCATCATTTTAGATGTTATTTTTGTGTCAGCTGATTAACTGAAGACTTGAATTCTTTGGATAGTTTTCTGTAGGATTTCTTTTGCAGTTTTTGTACAATTAGGGCCCATTTGTATGTAAGTTGTCTAACAAGATCACGGACAAACTAATTTGGTGATAGTGCAGTTTTTATGTTCTGCATCTTCGTCATTTATTTATGCACTTCATTTCCACAATAACTGCCTTTTGCAACTTTAAGGATATAATAGTTAATATAATCTTATTCCTGAATAAATGAAACTTTGTATCTTTAATTAAAAATACTATATTGATGTGCTGTGTAGAAGATACGCTTCAAAAAATGTTATATACCAGATGTTTCATGGTATTGTCAAATGATGTGTATGTACTATTTTCCTTTATATTTTCTGGCCAAATATGTTTGACTTTAAACTTTTAATACCTTGTCAGCTGCCTCTATGAACAGCTGAGGAAATTGCTGGAAATGGATGCCATAACAAGTGATGTATATGTATATAATAACCCATTATTCTTCAGTTAGCTAGCCTTCTAAATGTTCGTGTGTTATATACCTGTGCCTTATTCTAATTTTTGCATATATGTTTGTGTTTACATAGTAGATTGTCTGTATATGTGCATTCAGATGTTCATTATGAATTTATGTGGACAAGAAGCACCAATTTAATATCCTTCCATTAATTATGAGTTCACAAGGTATTCAGTTTACGTAAGCACAGCTACACAACAATGTCGCTATTGGTAATACAACTGTTTAAGGTAGCAAGTGCTAATTTAGAATTATTCTTCTGATATTATGAATGTACATTGAATCATTAAAACAAAAAATCAAATTTAATTCCAAATGAGTAACCTCTCAGAGCCTAAAATTATATTTAAATGAAATAATAAATAGTTACATCTTAAGCCAGTTGGCCTTTTGTGGATGACCTAAGCGTTAAGTTACAGATGTATGGCTTACAAGTGTGGTAAAGGCAGCTTGACCAGTCTTGCAGCCTGTGTGATGAGTTTTACTAGCTCTATGTTGAAGGCTGTTTTTCAGACACAGGTCTGCAGATCATCAGTGGTCTAGAAGATTGTGGGAGGTTAAGTCTGTGGATCCCTGTCAGTTTCTTATTGTTCTCCAGTAAGAATTTAATGGCAAGGATAAATGATACTCCAGAAGACATGTTGAGGATTGTCAGTGGTCCAAAGCTTTTGAAAATTCTTGCTCTGTAGCCCTGAAAGAAATGGATCTGTGTGCTTAGTTTAACATAATAGATAGTATCACTAATAAACTTCCTGATTATTGTCAAAACTTCTGTAAATTATTCAAAATGTAACAAGATAACTACTGTCCACCAAGACCGTATGCTTATCACAGACTTTTTAACAGATGTTACCAGAGAATCCAGTAGTAATGTCATTAGTGGGTTTTAATTTGAAATATACAGTAATATAGGATGCTATAGAAAATAAGTTATTTTGAGGAATCCATGAGGATGGGAAATTAATATTCTTTATTAAGACACTAAGATGCATCAGGATATTCCTTCTGACTTTACACTTCTATTCACTTTCCATATATGAGATTTCTCATGTGTAGTGCTGTGGAGTTGATAGTTTTCTTTGTGGTTACTGAAGAGATGCCTCCAGAATATGTTACATTTGTATACTCTCATGTATTTAATTGTGAGGTATTACTATTGTTTGCAAACTATTGCATCATTTTAATTCTTCATAACTTTATTAAGTTTCATATTAAAAACATTGCTTATACTTGAAGGCAGTTCTTCACCTTTCTGATGATGCAGGAAAGCTGTTGATTAGGAGAAAAAAAATGGGTAAGGGTCTGTGTTTTTAAATTAGTATTGATAAGAAAAAAGCTAGACAACCTGACTGTTCTGCTCTTTAATTGCTTAGTAGGTTTATTTATGTTACTGGATCTTACAAACCCAGAAGATACAGAGGCTGACATGGCAATTTTCTTAATATTTACTTAAGTAAAAGGAATGGGAATGAATAGAAAGATTTTGCCACTGTCTTCTATGTTCCTTTCCTTCAGTAAAGCTGAATAGAAATGGCTTATCACTACTGGTTCCTGGGTTATTTTTTCATATTATGGATGGTATACATGTAAGTATAATAGTTTTGGAAACATAAAAAGAGATATGCTAGACATGACAACTCTTATTCTAGAGTGATATTTGTCAAAAATCTAATTTATGATAATGTAGAAACATTTTATTGTACAAAGTCAAAATATTTAGCGTCAGAACAGGACAAAGGGAAATGGTTGAAACAAGTTATTGCATGATCTTGTTTTTCTAAAAAAAGATGCAGTGAAAAGCTGCTTATAATTTCGAATAATAATTGTCGTTCAAGTCCATTGACATCTGTAAAAATGCAATTGTTAGCTGCCTAATGACATATATTTGCATAGTAATAGACTAGCTATTCTTGCTTAATTTTCTATACAAGAATAGATATTTCTCTTTCTATCCTGTCAATTAGAATTCAGAATAATTTGTACTACCTGTATGAGTCAATATTGTTTGTTTGTCCTATTGAATAATTTGCCCTCTTCTTTAATTTTCACTCTATTCATTTTTCCTCTGCATTTTGTCATACATTTGGCTAATGCTACAAATTGAAGATTGCATAGATCCCATTATACTGTTCTGAAACAGGTTTCCTTTAGCGTCTAGAATCCATATTTAAACATTGATTCCATAACTGAGCATTTATTTTATAGGCCATCTAACATAATTCAAAATAGAATAAAACAAGATCATAAATACAAGTGCTTGCAGTTTTTAAAGTAATTAATAATTTAGAGCTTCCTAATGTAAATTAAATCAGACAAACCAATCAGCATATGTTAGTGGAAAATGTGTATAACTTGTATGGGTATAAAGGAAGAGTCATGAAGTTTCATATGGGCAAGTACTTTTTACTCAGTCATCCTCCCATTAATGCTGCTGCAAACACACTGATTGTTATTCAGCGTAAAGGTTTGATACCACCAGAGTCTCCTATTTTAATGCTACAGGCTTAATGTCAAACTTTTAATGTCAAACAAGCCTTGCTTGTATGTGAGAGCTCAGCAGAGATACCTGGAGCTCTGCCTAGGGATGGGTGATGAGCCAGCTGAGAGGTTAAGAGGAGGATTAGCCAGCAGACAGATGGGCAACTTTGTTGTTGTGGGAGTTAGCTACAGACCCACTGATCAGGAATAAAGTAGATGAGGCCTTCTTCAGACAACTAGAAGAAGCCTCATGTTCACTATCCATGGTCTTCCTGGGGCACTTTGCCACCCCAATATCTGCTGGAGGGACAATACAGCGGGGCAAAAGCAATCCAGAAAGTTTCTGGAATGCATTGATGACAACTTCCTAGCACAGATATTTGAGGAGCTGATAAGGGTTGATGCTGTGCTGGACCTTGAACTTCCAAAAAGGGAAGGACAGGATAGGGATGTGAATGCTGGGAGAAGCCTTGGATGCAATGACCATGAGATGGTGGAGTTCAGGATTCTGATGGAGAGAACAAGGCAAAAAGCTAGACCACAGCATTAGGCTTCAGGAGAGCACTTTGACCTCTTCAGGGATCTGCTTGCAAGAATCCTATGGCAGGTTGTCCAGGAAAGCTGGTTGATTTTCAGGGATCACATCTGCCAAGCTCAAGAACGGTCCATCCTGACATGCAGGAAATCAAGCAAAGATGGCCTAAAGCCAGCGTGATTGAGAAAGAAACTCCTGACAAAACTCAAACATGAAAAGGAAGCATACAGGAGGGTAAAGCAGGGACAGGAAACCCAGGAGGAGTATAAAGGTACTGTCCAAGTATGCAGAATTAGGATTAAGAAAGCCAAACCCCATCTGGAGGTGAATCTGGCAAGGGATGTAAAGGGCAATAAGAAGGGCTTCCACAAGTACAGTAGCAGCAAGGCCAATGTCATTGCAGAGACAGTTATGATAATCCTTGAAAAACCACAATGATCAGAGGAGGTTCCTGAGAACTGAAAGACAGCACATGTCATCCCTGTCTTCGAAAAGGACAAGAAAATCATGTCTGTAAGCTGACTAGCCCGAGCTCAGTTGAGGTTATAATGTTAAAATGAAGAGAAAAAAAGTCAGATGAGAAGGAAAATCTATCAACTTCTAGTTAAAGAAAAATTCCTTGGTCATCCCAGGCTAAAATGTCTTATTAGATATAATCCTAAAAAGTCAGTTTAATAACTAACAGTAGTAACGCCATTTTTGGTGGTGGAATCTACCTTTCATGGGGGATTCTGCACACCATTTACATCATCTCCTGCCACTTGGAAATCAGTGAGACAGTAAGTTTTCAGAATGCTGATAAATTATATAGAAACAAGAAAAAGATATGTTAAAGTATATGTATTGTTGGAACTATTTGGGACTATTCCAAATGTATTTCTTTTCCACCAAAGATGTTACATACTTACGACACCTACAACAAAGTTTACTAAATGGTAATAGTTACACAAGTTCTGTGGTTAAGTAGGAAGATCTTTTCCTAGAGACAGTACAACAAAGACAGAGGAAAGACAAGGGAAAAGGAAGTTAAAACCAGGAGCAACTAAGTTTATACTGAGAATTAGAATAGAGTTATAACAAAAAAGTTTGTAACAAGTCAGAGAAGGCAGAGCAGGAGGTGCATCAAGAAGGAAACTCTAAGAGAAATGAAGGATAAGAAAGATGGTAGCATTTCAGAATGTACAATAGTAGATCCTTTTTTATGGGTAGATTTAGAACACAAAAGGCTAAATGAAGGAAGGGCAGATAGGAAGAAAATTAAGAAAGTAGTTCCAGTATAATGTCCTTACCTTAGCTTTTTACATAGAATTTCATGAGTAATAATAGAAATGAGATGGGACTGTATGATATGATATTCATTAGGGTGGGTACATCTTAAGTAAAAAATAGATTTCCATATTAAAAAAAATAAAAATTGAAATTATAGGACAGATGTCTTTAAAAAGTAGTATTATTACAGATAAATAAATGAGCAAGTGCACATTACGATAGTAAAAATATCTGTAAACCAAAAAGGATTTATTAAAAGCTGGAATATCTAAACAGATATATAATTAGGTAAATAGCTATGTTAAATAGCTTTTTTTAATTAGTTTCTGTAGAGTTTGGTTTTGTTTGGTTTTGGTTGGGTTTTTTTTGTTTTGTTTTTGGTTTTATTTTTTCAAAAATCCTAGGTTTTGTTTACACAGGGATGATCAGCAGTAATTTATTTGAATAACTAAATCAAAACTTAGCAGCAACACCAATTAATGGTAATGTATCAAGAGTTCAAAATACATCACGTTACAGTACTGATTAGCTGATGCAGCATTATAGATTTCTTTGTTGTCTTTAGTTAATATTTTCTGTTAAAATATTGTATGGTATTGTGTAGCTTTGTTCTTCTTCAGTTTGCTGAATGTTTCTCTTGAATGTACAAATGTTTTAATGGTGACTCTTGCTGAATTTTTTTGTCATTTTTGACCCCTCAAGCTTGAATGAAATTTCCTGTATTCTAATGTACATTCTTTAATTTTATGTGATTAGTAAATGCAGTCTGCTTTTAACTTGTGAAGGGTTTTCTATACAAAAGGAAGAGTATATAAAATGTCTCATTAGAACTAGTTTGTAGGCAGCATAGTAATCCTTCAATTTGCTGTAGTGTAAAAGAAGATCTTAATACACATGCAGTATGTCTTTTAAATACAGTATGTACTAAAATGAGTTAAAATAATTAGAAAATAAATTAAAATTCTCTTGTTGCCTTGGTAAGTGACACAGCCTGTTCAGCTTTTTACGTTCCCATGGTGTTTGTCAATATGTGAAAAGACTTTAATATGCAAAATACAAAAATCTGCTAAAATAAAAGCAAGATTTCTACATATAAACTTGTTAAGCTTTGGTATAGGTCACTTTATAAAAATTCTTATATTACATACTTTATTGCTGTTCTTTTAGTTACTAGTTTTGGATAGTGATCATAAGTTATTGTGGTATTAGTGCGAGAAATGGGAAATCACATTTATGCACTGTCATGCTATCATTTAGATCTGGTGATCAAGACATGATTTTGCAGTGAGTGTTTTTGATCAAGAGCTATTAGTGAGCCACATGTGTGTTGTTTTCGTTTACATTTTGCATGGAATATACTTTTCATTCTGTAAATGCTAGGCACTGGAATTTTGAGCTGTATCTTTGCAGTTGGGGAGAAATCACAACACGCAAGAGAAACAATTTTTTTCTTTCTTAGAATGAGGCTAGACATTGGTGAGTTGTACTTAGTCTAGGAGATAGTTCTATTTAATGAGGTGCAAAGGATGATGGTTTTAACATAAATAGGTGCAGTCAGTGCTCCTTGGGGAGAAGTGTTGAAACCTCATTAGGAATTAAGTTTTGTGTAATACTTGAAGGAGGTTTCGTGCTGACCTTAAGGGAGAAAATGGTTGGATAGATTGATTTGTTGAGCTATATCCCTAACGGTTCATTTTCAGTAGAGGTAATACCCAGGTCAAGAACTGGATACCACGTAAAAGAACATATTACAAGTATTTAGCTGGGTGAAGACGAACAATGTCTTGAAGATAAAATTAAGTATATATACTTGTCTCTTAACTACATAATTAATATCAACATTACATTAAATAAATTCATTCTTTCATCTTAATTTCTTTGAAAGATGTGATGCAAAGTGGGTGGCAAAACCTAGGCCTTCTGTTCTCAAGGACAGGTGTGAAGTAAAACAAAGATGCTGAACTCAAGCATTCAAGTGACCAACACTCTAATAAGGGGATGGAAAGATACCTGAAAGAGTCAGTGTGCTTCCCCAAAACGAGGAATGCACCATTTTGGAGTTATAGAGAATGTTAGTTTGAAAGACACATTTTCCAGTAGCAAAAGTTAGCACAAGCATCTTTACTGTCCAAGGCAGAAGAAAGGCGTTTCAAGGGATTTCAAGTCCCCAAATATAAATTTTCATGAATTATTTTAGATGCGGTTTTTTGTGTATGTGTGGTGTGGGTTTTTTTTCTCCTCTAAGTGAAAATAAGAGTCCTACTAGTGTCTAGTTATGTGTCTCTGATAACAGAAGAGTACTAGTTCTTGTAGGTACTTTGAATAATAGCACGCTTTTCAGTGCTTTGGCAACGCACTAAAGTGTTTCAGAAAGATTACAACGTGGAATATGCAACACGTGGGGGATGCAAGCACTTCCTGTTGTGAAGTTTCAACAAAGTCTGTGGTGAAAATGTTTGATTTGTTTCATACTTTAAGAAAATTCTGGGGAGGTAACCTAGCTAGAGACATTTGCTTTCTCCTTTCTAGTATATTTTTTATTATTTAAATGCTTTGGTTTCAGGAGAGCGGCAGCAGATGCTTTCAGCGCTAAGGCTATATACACCAGAGCTAGCTTTGAACTGCAGAGTACAGATCTAATTACACAGCTTGTAGCTGTGGAACCACTTCTCTCTATTCTAAATTACTTTTCCTAACATATTTGCATAATTTAATGCACAGAGATTTTACCACTGAAATATAATATTCTCTGATACAGTTAGGAGAGGCTAAATTAACCCTCTTGACTGTCTCACAGCGTATGTGGTAAATGCCTACCAACTTCATTGGGGGGAAAACATTCAACAAGGTGTTATTTGTCAGTTTTTAGCTAGGGCTGGTTCTTCATTCCAGAAGATCAAAATCATGTGATGTATACAATAGAGAATAATAGAAAATGAAGAGGTGATCTGTTATGTAGGACAAAGAAACACTTCACTGAAAATTTTGATTTTGTCCCTGACTCTGACAGTTTTTTTCTGATGTTACAGAAGCTGAAGATGCTGAAATAAAAATCTTCAGGAGCACATACTCATCAGGGCTTCTAAATTTTGAGAATTATGACATAGGAAGCATTGGTCTGATGACTAAGAGTATTGGATGCTCATGACTTCAATGGAGTTAATAGGAGCTCTGGTTTGAGTTTATCAAGTCGTATATAGTAAGCAGTCTGATCTCACATGTTGAGTTTCACACTCACATAGTGAATACACTTAACCTTAGTTTCACTTGCAAAATGGGAATATGAGGAAACAATGTTGTATACATTTTTCTTGGTATTATATAATTCTGACTTCTTGTAATGATTAACCTTACAGCAAATCCTATTATGGAATTGTTAATTCTTGAGAGCAGGGTTTGATCAGATTATGCTAGATAAAACAAGGTAAAAACTGGATCTTGATTCACTAATTGAGTGTTGTCTGTTTCACATACAAAATGTGGCAGGCAATGTTTCAATGTAAGAAGGAAGATTAAATACAGACTGTGTTAGAGACTGGCTTCCCAATTTACCACCTTCCTATTTTCTACATATTTCACATGGTAGCCCACCAAGCTCCTTCAGGTCAGTGTTGGCAATGCCAGGGGTTGTCTTTTTTTATTTCTCCTGCCTAGCCGTTATTCCTAATGATGCACTTGAAACATCTTCCAGTCCCCGAGAGAGAAACAGGCTGCTTGTTTTTCAGTTCTTATGGAGAACCTAGTATGGAATTGCACTTGGCCTGTTTAGTTTCAGCTGCATGTAGGCAGCAGCTTTAGAAATTGTAAGTTTTATCAGGTCTGTACCAAGTCTCTGCTAACTGAAAGCAAAAACATATGCTCTTTAAATATTACCCTCAGTTCACTGGGTAAATGGAGTAAAAAAGAATGTTGATGCTCTTTACGGCTACAGTGTATTTTTATATATAGTATTGGATATCAGATAGAAGTTCTCAATATTATTAATTTCTTGAAATTTATTGAGTATAATGGTTAAAATAAAAGGTAAAGGGACCTTGGAGCATAAAGTGCAATGTGGTCCCAATCCATCTGTCTTCCAGTTCTTAACTCATCTAAACTGAGTGCCTCCTACTATCAAAGTTCCTAAAGCTCCCAGGATTGTTTCTGAGCATATACTATGGCAGGCAGTGATGAGAAAGGAATGTTTTATTTGGTTTTAGGTAAAAGGCTCCATCTCTTTTTCCAGCACTGTTGACGTTCTCAGCAGCATGAAAAAAATGTGAAAATGTTTCTCAAACATTTTGATTAGTGTTTTCATGACTTTTGAATATTGTATCAGCAATCCTGCAGTTACAGTGGTAATATTCTAGTGCGCTCTCAATCACTGCCCCCCCCCCCCCCCAATTCCCTGCCCAGTACCCTGGACTGTATAATTTTACTTCTGCCAAGAATTACATTTTTCTAGGAAATTTAAATTAAATTTATTTTATGGTCTTATTTCTTAAGGCATTTTGGTCTTTTCTAGTACCCCTCATAGCTATGCTTTTAATATCTGCATTTCTTGAGCTCATAGGTGTCTTATCTAGCATCTCAAGTAGGTGACTGCAGGCGTGCCCAATTCTGTACAACTGTTACATTGGTAAATCTTCTGTAGTGCTACATAATATTTTTTGTCATTTTTTTAGATTAATCCTCAAGTCTGTCCTCATTTCAAACAAAATGAAAGAGGATTCAGATTCTTTTCTACTGGTACAAGCTGAGTGATGTGTTTTAAAGTATGTTAATTGAAAGTATTGCAAAAGTAATGCTACGTAGTCATTTTAGAAATGTTCAGTGGCCAAGATTCAGTTATACAGTATACTTACATATACTTATATGTTTGTATAATATTATGTATAATATTACATAATAATACATGTATAATATATGTGTATAATAATATTATTATTGTATAATAAATAGCAAAGTGTCAGCTATTAGATTTTATTTTCCCACAGAAGTTCATATTAAATTGAGTTTCTAGTATTTCTGTATGACTAGTAAAATTTAGATGTGAATGTTACTTCTTCATCCACCAGTGTACTATTTTTTGTACAGTTTCATCCCAAGAAAGAGATTGGATCACATCTGCTTTCAAAGTGAGGTAGAATTAAGGGCAGGGAAGAAACATGAAAAATAATGACAAATTTTCTTCTAAGTCTTCAAAATAATATTTCCTTATCTTTTTGGTGTTGCTTATCATTGTCTTCACAGGACCAGGAGGACATCATAGTGACAATTGACTTTAGAGTGTCAGTTCCTCATGGTTCTGCCTGATTATGACTGGAGCTAAGAGGGATTTTCCTCACACTTAGAGTTGTAGGAATGGGCTCTATGCAAGCATTGCAGTTGCTGTTCATTTTTATAATAATTGAAAGGAAGATTCTTCAATTAAGGACCTACTTTGTACTATGATCATTTCTGTGACTAGTAGTCTGTGCTCTGCTTTGTGTAACTGTAGTGACTTATGGTTTTACCTGTTCTCATTTCCCAGTACAGCTTTTTTTACCCCCTTTTTTTTTAAACAGGTGTAGGCCACCAAAGTGTTACACCTGCCTTTTTTTTTTTTTTTTTAACTGTAGCTTGTTTAGTTTGAAGATACCTCCTAATATGACTCTCTGTATCTTGTTTAAACAATCCATAAGGAATTATAATTAAGAGGTTTCTTGGCTATAGATACACACTTGTGTGCTGATTTTCTTCCTATTTTATTTGACTGTTTTTATTAATTCCTTTCAAACTTTAAAAGCATTCCTGCTTGCAGCTGCTCTTTGAGCTTAGTCCTTCTAGACATGTAACTCCCACCCACTCCAAAAAATTCAGTCAGACCACACTTTGTTTGGTCTTTGATTAGGAATTTTAAAAAGATCAGGAGAACCAGTAAGATATTTATCAGTATTACGTCAAAGCATGCAGAAATGTATTAGTCTAATATGTTTGAACTTAATTAATATTAATGCTGTGTAAACACTATTCTCAAAGTTGCCATTTTAGATTTAAGACACAGGTAGTGATTTCAAAATTAATGCAAGACTGACATAAAAATAGAATCTGAAAGATCAAAATACAATGTAAAACCAATCAACAAACCTATTTTGCAGTTAAATCATAAAACCCCTTAGTGCATATGTGTGTCTCTTATTTTTCTTCTTCTTTTTTTTTTTTTTTTTTTTAAGGAATCAACCCATCAAATGTTTTTACACTTCCTAATTCAGGAGTTTCAAAATTACCTGGATAAAAAAAGACCATTCCTATTTCACCTTAATGCCTGCTACTGTATTTCTTCAGTTTCTCAACTTTCTGAATTTACCTATTTTCACAAGATGAATTTTTAATCCATTTGTCAAAGAAACAAACATTAATATGACTCCATTTTAAAAGGAAACATTAGTAAACTATAAAATCAAGTTGATTTTAAAAGTGAAGGGTTTTTTTCAGTGAAACCTGTTGACACAGAATTTATAAGCAAAAATTCACTGAAGAAGACATAGTGGATCTGTTAATAAAAGGAAATTGCTGGTTTGGGTAATTATGTATTTTTATTCAGGATTTTTCTAGAAAAAAAAATTACAAAAAGCTAAATACACAAGTAATCCTTAAACAATTAATGAAGACAGTAGGGATATACACTATACTTTTGTCATCTTGCGGTTCTCTTTAAAGAAATTTTTTTTAAAATTTGCTGGTATGGTTTTTTTCAGTTAGAGAAAATTGGTATGTTGCTAACTGTGACATGTATCTGAGAATATTTCTACTCAGATGAAAACTAATAATTGTAGGAGTCAGAGTGTTACTAAATTGATGATGGAAAGATGTATCAAATAAGCTAAAACAGGTAAGGACTAATTGCTCCCAGTGATCAAATAGTTATGTACACATTGTTTCTCTTTTTATATCTTCTCTGTATTGTCACCTTAATTAATTTGCTTGTTTTTATTATAAATTTATAATTGATATAAATTCACAACTATTAAGTCTACTTTTATATAAAATTATGTGTACATTTTACATTTAGATTTAAATTATGAATTCCCAAATTAACAACAGAGGCAATAACTTGTTTAATTATACCCTAAATACCACTACTTTCTTAAGTGTTTCATTTAAAGTAATTCAATTACACACTGCAAGTTGACACAAGCATGATAGTGCCAAAAGGCCAAAACTAAATCAGCGGTTCTCTGGAATTTGAAATACCAATCTTAAAATTCAACTGAAACTACCTTAAAACAGACCTGTAACTCCATGGTTAGATTTTTAATTAAAGTTAGATGGGCTTGCAAAACAGTGTTTGCCATTTAATCAAAGTTTCCCATATGTGAGTTTTAAAAACACAGAAATTGTCATGCTTGATCAAACTAAAGAGTTGTCTGACCAAGTATGTGGGGTCAATTTAAGCAGACCCTGGGCAAATAAAAAATACTTAGGGGGACAATATAGAGTGTTCTCCATAGCATAGCCTTCCCAACAGTATATGGTTAACAGATATTCAGAACTGTTACTATACTGGAATTAGGTGGTATTTAATCACTTTCCCTTTCTACGCCAATCAGGGGGCTTACTGTCATGATTCATCTTAAATGTGCCTTGCAGTGAATCTTAATATCAGTTTAAATGGTCCATATACATATCTAAAGGAATAAGTATTAACATCTCATTGCTGTCTCTTAGTTCAGATACCATATGTGATGGTAATAAGCACAATCAAGTGACAGTGGAGTTGGTTGGATGATAACCAACTGTATTTGCAAACCCTACTGCAGACATGATTACAAATAATTTTTGATTACCGCTCAACTCTTCGTTGATATTTTCAGGGAAATGTCCACAGTGTTTCTAAAGTATCTTACTGAGTGATAGTATGTGGTTTAAAACTCATAATCATATCTGTTAGTTTAAAATTTGTATCACCACGTGTTTTGCATTTGTTGGTGCTTAACTTCATTCTTCTCTTTCATTGTCCAGTGGTTTGGGACTGCAATATCCTCCTGAGGTTCTTTATAGTCAGGGTTTTTTTCAGCTGTCTCACGTAGTCAAGTCATACCATCAGGAAACGTATCATCTCTCTTTTTGCTTTCCAGATCATTTAGGATGTGTCAAATAACACAACTCTTCACATCTTTCACAAGTGGTAATCTCCCCACTTTGTGAAAATGAACTCTATTGCCAACAATTGTTCCCTATCTTTTAAAGACTAAAGAATTAAAAAAGAGAACCTTCTGAAAAGCTGTTTGAAAATATTAAATACAATATAGGCAGGATCACCCTTTAATTTCCCTAAAGCAACGTTAATTTTCATCAATATATCATGTATTAACTATTTTTGTTGTTGTTCCTATAGGGAATATTTTGTAACTAAAGTATTTTCATTATTTGATTAAGACTTGTTATTGCTCATCAGTGCTGTTTCTTTCTGTCTTAAGGTAATGGTGTTTGTTCATGCTAGAAATGCCACAGTACGAACGGCTATGGGTCTTCGAGAAAAAGCAAAAAACAATGGTCATATTTGTCACTTTTTGTCACCTCAAGGATCAGATTATGGACAAGCTGAAAAACAGGTAAGTGAATCATTTACGTTGGTAGTCTTCACAGTCCTAGAATTGATGTTTTTACGAGACAGTCCAGGATGGGAATAGATGAAGCATTTTTGATCTTCTGGGAAGATGTATTTTGCTCTGAAGGAACATGTGGAATTGCTGAATTGAATAGAGGAAGGGAAAGAGTCATGGTGAAGGAGAAGTGCTGTTACTATTAGTTTTTTTAAAAAAGTTGATAATAGGTTGTGTTTTATGCAACTTGTACTGCTTGACAGTAGTCTTTATGTAATCTGCAGCTCAGGAGGTCCCTAAACCGCCAATCGCCACAATTCGGGAGAGTACGTATCTCCTGCTTTTTGCACTTTCCCTAAGCATCTGCTACTGTCCACTCTTTGAGACAGAAAACTGTCTTAAAGTATTGATTTGACCTAGCCTGTAAATTTACCACTTTGCCTCATGAATCAACTAATGATGGGCAATAAAAAAGTAATCTGTTTGAGAGTCAAAAGTGGGAAAGCCATTTGCATCTCACAAGGGTTTAGCCTGCTTAATCTGATCTTGTTTAAAAATATGTATATGGATCGTAAATTACTAGTATTTTGAGCAGTGGCCAAGTACTTGCCAGCTGAAACTGTGTCCATTTTTATGCATTCTAACAGTTCTGTCTTTGTATGAATTGTGTTAGTTGACCTTCCAAATTTTTTTCTAACATATATAACATACAGAAGTAACTTGGTTGCAAAAACATCTTTTTATTTATTCAAGCAATATGCCAGTATTTCTGCTGAGAGAATATTTCCAAAACAATTCTTAATTCAGTGTTATATATGACATTTACATTTGGTGATATTGAGGTCTAAAGATTAGAGTTAACAGTGTCTTGTTAATACTCCTTGAAAAATAATGTTCTTTCTCTCTCCCCAACTAAATAGCAGAACATAGAGGAGATACTTATTCATTGTGGAAAGTTTAATGTATGTATAAGATACCTTCTCTCACTGGCAAATGTATTGATAAACTCTTAAATATTTTGGGCCCCTGTGAATGAGGAATTTTGTGAGAGCTTTAGATTCTGTGTCTGTCCTTAGATGTAATAAATATGTTACCTTATTTTATAGCTCTGAAGAGAATGGGAAAGGATTTATTCAGACTTACTAATTATGAATGGAGCATAGAAGTTACAGCTGGTAAATTCAAATTTCTGAAATGTAGAGAAAATTCTGTTTTAGAGAAAATTTTTTAAAATCAGGATCAACTATGTTCTTCCTGTCAAGATGCTTCTGAGAGCTATAGTAAATATTTTAAAAACTGTGCTAATTTATAAATTGATGTCCTTATATTTCATAAAATAGCATATTGAAAAGCCTTTCTTTTTCTAGTGGATGTTAGTATCTGCTGCATTATAAAAATAACATAAAACCTGATCCTAGAGATCCCATGTTTCTACTGTAACAGTGGTAATTAACGCTGAACTTTTTCTCATTAGAATTCTTAGAACAAAATCTAAAACTCTTAGTTTATTAAAAATAATATTAGTTTTTTAATGCTAATACAGAAAAAATATTTGAAGCTATTGAAAGTAGCACTGCATCTTTAGACACTCAAAATTATTGCTAAAGAAGTCAGGAAAAATTATATGCTTATTTCAGGAGTGCATATTATGTGAGGTATCTATCAAAGTATTTGTCCAACTCACTTTGTATTTCGGTGAAAACTACTGCTGTATGTTTAGTCCTTCTCTTCATTCTGGGATTAATGAATTAGAAAGCATATTCTTATGTTGATAGGAACCACAAGGATCTCACAGAGAAAAGAAAAGTTCTAATCCTATTTGGAATACACATTATTGCCACCTGTGCTTGGACAGTGATTTAAGGTAGCATTTATAGTAAAAATTAAGAGAGTGGTAGATAAGATGGCCTATAGGTTGGTTATCTGCATATCTGAAATAACTTCTTTTTCGAAGGGTATTTATGCATCACACTGAAATCTAGGAGATACTGAGTAAAATAGCAAATTTCCTTGCTCTTTCTTTTGTCCCCTGCATCCCCACCCCAGCACACATATATTTGTTATGAATCCCAGCATCTGTTCTAAATCAAATTTTTAATTGTTTGAGCACTGTAGTTACAAATGTTGATCTGTGTGAGAGATTGTAGAGAAGCTGACTTTGCTTTAGAAGATATTTACAGAAGTCTTCTAACTTTTGTAACAAAGCAAACTGGCCTTCATTGTAATTAAAAGCATATGAATTCTTCTCTTATATGTCATGGGAATCTTTGATCCTTTTGACTACTTTCCACATTATTACAATAGCAAAAAATGCTTCTTTTGCCCAGAAGGTTTAGGGACTTGTATGGTATAAAATGTAATTGAAGAAGTATGAGTGGTATTGTGAAGAACCATTTCACATACTATAATGCAGCCAGAGACTATATTCTGTCAGACTTATGAGTACACCAAAGATTTCAGTGATTAAAGCATGTGGAGGTTTCTTATTAAAACTATTATTGTTCAGTCTAAATTTTCTTTTTCTTTCTTAGCAGTAGATATTTCTAACAGAAGTGACTATAGTAACAGCAGTAACGTATGTGCATCTTACCAAAGGGTTTTATAATCACATGTTTTGTCTTAGGAACTTTCTGCACTAAAATTTCTAAAGATTTTGAAGTGTAACAGGTAAAGACACAAGGCACAGTGACATCAAGCTGGATATAGAGAGATTGTTTTTTCCCTTAACTTTCCCCTTCCCCTCCAATAAATCCATCCTGTAATTAAACACCTAAGGCTGGAATAGCACTATCTGAAGCATGTGCAATACACATCTACATTCAGGTAACCTGAAAGTGTAGAAATTTTCTCCTCCACTGGTAATTCTAATATTGGAGAGATTTACTGGCTAAGATAGCAACTTCAGTACCACATTAGATGTACAGACAGAGCCTACATGTATAGGCATAAGTGACTGTCACCAGGAATTATAACTGTTCAGTTTTCTACCATTAAAAAACCATTATTATTGCAGCCAGGTGTGGTTCTGAACAGAACAAGTCAGAGTTGTAGAACCACTGCAGAGACACACTAATGGTTTCATAGTTTTTGTGGACAAGAAGGACCAGCTGTTGTGAAATGTTTGTAATGTGATTTAGAGAACTGAGCAAGGCCCAAATTTCTGTTTGAGCTCCAGCAACAATTTCCAGCATGTATATAGCCTTTATGCGTGTCATTCTTCATATCTAAATTGGCCTGCCTACTGCTCTAGACCTAGGATCTCGTGCTGGTTCTCTTCACTAATTTAATTTTTTCACTGTGAAAGTTCTTATTCATTTAAATAATGCAAATTGTTATTAGGGGTAGATCAAGCTACTCAGTCTCTTAATGGCAAATTTCTGGTGGCCAGGAGAATATACTGGGAAGAGCATTGATACATCTTCCCTAGGTATTTGCTGTTCAGAGAGACTACTGCTCTAGCCAGACTTTCAGTCTGACCTGGCAGAGCAGTTCTTACGCCTTAGACCAGAAAAGAGATACATCTTATGCAGTAAATTGAGTATTAACATGATAAAACACTTGACTTGTAAGAGCTTTTCAGGGCTCTTTTTAAAATCCATTCTCAAAACATGATCTAGGTTCTTTGCTCCCAATTATCCATCCAAATGGCACTGTGGAACTGATCTGTCCTTGCAAGCATTTACTATTCCTTCAGAATGCTTCTGATTTCCAAACTATACCTTTAGTCCGCAAGATCACGTTTTAAATTTTTGATCACCAGTACAAATGTGAAATATCCATGGGCCAAATTGGATCTCTGAAGAACCTTATTAGACATTCTGTCAGTCAAAGTTTCTGTATACAGTTAAATTCTTTGATCATCATTGCCTAATTTTAATCTCCTTAATAAGTGAAATTCATTTTATATAGTACTAAATTCCCAGTGCCATACTATATAAATGAAATTTCTGACAGAAGTCTAACTGTATTATAGCAGTGCTGTGTGGTGCATAGTGATTAATTTAAGCTTTATAATGATGATGTCATGTTTGTCTGACAAGAGCTATCTTGTATAAAGCGGTGTTTATTGGCACAGTTCCCAAAATTACCAGACTGCAGGTCATTCAGTCTTGCCATTTCATCTGACATGAAATTTAGCAATACCTGCCAGAGAATAGTCTTGATAATGTAATACAATCCTTATTTTGTATTCTGTATACAGTGTTCACTGTAATGGATGAAGAAGATGTTTAGAAACATCTGAAATCCAGTGTATGACTTACAAGAATAAGTAATGCCCAAATTATGCATGTCCTAGTCTAGGCACAGCAAGTGTGAGTGGAGGCTACTTGAACACACAAGAGGAACTGAAAAATAGAATAGTTAAAAGCATTGTATTCTTTGCTAGCTTTAAAAATTTGAAAGCAATTTTACTAATCCTCTTCATTATCTGTCAAATGTTTTTAAATTATTAGAAATTAATTTTTAGAGAACATTCATCAAATATTTGATGTGTAATCATTTGTTTGACATTTAATTATTTCCGAACAAATCCTCATTTTATTTTTGTTTTACTAACAACATACCTAATATTTGATATGCCATTAAAAAAACTATAAAAATAAAATGATGATATGTATTCAAATACATTAGGCTATATTAAATGTCAAACATATATTGAAGTTCCCTATTTGGTTTATAATTACTATTACTATTACTATATTTTTTTACTTTTGAAAAGTATTTGCTAATTATCTCTCAGAGAATGGAATGAAGCTCTTTATATTTCTCTCATGGGACATTTTATTCAGTAGTCCTGCTTAATGGTCAGAGACAAAATTTGTGAGATGATGTGGTCCTAACAATTGATGGGTTAAAGAAAAATGTGTTCTATATAGAGGGATTCTACTGTTCTAATGAATCCTGAGCTGTGGAATTTAGTATTAAGAGTTACTTAGGTGGACATTATGGTTTTGGAGAGGTCTGTTTACAGAGAAATATATTGTGAACAATAGAAAAATGTTACCTTCAGGTTTTTTAGCAGTATTCCTATATGTTAGAGTTAACTTAAGCATTAACTATTGCAAACTGAAATAAAACGTTGACAGAAACAGTAAACAATTTTTTTTTGCTTTTGCTTTTCCTGACCTTTAAAAGGAAAAACATTTGAAGTTTTATGTCTATGTCTGTTATTGTGATAGTTACTTTTCTAAGTGTCACTCTAGAAATTGTATTTGCACAGCTTTAGATTGGTAGCTCTATTTTCTATTTGTAGTTCTATATACTCCTGTACGTTGTATACAGTCTGCTGGAATTCTTCTACTGGTTTTATTATGAATCAGAAAGTATAAAATATATAGATTGAATTCTGTTATCAGCTGTCTTTCTGAAATTCAGTCTCTGATCCAAGGATTTCAGATTTGTTGGCTTGTCTCTCGAGCTCTGATAGTTACAGCACTGAGGTAACAAGTAACAGTCTTCTGCTATCCTGTGAAAATAAAATGGACTTTTTTTCCCCTGATCTATGGGCTTGATCATATATTCTGTTTTATCTATCATGAGCGTCAACTTGATGTGCAACAATGCTTAGTTTTACCCTGTTTATCACTGGCAAGCTGCCTCATGAATATTTGTTCTACTTCCAGAAGCTGTGCTGTGTTAGTAATGGGACTCCTAGAAGCAAAATGGGTTAGCAAACCTTTTTCTAGAATGATCTCTGAGATTGTAACTACAGCTGAGAGGGCTGCTGAGTTTTTTGTTCAAGGAACTACAAAAAGGTGTTTTATGCTTTGGTACACAACTTTTCAGCAATTTCAGAGTTATTCAGGTTAAAATCAGTAATGGATTTCATCACTGTAAATGTAAGATTTAATGCCTTTTCTTACTAATCCTCCATGGAAGTGCTCTGATTAACTGTAGGATAATGTGTTACCTATAGCATCCCCTTTCATTGTTGACAAAATTTCCTATTACATACTAAATGTGCTGAGTAAGATAATCTGAAACTGTTGTCGTATTTATAATATGATTAAGCTTCTTTCCTTAAATGAAGGCTATTGCAGCTTCCTGCAAGGTAGTGCAGTATTTGCATTCAGTCAATTCAGATCTTAAGGTAAATTCATTTTTTAAAATGTCTTTTTTATTTGTGCTTGTAAATACAGAAGTGAAATTCAAATTTGTATTGTTTGAATGAATGTTTTTAATACTTAATTTGATTTCAATCTAATTTTTTTTTATGTCTTTGATTAAATACACTGAAACTTCTTTCTTTCTGGGATATGGGAATAATATTAGGCTAACAGAGGTTCCTTAATGTCAGGCTATGACATTGCTTACTGTAATGAGTAGCTCTAACAAGTTATTTGGTTGATTCTGGAGTCACAGAAGTTTGCACAGTCAGCATATATGGCTTTGGTTTTTTTCCTTTAAAATTGGCATAAACGTTGACAGTACTGTAGAACTAACTTGTTTCAATATACCTAAGTTTATGTATACTAAGAATATAATATATTTAACTGTTTTCCTATGCATTCTTAGCTATTTCTTACATGAGAATTTGTGATCTCCTTGTCTTTCCTGAAGTTTTAACCTCATTCTGGGGCACTGACAGAGAGAAAAGCCATGCAACATTCTTTTTTTCTCTGACTGTGAAAATCTCCTTCAATTAGCTGCTAGAATGTTTTAACATGTAAGCCAGGTCAAAAAGAAAAAGTTTGCTGTGTCTTTTCACAGTAGTTATTAACTGATAACTTCTCTGGGTAAGATGATTTCAACTTGAAATCTCATTGTTACATAAAGTACATATGGATATCAAATAGCTATGCTAGTAGTAAAGAAACATTTTTCCAAAGAAAAGTTCAAAGCCGTTTGGGAGGGAAAACCAAAACCAAAAAAACCCCAGTATGATTGCTTTCATATTCACCAGTTTGAGAAACAGGACTACACCCTTTCCTCTTCAGCAACACAGCCTACTACCCACTTTTGATTTTTACCAGTGCTTGCTTTCACCATGTGTAATGAAGTTCAGGTATATATTAAAAATACATAAGATCTCTTGAGAGGTTAAAGCTCCCTTTTCTTCATGTTTTCTTCTGTCATTTAACAGATTCAAAGGCTGGCAATATCTGGCCAATTGTGAACACTCCAGCAAGAAGAAATTATAAAATAATATTAAAGTCAGCATAGGTGCTCTCTGCCCTAGCCCCTCTTCAGCCCTCTCTCAAAGAGTTTGGTTGGATCAGCTGTTTTCAGCTGCTTTCAATCCCTAGGGATTCCTCCAGGCAAGAAATTAAAAAAGAGATGCTTAATCTACTAATGACCCCTAGGTCTTGCATTCCTTTTCCAAGATGTGCAGTTAGTTTTTGGCTGCAATGTGTAATCTTGTACAATATGTTCACAGTGAGACTGTAGACAATAATCATATTTTTTAGGCACCTTTTCCTTATAAGATGCACCGAACCATACTGACAAATGGTTCTGGTCACATGCAATTTAAGTAGCTTAGTATGGAAACCATATGCTGAGTAGAAAATAGTATTTAAAGAGATTCTGTCTACTTAGGAGTTCATTTGTCATGAAATACGGTAGCTACGGTAGTTATTAGTAATGAAGAGTAATGATTGAAAAGTTAATGAGAATTTGTGGGGTTTCTGCATTGCGCACTGACAGTGAATGCTGCTTGTTGTTCAGTTGTACTTTGTATTTCATGGTAATTACATTATTCTCAAACTGACTTGATACTGTTCAGTGATTGACATTCTGTTAGAAACTGTACTTGATTCCTTTTACAGGAACTAAACAGAGTAAATTTTCCGAGGTGCAGTGAATCGTATTCAATTTTAGTTTTTTCCCTAGCATCACAGTTGACTTACAAAGGATCACTGCAAGTCTCAAAGTACTGTTCTTTGGGGTTGTAAATGAAGGAGATAATGTTGGGGGTTTCTTAAGTGGTTGGTCATTGCTTTAAGGATGCAAGCCATCACAGAACAACCGTTGTAGTTGCCTTTGCTGAAATAAAATTCAGAACAAAATCTGTAGTTCACAGTTACCCTGTAGAATAAATCTATGTGCTTTCTTCTGGGGTTGCTTGATGTTTTTCCTTCAGATTATCATTATGTTTCTTTTGCTTCCTGAGGACTCATGTGAATTTATGTATTTATATTGTAAAACAAAAAGTGTATAGGATATCCTTAGACTGTGAATTTTTTTAAATTTAAGTTTTTGCCTGTCATAATTGAAAAATACATGTTCATAAATACCTAATTTGATAGAAAAAATCACTGCCATATGGGAAACTATCTCACACTGTCTCTTTAAAAACATGATTACAGTAAGTGCAATTAAATAAATTCACCTGTTGCATGAAATATTCTGTTCACTTACCTACTGATAGTTTTCCTCCTGTTAAACCCAGACTGTGGCAAACATTCAAATTTTTTTTTCCAAGGTACATTTAGACGCTTGATTCAGTTTTACATTTAGAAAACATTATTTTTCTTAACAGATGGAGAAAAATATTAAATTTCAATTCAGTTCATATTCTTAATTTCATTTATTGTCAAAGTAAAAAAGCTTTCCAAATACAGTTTAGTTTGATTATGATTTGATGGAATGGTTTAGCCATGCATGCTCACTGTTTCAGTTGTCATCCACTTTCAACTTGTAACTCCCCCAAATACCATAATTTAGGCAAATTTGGTTGGGCTTTTTAACTATTCCTTTAGTTTATTTGCACAATACGTAGAGTAGATCAGAACTGGACAGAAGCATTTTTGCGCTGAAGCTTGCAATGACATCTAGTTAAAATGAATTGTGAAATAAGGAGTAAAATGAGTGCACACTTTTAAAAATTTTAAATAGAAGTGCAATTAGAAGCAACCATTAAGAGCGAACTGAATTTGATACCCAGTCTGTTAATACCCCATACTGAGAGTGGGAGGTGCTTTGGAGAAAACAAAATAGGTTAAAAAGTAATTAAGCATACTTTTGGAAAGTTGTGCAGATTTTTCCCCATAGAACTACCAAATATTTATTGCCATGTATTTACTGTTTTAAGTGGTATAACATGTATAGTCAGTCCCTGGTTTTTAGCATATCGTCTATATGTTTTATATTATCCACATTTCTCCATAGTAGCAGGCCAGAATATGTGGAAACTTTGATACCTCCAACATTTAGTTTTATCTTCAGGTTGTTTTGAATTCATATTAAGCTCCTTTGAACAGGAATTTCAAAAGTCAACCAAGATTCAGAAGAAGCCCTGCTTATTGGAAATCATTGTCCTGGAGAAAAGCATTGTATTGTATAAAACCACAAACAACTATGCTTTAGGATGTACAGATACCATTGCATATCACCTTTATCAAAGTAAAATTATAATTTTGCTACATTTGCCAAATCTCTTTTAAACAGTCTAACTATTTCAGAAATCTCTTTGTTGCTAGCAGATTGTTACATCAAAAACACCAAAGACTGATTACGGAAGATTTCCAAAAAACATAAAAAGCTAAAAAACAGTGAGCATCATATAAATAAGTATTTGGATACATCTTTGTACATGAACCATTTTACTAATTTTTGGTTCATTTGACCAAAAGACAGAACTAGAACTAAAAGTTACGTATTATGCTAGTGGAAACTAGAACAGCAGCATCATGTTTTTGACAAGTCTAGAGTATACATAAACTGTGCATGAACTATAATGAAAACTGGTAGGTAACAAAAATGGAGCTTACTCTGTATTATGGAATGAAAATAAAATTGCTTAAAAAAAAAAGGGAGTCAGATTTGGAAGTATATGGCTTGTGAGACATTGCTGGAAGAGTGCAGATAGGAAAACAGCAATATTAGGAGACTTGTGAATTTCAATGCTTAAGTATGAATTCTTAGAAAAACTTAGTGTTCACCATCCCCATCCCACCAAACAGACCTTCATCTTTGGACAATATCAGTACAAGTAGATAAAGAATTAATTTTAGTCAACAAAGCTAAAAGATGCAAAATGTGTAAACTTCTAGAACTTAAAATTTTATTTACATGAAATTACAAGAAAATTGTTAGGCTTTTGGTAGAACAAGGTCTTAAATTAATTCATTTTTAGTACTCAGATAAGACATACTGAAAAACACTGACACCAAAGTAAGTTTTTTCCTAGGATATTTCCTTCCTATCAGATACTAACTTTACTTATTAGGTCAACCAACTTGACTAAGTGGCAAGATTTGGTTTATGATCTCCTATATGGTTATTATGTTGCCAGCTGCCATGAAAAAACAGCAGTATCTGTTTCTTCTCCAAGCAACAGTAATATGTAATATATGCGCTAAATATTTTAAGAAATTCTAAAAACCTCAAAGTGCTGTGTCCTAGTATTTACCATATTCCAAATGGAAAAGCCATTTGAGATAAGTACTGTTAATGCTTCTAATGCATTCTCTGGAATGGGATATTAAGAAAATATTAAGAACTAGGGTGATATTTCTAGAACATTTGGGCACCAAATGTGTGGGATGAATTGGAATGATTTCAGGCAGTGGTTTTATTCAGCTTCAGAGTTTTGTTAGGTAAAATCATTCCTAACCTGTAAGGAAAATTAGAAAAACAACAATAGACAAGCAGGACAGATCCTGTTTTGACATATTTGCAGATGATGTGCATATGGCCTGAAAACTTTTCCAAAAAATTTACACAAGACTTTCAGAGTTTAAAGTTTTTTGGCTTAGAATTTGTATTTCTTTGTATAGTTCACATTTAAAACAGTTCTAATTAGACAAGTAAAACTTTTCAGCATCATCCTCTCTTTGCAAAACAATATTTTGTTCTTCTGATAATCAATAACAGTTAGGGGATCTTAGCAAAGATTTTGACCATTTAATTTTCTTCTGTCAAAAGTAGTGGAACTTAAACTGTGATTACTTTTATAGATTATAGATCTATTACATATTTAAACTAGTATGTGATTATAAGCATTACGGTATCTTGCTTTATCTATATTGATATCAACAATTAGTTAATCAGCCATTGGTCCATTTTAATTCTAATAAAATATATAGTTCTTTGTTACCTCTTTAATAAAGAATGGTGTCAGCATATAGTGGAGTTGTCATGTTTCTGACAGGGCTTGTGCAGCCACGGTACCCCATAACTCTGTCCTGCCCAGTACCTCACGAGTAAGTTTCTCACATTTATGTTTTATGCCCCCTGCAATAGAAATCAAAATGCTAATATATCTTTTGTGCATCCCACCTTCACATATCTGAGCTGCCCAGCCATTTAAAAATGTCTAATGAAACATATTTGAAGCTTTACTGAAAATATTTATCTGTACATAAGTTTTGCTATATTGTGATGGTTTATCACCTCTGTAAGAAAACTACATAGGTGATTTCAAAAGTTTATGCACAACTTCTCCGGTGAATCTTTTCAGTGTCAGAAGGCAGAAATTGCAAAAATGTGAATTGCTGAGACAGATGTGAACATAGGCCAGCAGCTTCCCTAAATACTGCAAGATTTTGATGAAGCTTATAGCAAAGGTTCAAAAAAAATTAACCAATTGTCCATGTTTCCCAGTAGATACAAGAGGACTTAGACCAAAATAAAGTTTGCGTATGTAAAGATAAGTAAAAACATTTATATTAAGTTACTTTTTCCTAACAATCGAAAAATATCTTCAGGTAAAAGATAATCAATAGGGTGTTATATAACTGTATAACATAGTAGTTGTTACCTGGGGAAAAATGTTATGTGTACAGCTGCTGATTGCCCGAACTCAGCAAGACATGAGATGGTCTACCCTGCACACCAGCAAAGTACTTGTGACCAAAAGAGTTTGCAGCATCTTGGGTCTTTGAGAGGCAATATTTACTGGCTACCACTCAGTTTTCACTGGCAAATTCAAATTCCGCTTTGAAAATCTTATGCATCAACCTTGAAAGCCTCAAGGTTTCTGATGTGTTTTTCTTTTGAATTAAAGGGTTTTTTCCAAATAAGGACTTGTAGAAACTTCTGTAAAAATATGTTACCTATTTGAATAATGAACCTGAGCAGCATTTTTGAAGAAGCCATGTTGATTTCTGCTAACTACTATAAGGATCTGTCATTTTCTATAAGTGATGCTGTATGATTCATTTTGATTATGAGTATTAACACTATAAGATGAAATTTGAATTTGCCACGTGCAAAACTGTCATTATTTCTGTGTTTAAGGTTATGTCTTCTAGTTTAGTAATTGGTGTGCTAGGGATTCTTCTCTATTTTTTTAAGATAGACAAAAACTGTAGGAAGTTAATTCAACAATGGCTTACAAATTTGGAAGCTCTAAAATATTGAGAACTGTTGAGAAAACGCTAAAAACCTAGTAGCGGATGGCAAACCCTTAGGTTCTAGAATTTAGAGTATGAAAGGCTTTGCAAAAGCCTTTCTAGACTCTTTGTAATAATGATAAAAGCAGTTAGCTCAGTGATCAAAGGCCGTTGCATCAAGAATGAAAAACACTGCACATTTTCTGTCTATGAGGTTACTTCTGTCTTTGATATACATGAATTTTGTAATCAAATGTAGAATTCCAGTGCAAAGTCTTTAATTCTAGAGATCCCTTTTTCCTAGTATTGTGCTATGTATGTTTATCTAGGACAACAATCAGAAATCTTAAGAGAGTTTGAAACCTTCAGCATCGTATTGGCATGTTTTTATTTAAAGTGTAGTATTATTGAATAATTTAACAAAGTCCTAGCTGGTTTGCAGTTGAAGGATCTCATTGAAGAACATATTGAAGTTAATGGGAAAAAGACTGTTGGCTTTGGTGTAAACCCTATGGACACAACTTAATACAGCACAAAATAGTGTTTTATAGAGAAAACACAGCACAGTGTTTAACTTTTTGCAGATGTGGATTTTCTGCAAGCTTCTGGAACTGAAAGCAGTAAGAAAATGTTAATTTGTCCCAGTGATTCATGGGTTAAAAACACTCATAGAGGTTCACTATATTACTTTAAATTCTTTTAATAATCCCTTACACTCAAATTATTTTCTGGGATCTTGATTCAATAGTTAAATAGGAAAAATAGTAAAAAAAATGTTTGTACTGCAGCGTAGCGCTGAAAACATGTCTGGTTTCTTGCTCCATGGGCCTGTAATTTCAATATAGATGTAATAGTTATTTTCAGGTATTCTTTAAGGTTTTGTTCCTGTGAGGGAGCATATTCCTGGAAGTAACCACTGAGATCTCTTGTCTAAGGAATGTATCCAAGATGATTGTTCTAAGAGACTTTTATCCTTTCAGATTATTGTACAGGCCTATGATCCATTGGTTCATCATCAAGTAATAATTCGTTACTGGTTTGACAGTCATAGCCCTATTTATTATTTTTTCCTACATCATCCAGTTTCTTTAAATTTCAGATTTCTACACTTGTGGGAAAAATAAACATTAAATGAAAACAGGGATATTTTTGAAACTGACTACAGAAATGGGTGGAAGGTTGCCAACAAACCCCACAACTATTAATAAATCTGTAAAAGGAAAAATAAACAGTAATTAAGAACATAAAGAATATAGCTAGACCATATTGGAAGAAAGCAAGATGTATAAGATGCTATCCACATGCAAATTCATGTTCTATGCCGAAGTTTCATGCAGTTTTCATCATGAAACAGAACTAGTACTGGTAAATAGTTGAAAACTAACTTAATCAAAGACCAGTAAATAAATTATTTCAGTTATGCATATATGAATTCCATCTATCAAAAGGACTCAGATTTTTGGAGAAATGTGTGGCTACAGGAAAATGATGCTGTTACAGATTGAGTCTGGAAAATCTCGCATTGGAATTCTTTATATAAGGGTTCATGATGTTGAGGAACAAAGTAAATTTAAAATATCTTCAAAGTATTTGTCTACTGTGGAAATAAATGTTTCAAAGAATAAGTGAGGTGAAACATATCACTTAAAATTTTAAGAAAACAAAGCTAATCGAGATTCTTTTTTATTTCAGTTTCAGTTTTATAGTTTTCAATGCTGAGTATTGCGAGCCACCTTGTGGCCATACTTTTTAGTGCACATGCATGATGGTGATTTTATGGTAGGTGAAAGAGCCTTGTTCATTGTTTCACTTCAGAGCATTCTGAAGATTGAGAATTAAAAATAATTACATACATATGTTCTACTTCCAGGCATCTGGCCTGAAATGCAGCTGTCTTCTTGACCTGAAAGATGGGTTCTTTACATTCGAAATTTCTGAGATAATTTTTTCTTATTCCTGTTTCTTCCTTTCCTTTTCTCGCGTACATTAATGGATGATAGTATAAAATGCAAGATAAAAAAGGTACATGTGTAATAAGTATGATGTGTAATACACTTGTATATATATGTACAAAGTATGTGTATAGTAATATAATACTGACTATGTTCACTGTTGCTAAAAAAATAAAAATTCTTGAAGAGCGCATGTTTTAGGAAGCTAACAAAATTTGACAGTTTTAAGCATTTATTTTTCTATGTCTGATAGTAATTATTTTGATTACTGGAATAACAATTAATAGTAAATATAAAAAAATCAATATATCTTTCAAGTTTGTATTTACTCTTACGAAATATATGTATGAAATTAGTTTCAGGCATCAGAACTGGGATTAGTTGGAGAATATGCATGATTATACTCTGTGACGTGGTTTAGTGGGCATGGATGACGGTTGGACTCAATGATCTTGAAGGTCTTTTCCAACCTAAATGATTCTATGATTCTATGAGTATGAATTGATTACTCTTGAACTCTTTCAGAAAATAGCTTTATGCATTTCTGTCTTTCTGGAGAAGACACATCAAAACTTTTTGTGACTATAAAGGGGCTGATGTAAATACAGGAAGTCATCAGTGAAAGTAGCAATCTAGATTTTCATGAATTCAGTTTTCTGTTCTGTAATATAAAGTATATGCTGTGTGTAAAGGTGGAGGTTGAAGCAGTACCAGAACTCTACTGAGCATTTTCTTCTGGGATTTTGAGGGGCTAGGGGTGGGATTCCCCATAAAGTTTATACTTACTTCTGATATTAGTGGAAACCTTTTTTCATCTATGGCTGAATTTGTACTGAGGACTCTCAGACAACTTCGGAGTTTCACAGGTAACACATTCCATCAAACACAAAACTCTTGAATTTTACTCTCAAACTGAAAGTTAAATCAATACCTGTAGAAATTTGCACAGATAAGGAAAAAAATCACTTCACATCTGCTATCCTTTTGCTTTTTAGGGGAAAATTGAGATTAACTAGGTATTTAATCCCATTCTTTGTCTGACAACAGTTTGGGAATGTTTCAGTTAGAGTGTATTCTCATCAACTTTGTCACATTGGAGAAAACTGTTTCCTGTCATACTTTTAAGTAGCACTATGATCTGTACTGAGTGTGGTGATGACAGATTCTGTGAATATATTGCATAATTTTGTCCATGGCAAAGAAAGGGCTATGGGAATGTAATATTTTATGGGAAGGTGCATAATTATATTTGGGGTTTCTAACAGTTACAAAATGAATTTATGATAAATAATGCCCCCTGATTAAGTTGCCATTGCCGCCAATAGAAAGGATGTAAAGTCTCCATTCCTATTTTTACTACGATGTTCTATGATGTTAGCTCTGTTATGTTCAGGCATTTAAAACCATAGGTTGATCTGATCAGTTTTCGTGTATAGGGCCATTAACTTTTCAATTGCTTCTTCAGTTTCTCTGTGATGGGAGGTATTCAGTATCAGAATAAGCAGGGATTAGTGTGAAGACAGATAATGCAAATTCCAATTTACTTGGAATAGCGAGTGATAATTAAGAGCTATTATTGACAAGTGCCATCTGGGAATGTTGAGACAATGCTACCTGAGTCGGTTACAATAGAAATTTGTTGTAACAGAAAGTTATTTGAGGGTCTGTTTTGTCTTTAACTCTTTCCAGGATAATTCTTATTCATGAGTCTGAATCTGAAACATGTCAGTGGAGTGCTTTTCAGGCTAAGACTACAGCACAGGGATTTTAGGAGACTGCACATGTTCACTACAAATGCATGATGTGTTTGAGCTCCTGTTGTAGTTGGTGGAGTTCAGTGCATTTCAGGCAGCGGAGCCAAGAGGATGCCTGAGCTCAACCATGAACAGACATGGGGCGGTCGGGGAGCAGAAATGCTGTACAAGCCCTGATGCCCGTTGACTGTGAAGGGTGCACAGACCCCTACTCCAGCTGCACAGATCTGCATGTAGACATCTACAGTGTTTTAGTCTCAAACTGAACCCTGCCATATCAAGCTGCTGGCAAAGTGGCCTCTCTCAAATGGTCAGGCAGTTACTTTACTTTCTAGAGATATTTCTCTGCATCAGACAGCATTAGATGGCCTTCTTATCTTCAGTTCTAGCAGCGTGCAGATTAAACAAGTATGACGGAACTATCTAGTTATCTCAAGTGATGCCTCCTCAAAAAAGAAATAGAATAGGAAGTCTTTTCTACGTTGATCTCAAGACTGAAAAGGCTATGCCAAGAATTCTAAGTCATCAGTCTGTTCCTGTAAATCTGATCAGAAAGGCTGGCTGATATTATCACAGAAAACAGGCTCAGTAGGTTTTCCTCTAGTGAGTGGTCACTAAGGGGTAGTAGAGATAACACCAGTGTTATAGGTAAGCATAGCTTCTGTGTTTCCATTCTGACTATTAATTGTACAGAAGAAAGACAGTTAATATAATTAAAAGATTAAAGAAAACGAAGCTCACAGTATGGCATCTAACACTTTTGAACAGTCATTAGCACTAATGTATGCGTGATAAGTAAACAGTATGAAAAATGGGAACTAATTGGGGTTGGAGACGGACTGTGGAAGCAGCACAGCAGCTCTCCTCTCACCTGTTTTGTGCTGCTATGCACTGCATTAAGTGAGAAAGTAACGATCTCCTTCCTTCTTGCCGTACCAGGTAACTTAGTCTCCATGGTATGTTTGATATGTGAGATATTTTCTTAAATTCCCTCTAAGATCTGTCTGTTATGTGGGTAAGACATTTAAAGTTAGCTTGCTGAAGAAACTGTTTAGCCTGCTTTAAAATAATTTTATATGAATTACAGTATCTTAACAATAGCGAGCTCCTCAGTTTTGACACAGGATTTCTAATCAAGTTTACAAACCTCAGACAAAGCAGATGGATGAATTAACATCAATGCATTATTTTTTCTCAAATCTCTGTAAATATATTATAAAATTAATTGCACAAGAGAATAAGTCATTCTTTGCTCAAAATGCTAGCCTTGGAGAGGAGGTGCATGTGCTAGGTACATGCTTAAAGAACTGTAGATGTAGAAAACATTCTTTCAAAGACAAATTTAATGATATATAGTTGTCTTCATCTCTGTGATTTTTACACTTTATAAAGCAATTATCTTGCAGGCTTCATGAAGTATGAAACATAACGTTAGAAAGTGACATAAAATACTGGGACTATAAAGGCTGGATTTGAGGTTTGTCTTTTTTTTTAAGGGCGGTAATACAACTTTTTTTTTTCTTTTTTTTTTTTTTTCTTTTTTTTTCAGTAGGTAAAGTTTAAAACTACAAGGTATCTCATAACTTAGCAGAGGTCTGTGGGAAAATACCCTAAATTTGAACAGGACCTGGCTATAAAATCGAGCGCTGTGGAGGTGACTGCACAGTGCTCCTTTCTTCCATCAGCTGGTTTCCTCTGGCAGCAAGCCTAATAGTTGCCTCAGTTTAACTGACAATCTGTCTCTAAATTCCCAAGTCTGCTGGCCAAAAGAGCATAGTAATATAAACCTTCTTGTTTCATCACTTATTAGGTGCTTCTTCTGTGCCCTTTTAGGTGTGTAAAGACATCATGTTACCTTTGAAACTGACTTTAAACAATGTTTAATAGTCCACAGGCTTCACAGTTCTGCACTGAGGTTGCAGAACTTCAGAGAGCAGCCTGCTGGTAATTTGGAATAAAACTAACAAAAAAGACTACACAGTTGTCGAAGGTGTTAGTAATAATCAGATGGTGGTGTTGATAATCAGAGTAAGTCTTACAGATGTTATTTCTAAGATGTATTTTTTAGTCCAGAGGGTACAGTGGAAAAACTTAGGAAACAGTAAGGCAATGAGATAATTCTGGGAGAGATGAGGTTATGGAAATCTGATGGGGTGTGCATTTGAGTTGGGACAGGGGCACAAGGAATATAAAATTCATAAGAAATCAGGTTTCACTGGTACCACCACTCAAAGGTCTATTGGTTTCTTAAGAGATTTTTTTTCTGTTAGTACTTTCTCAGCTAAAGTAAATAATTATCACTTCTGATAATTAATCAGATGATACTATATGAACATCACAATATGAAAATACATGAACATCTATAATTTTTCACATCCTTTGGAGATTCCTTGAAAGTGCTTGTCTTGTAA
>JAVJGG010000013.1:17178438-17228295 GCA_035590195.1 Aviceda cuculoides | reverse complement strand
TATATATTTATATAAATAAATATATATTTATATATTCATATATTTATATAAAAATATTTTTAATATTATTAGCACACAAAAAAACCTTTATGTGATGCTAATTACATCGTGAATTTTCTTATGAGTCTTCATATTACACAGGTATCAGTGAAAAAACTTTTTTTATGGTGCTGCTGGTGGTCTGATGTTCTAGTTTGGTTACTTAATGAGTGGTGAGTGTAATTTTGACCTTTTTTAGTTTAGGAATTTGTACCACTTTTATTGACTTGCATTTTTATTATTATGTCTGCCTAGTATTATAATGTTTATTTTTTCCACGCTGTAGGGCAGAAGCTAGAAAAGTGAAGAAATGAAGCCACAATACCAAATCAAAAGACATTTAATACCGAGGGTTCACCTTTCCAAAAATTATTTTCCTGTTTTAAGATAAATTTCAGCTTTTCATGGTCCTACATACTGATGCCAGTCTATAACTGTTTGAAAACCCATGTAGACTATTAATTCATACTTCACATTTTCAATTACCTATAAAACTTGTAAGAGAAATACCATTCTTCTGAAGAATCCTCAATCTGTCACTTTGCATAGCTGTGAATTTGTAGTGTTATGGTTTAATTATGAAATGAGAAATACACTTAATGTTCACAAATGGATATTTTTTCTTGCAAGGCTAATGGTGTCTTAGTCAGTATAGCCTTTGAGGAGGAGTTGCACTAAAAATCATAATGATATGTAATAAATAAGCTGCAGCTATATTGGGAAGATCTTGAAAACACTTTCTGCTTTCATTGTCTCAGAGTAAAAATGCATCCAGTATTGTCATGGCTCAGCAGAGTGGCAGTTTTGAGTATTACAGAGCAAAGGAGGTGTTCTCAAATATAACAAATATTTTTATAGAAACCATGCAGTATCAGTTTCCTGTTGAAGCAGAAATGTTGAAATCTGCACAGTTAAGCACAGCAACAAAAGGTTTAACTAGGTCTCCAGAGGATGTCAGTAGTCAAACTGAAACTGGTACAAATTCATCCTTGCTGTTGCAATGCTACCCTTGCATGTCATCAAAGTGTCTCTCTCTCTATCAATTTCTTTTCATGCTGTGTATCTTCCCTACTGGCTAGTTTTCTAACAGCAGACTGAAAACTTCTGCTGTCAGCAAAAGAGACCAAGATTGATGACTTTTTCATCTGTGTACTCCCAAGTGGTTAACAAATATGATGACAGGACTTCCTGTCTCAAGGGCTGGAGAAGAATAGATACCTTGCTGTATTTTACATGTTTCATGTATCTGTTCCCAGAGAGAGAATAGTTTAATGCTAAATTGATGAGAAAGAAAACCAGAGCTTTACACAATTTTGCATGCATTATAAAAATGTGATGTTATACAATTAATTCAGTCTTAATTGATGTGCATTTTCATGTTATTGCTAAGCTGAAATGTTTTGACACTTCTTTTAATAAGATTTGAGATTATTTAGGCAGAGATTTCTGTTCACTGTGAAGTCCAGATTTTCATCATACTGAAGTAGTACAAAAATGTGCCTATTTAATTTTTATTGTACTTGCTATAAACAACAGAAAGATTCTTATCGTTGTAGAATACATGAAAATTATTGTTATTTTTACTGCATTTTCACTCAGTGGTGGAGCTTAAACTGGGTCATTATAATGCACATTTTCTTTCTGTCTACTGCTGTTTTCCATGTGTGTTTTCACAGAATTATTTTTCATTCTAAGTTCTTAAACCTTTTTTATCTGAGAACCAGTAATTCATTCAGTTGTAAGACAGGCACCATAGCCTGGCTTGAAGTGAAATGTTAGGTTATTTTGGTCCATGTTATAAAATTCTGGCTCCAGTTGAGATAGTGCATTGTCTATGTAAGTAGTTCCTTTTTTTGCTTTAGAACAGCTAGGCATTAAGTGAGGTAACTTGAAACTATGTCTACATCCTCAGTGACTTGTTGCAAATCCATCATTTGTGCATGGTCAGACTTGCATTCTTGGTTCTTTCATTCGTGGCATGGCTGGCTGGCTCAAAAATGTAACATTTTAGCAATACTAAATTTTCTTAGCTTCTATCGTCATTGAGGTCTGGAAACACTTGTCTTCTTCATTATAGTTTATAGAACTGAGGAATCAAAGATTAAATTAAATGTTTCCCACTTGTTCAGGGTTTTTAATCTGATCGTTATTCTTCCTCCTCCCATAGAATCTTACTTCATTCTCTGTTCACCATGTAACTTTTCCAATGGAAAAAAGATGGGGCTGCTATGATGTAATTCAGTGTACTGTAAAAAGAGCACACTGAATAAGGCAAGACATTTCTGGATGCCATACCTATCCATTCTTTAACTGGTAGTCATCACTCCCTAATAAGCAAACTGGATGAAAAAACAATCTTGTGCAATAAATATGTTATGATCTGTGGTAAGGCCGGGGCAATAGAAAAATGTGCCAGAAATTCTGCCTTATACCTCCTTTCCTTGTGAATCAAAAAGAAAAGAAAAGGATAATTTTCAGGATTTTTTTTATAAAACTATTCTCTGATTGGAGTGCAAAGCCATGAGGAATAATGTTCCTATTTGTACAACTGCAAAGTACGTTTTAAACCTGCATTATTTTGAAAAATCACAGTAATACCTATCATGCAAAGTACATCAGGGAATCATTGAATTGCCAGATTTCAAATTCTCAGCAGTTACCACTATTTTGTAAGTAGTGTTCCAGCAATAATTCATATTTTCTTTACTAGCAGAAAAAATTTAAGTTTTCACTTTTGAAAGCAGACAAGTCTTTTTGGTTCATATTTACAGGATTCATTTTCCTTTAAAGGGAACAACAGCTTCCCAATTTTTTCTTCAAAGAACATATACAAACACTAACCCTGTAAAAAGCAGAAGAGTTAGGTGAAAAGTAAACAACTAAGTCTAAATAATAAAGATAAGCAAAAGAGTGTACTAAAATATAAGTGTCATCTAATCATATCTCAAGACCAGTAGTCATACACAATGAAAATTGCATGGCTTTGAAGAAAAGAGGCCATTACTTCACTTAAAAAAATACAACTGTGTTAGAACAAGACAGTAGTAACTTGGATAGGCTGCTTGGCAATTGTTCCTAATTGTGTAAACTTCTCCCCCCTTCTCTTTTTCATACAGCTTTTCTAATTATGGTTTGAATAAATTAAAACTAAATTGAAAATTCATTCCTTGATACTTCACTCTCCAGTGACTGTGTGTTTTATAAACTACAGAATCCCAGTATGTTATATAGACCTGAAATATTTTTAGAACTTTCACTGGAGGTAGCTCTGCCCTGCAGAAAATTATGTGTGCATGTAGAGAGAATTGCTTTTAGTGCAACAACTGAAAAGGTAGCCTGTGGCCTACTGAGGACAGATAGATTCCTATTCTGAATGAGTACTTCTAAATTACAAATTGACAGGAGACAACCCTAAATCAATAGAAACCTGCATACACACAAAGAGGAGAAGGTTCAGAAGAAAAACAGTTATAATACTATACTACAGAAAATTAGTCCTGAATTATGTGCTCCTGATGATTGCACTCAAAGAATTGTTATCTTTACACTGATAGAGGAAGATGTTTAAGCAAAGCAGTCACACTACTCTCCTTTCTTTCTCCTTCAGAGATATTTTTAGAGCACTTTACAGAACTTACGGAGGTGATTTCAGTAAATTGATCAGATCAGTAACTCATAGGTTTAAACAATTCTAACTTTAATACAGTGAACTTAAAGCTCCAGAGGGAGGCAATTAGATTATTGACTCTTTCAGGAGAAATTCAGGCTGATTCACATTTGTTTGCTAGAATTACCTTCTTCAAATACTGTCTTGCCAGGTACCTACTAATTATAACCCAGTAAAAGAATAAGTGTTGGGCAGAGATATTACTTCAGGATAACTATACAAAGTTAATAGCTGGATACATTTAAAAAGTGAAGATGTAGAGAATGAGCATGCATACTCATTAAGTGGAATAGCATATTGGCCAGCCTGCATCCATCCAGAAATGATCTGCTACATCATGCAAGTAATCTTGGTTGCAGAGAGCTCTTGGTAGTCTTTGGGTTCTTCACAGGAACCAGCTGCGGGGTGAACTGTCAGTGAAGCTAATGCTGCTGTTCCCAGGATAGAATGAGGAGTTATGTGAGGGCGTATCAACACAGAAGCACTACCTGAATCCAATGTATTGAACTGTTGGGTACCTTTTTAAAAGTGACTGATTATAACTTTACAGAAGAGCTTCATGACAAGTTGTTTATATATGATTTAGTGTATTACTACGTGTTTAGTAAATACTAATAATTTTCCATTTTCTGCTGTTTCTCAAGCAGTATGAAAGGTAATACAAGATAAAAACCAATTGTTTAATATATATTCATCGAGAAATGTAGTCAACTTTTAAATCCTTTAGGGAGAATTTCTTTCAAAGTTAATTCTTTCATTCTGTAATAAAATAGTAATTTAATCTTACTGTTACCACATAACATGCCACTTCACCTTTGTCCTAGAAACAGCTGCTGATAGCTTAGCTATTATGCAGACAGTACAAGCTGAATAATACAAATAAAAGTTCTAATTCATAAAAGCAGACTCCTCAGGTAAAAACACTGTAGCTCCAATGCATTCCTTTTTTCTCGCTTTAGACTCCAATCTGTATTTCTTCATGTCCATTTTCTTTCATAAACTATTGGATAGTGTTACTGCTCATCTTCATGGTTAAGTATTTTCTCTAGGTTTCATATTCATTCTAACTGTGCATAATAAGGGGTCTCTTTTTTTTTCCCTGTAACAAGAATTTATTATATTTTTACTTCATATTTAAAAACCCCTTCTCATGGTTTTATTGGCACTATCCAAGTTTTGATCTCTCCCCTTTGAAACGGCTGTTGTGAATAAAAGAATAAAACTTAAGTTAAAGATTTAACTTGTATAGATTAATTAATATGCAATATGTATGTAGTAAACTCTGAAGAGCAAAAACGGTGAATAATCATGCAATCCTTTGATCATTTCTTTCTATTTCTCTTGATCCTCATACATACTGAAGTCATGTTAGTTTTTTATATTTAAGGAACAGGAATAAGCCCATTGATGGACTCTTCAACTTCCCTTTTTTCGTTCTGCTTTTCTCAGCCGCCCTTTACTTCCTGAATAGATGGAAACTTCTCCCATCTTATCTTGATCTCATAATCTTTGAAAGACAATCAGTATTCTTTAAATGAGCCAGCAGAGCAGATTCAGCAGTATGATTAATACGAATGAGGCAGAGGAGGTTTTTGTCTTATTGGAAATTAAAACAATTTAGATCAACCTAAGAATTACACATTCAGATGTCTTCAAGAAAGTTACAAAATCGTTATTTTGGAAAAAATGAATTGTATTTGTCACACAGTAGTAGTACTAATTAAAACTGCCCTTCACTGAAGGCTGCAGCAAAAGATACTTTTGTTTGGTTTAGGTATCTGTGATATCTGTGCTATCTGAGCACCGATACTCATCAAGTGAAGCTTAACGAGGCCTCAAAATTAAGAGCTAGTACTATGCAGGGTATCAGGACAGTACAGAGAGTAAATGATGGGAATAAATTGCTCAGAATTGCTCAAACCAGTGAACAAATATGATGGTGCATTCTGAACAAACTGCCAGTGCTGCCCTATTGTGAACTCCACAGAAAGGAAATTACAATGATTGAGTCTTACGGTCACAAGCGTGAAGTTTTGCTATAGTAAGGTGATCGTGAGAAAAATACTAGAATAGCCTGTGCCATTTCTGTTACTGGAAGAAAATACATGATAGTCAAAAACTGTGTTATTAGTGGAGAAAAAAAAACCAAAATTCAGAGCTGCAAACTGTACCTTCAAAATGAGGAAGCAGAAAGGAAAAATGAGTAATTTACAGAAAGAAAAAAAATTCTGATCTTCCCAAGTAGTGGTGATCGATCTACTTAGTGTGTTCTAGATGAGTGTAGCAATTGGAGATTAAAGAAAAGATGTAAATTGATGTTTCACTTATCAAGAAGTAATTTATTGGCAGCTGCTTCTCATAATCGAGCTTTATTACTCTTTTTTACTTGGTTTTTTTAGATAAGAAAAAAATAGCTATAAGCCTATTAAAAATTTCATTCTTTGGTTCATGTAGTGTTGGTAGTTCAGAGAAAAAGCATGCAGCTTACAGTCTTTACGAATGATGATACCTTTGTGATACCAGATGCAAGAAAAGGGTAAGGAAGGGTGTTATTTTTATTTTAAGTCTTTAGCTGAAATACCCTAAAGCTTGATAAAATCTTTTTTTCTGCGATGTATGCCTCACTTCTCATTAAAATTAAGCAGGACAGTTTTCTGTGTCTAATTGTGACATTTTTAATGTGTCTTAATCAAGAACTGCATGAAATTCAAGACATTTAAAGGAGAAATATAGGTGGCAGCAAGCTAAACTAGGAATTTATTTAATATGTACTCTTTTATATGCACACACACATGTAAGCAGAGGTCATAAATCTACAGCACTCTTGAGCAATAAGGGAGGGGAAAGAAAATCAATTCTAATCAGAAGACCAATGCCAGACCTCATAATAACAACTTCTGCATACACCTGAGGCACTTAGTAACATTTCGTATAAATTTTAAGCAAAACCATTTAGTCTGTAATAGAACAAGATGAGAGTAGCACAACTTTTTATAGTTTCACTTCCGTTATTTAATAGTTGTTGGTTTTGTTGTCTCTGCAACCATTAAAATCCAGATTTAATAGAATAACCATGCAATACATGGCACAAGAGCTTAGAAGTAATTTTGTTTGCAAATATGTTGCCATTAAAGGATATGCTGTGTGAGCAGTCTTCAAGCCATCACTGAGATATTTAATCTTCTGATTAAATCACTGATCTATTTTTTTATTTTCTCAAGTATAACTTTATAAAATTGGGTTACTTCATTGTTCTTGAACTAACTTGCCTTGTATCTTTGCAATTTAAGATGCCCACAAATTTATGGAAGGAAAATTAATTCAATATCTGTGCAGTTAATGGAATTGTCCAGGATAGCTAGTGATTTGATTTGCTTGGCGTTTGTTTTTTTCCTATTTCAAAAGTGGGCTGTGAGTTTTTCATTTTAAAAAGTTCATCATCATCTGCATTGGAAAAAAATTATTTAATGTGTCTCTAAATTGGTTACTGTGTAACCTGGAAGTCTAACAGTTACAGATTCAATAAATGAACAGACAAAACCTGTGAATATTAAATATTTCAAAAGCGTCGGTCTAGAATGTGTGGTAGATTTTAGAAGCATGTGGATATTCTTTCTAAACGCAACCATATGGATACATTTAGGTGTACCTACTTATTTTTAGATGGTTGATTAATCTTAAGCTTGTAAGTACTTATAATAAGACTAGCATTGCCATATCTTAATGTGTTTTCTGTGACAAACTTTTCCCCTTCCTCCTCCTTTTTCCTATATTCACAAGTTCCTTTCTCTAAATTGGTGAAACTGTAGTTCCTGAAACTGCAAACAAATAGTTTCCTTCCATATATAGTACAAGATCTTACTCTTCTTAGTTTCCCATTAGTAAATTGCCCTGTCTTTCAATCACGTTAGACAACATAAACAATCAGGTGGCAAACAAAGGCATGTAATTTTTAAATTGTGGAGATTTGGGAACAAGATTTGGCTTTTTCAGCTACAGATTATAATATTTAAAGTGTAATTTTTTATATGTAATAATTGTGCTTTTTGAAAAGTAGTTATTTTAATACCTGTAAAATAGTCATGTGACACAAATACAACAAGCTCTACTAAAAAAGTGAAATTTCGTATGGTTGTCTTACCACATAGGAAGATTTGCTTTATTTAAGACAAAAGCTAATTACATTGCTAAATGCTTACACCACGTTCTGAATGTAATCAGTATCAATCCGAATTTCTGTCACAATTATTCTCAGATTTGCAGCTGAAGTGAATTTTCCACATGCCTGTCCTATGTGAGATTTGTTGTTGATAATCCATAAATGCAAACCTTGATGCATTTGTGTTCTTTGTGAAGTATTTGTTTCCATTCTCTAGCTCCTAAAGAATAAGCTTCATGAACTGCACTGCCACTTTCTCGATTTATTATTTATTCATTTTTAAGCACTACAGCAGTTAATTAAATTTGCCAAAAAATCACGTGTAGTTAAAAGCTGAGTTTGATTTCCTTTAAATGAATAGTAAATAATTACTGCTAAAGCAGGAAAGATCAGATATTGAGAAGCTGGATAATTGTGAAGCTGAGAAATGTGTTTTTCCTACAATATTTTTCTTTTCATGTCCTCCTTTATAATTGCATTCCCATCTCCCTATTTATTTCTGTGTTTGCAGAGATTTATTGTTCATGTTTGGCAGTATGCCAGTACTGTGAACCATATTGTGCTTTGCTTTACCCACTCTGTATCCCGTAAGTAAACTTTCAGTGGCTGTATGTCAGGTACTAGTAAATGTGAAGATGTAAAATAATAATAACAACTTGATCTAGAATTAATTCACTATAATATACAGGGCTGAAAATACAGTGATGGTCAAAAAAATACTTAACTCTATTGTGATCTATGGAAAAGTAGAGATTCTCTGCTGACAAAGATAATAAAGAAATCTAGTTTAGGGAAAGATTAGAGTCATCATTACCACAACCCTCCTGGTATCATATTCAGCAGCGGTGAATTTTGGAAGGCAGTGAGTGCAGCAGGTAGGAACGTGGAAGAGATGGGAGGAAAATCAGAGGTGTTTGTGGCAAACCAGGGACGTGGAAACACAAAGACCTGAGAAGCCAGTAGCCAGGGGCGAGGGTAAAGAGACTGTATATGGCATGTTTTCTGACCTTGTATGTAAGGCTTGGTTGAAGGTCCTTTATTCCAGTTTACAACAGGGTTACCGTGCCTTTCCTCCTGTCATCTTAATTGCAATAAGAGATGTACCTTTTGTGATACGTGAGCTTTAGCCCAAAGCCTTGTTTCTGAACAGAGACAACTGTTCCCGTTGAGCTAAAATGGCATGAACTCTTGTGGTTTGGGTTTCCTCTTCAAGCAGTTCAGTTTCTTTTTTCTTTCCATGTTGCTTCTGGAAGACACACTCCAAAGGAACTGGAATTTCAGAGTTTAGTGTTTGGAAGAGAAGTGTATTGGTTTTTTCCTTAACTTTGAGTCAATATTCGGTTTAGGTGAAGCATGATAAAGCTAGCACCCAGAAATAAGAGTGACATGCTTACAGACCTTGTACACAGTGGGAGGCTGGAGGACCTGAGGTTTTGCAGACTGAGATCCCAGCCTCCTACACATGGGGAAGGTAAAAATGAGGGGTAGATAAACAGTTAGATTCTGTACTATGAATTTGTTAATCCACGCTGTGCCAAGCTGATGCAATGGCTGGTGGTGGGAAAGGGTATCCCCTCCTTAATGTTAAGTACAGTGTGTGGCCTGCTGCCTTAAGCCCATCCTCGCTGCCTGCATGGCCTGAAAGAGTTGCTTTTAAGGAAAAGCAATATGTGAGTTCTCAGTTTTGGTGTTCATACTGGTTATCAGTAAATTTGGATCTCTGTTTAAGTGAAGCTATATTTTTATAAAAGTATTCTTTTAAACAATTAAGCGTATTCTTTGGAAAGTAAGAATAGAATTCAAATTCATTTATAGAAAATCATGACATATTGGCATTGATGAAAAGTTTGACTTTAATAGAAATAGTTTCTTTCTTATGACTCATAATAACATTCAATGGGGTTTTTCCTGTAACTTTTTTTAATACAGTGCTTCCTGTACTGCAATTAGAAGTGAATTTAATTTTTATGCTCGTCCACTCTAGGTACAGAGATCCAGAAATAAGCAGTTACGTGAGCTGTTTCCAGATGGATTTAGTATTCATCATGCAGGAATGCTGCGGCAAGACAGAAGTTTGGTTGAGAATTTGTTTTCTAATGGACATATCAAAGTCCTGGTTTGTACAGCTACACTCGCCTGGGGTGTCAATCTTCCTGCTCATGCTGTTGTTATTAAGGTAAGAGCTTCCATTACTCTGCACATGGGTATCTGTGTTAAAAGAAACCTGTAAAGAAGCATAGGTAGCAAGATCTTTATTGTGGGTTTTGGGCCTGGAGGGGAAATGTCTGATTGACTTGAAATGTTATTTATATCTCATTAAACTGATTCTCTCCAGTGGGAGTCTAGTTTGTATAGTAAAGATTTAAATATATCAAAGATTATGAAAGGATTAGTTAAAGTACACTTTTGAAATCATGCTATATTTGCCTAATTTCAGTATTCAGCTCATTGGGATTATATTAATGTGTATTTATGTTAATTTTTATTAACTTTTCCTCAACCAGGGAACACAAATATATGCTGCAAAAAGAGGCTCCTTTGTTGACCTTGGAATTTTAGATGTCATGCAGATATTTGGTCGAGCTGGACGGCCTCAATTCGACAAATTCGGCGAAGGCGTCATTATTACAACTCATGATAAACTCAGTCATTACCTGACTCTTCTTACTCAGCAGAATCCAATTGAAAGCCAGTTTCTTGAAAGCCTTGCAGACAACCTAAATGCAGAGGTAACCTTTGATTCATTTAGAGAAACTAGCAAACTTTAAAGGATTAATATTATTTGAAACAAAAATGCAATATTATCACACTCAAAATATCTAAAATTTTATTATTACTGATAGTCTAGGTATTAGAAGTAGTACGGTCAAAATACCATTAAGATAAAACTGTAGAAAAACAACATTTACCTTTTAATCAGAAGTGCTTTATTAGAATTTAGTAAGTGTTCTGCATAACTGCAAATTAAAATCCGCAAAAAAAAATTAAAGCATGTCTTTCTGTATATAAACAAACTTAGTTCACATGGTTGACTCCAATATAGGAAGAATAATGCACTTGGCTTGAACTCTTCTCTTTGTTCTCTTTTACGGTGGTAATCAGAACTGATTTATTATAAACAGCAAGTTCCCAGTTTGCTTCGGTTTAAATCTTAAAATGCATTTTCTTTGAAAATGCTGTGGTTGTATTGAAAGTACTGGCCTCTGTCACATTAAAATATAGCGATTCAAAAGCTGTCTATTGTAATAATCAGTTAAAAATATGTACATACACACACAGACACTTTTTACAAGGATACCTCAGAAATTTAAACATGCTTAAATGAAGAAGAGAATACTGTTTTTCAAAGGCGCCAGATATTTTTTCAATAGAAGTAAAGGAGTTCAGCTAAACTCAAATGTCCAGTAACATCTTAAAACTGATTATCCCTTTGAAAGATCTATATAATTCTTACATATTTCTGTTTATTTTTTACCTTTTCATCACTTTAAAGTCTTTGCATTACTCAATCATAAATAATAATTTTAAAAGGAAATTCTGGAAAGGAGCAAAAATTGATACAGTGACCGTTTAAGAGCTTAAGATTCATTCCTTGATTCTTTACAAATGACCAAGTTTGATCATTCATGATTTTGGTTGGTTGGTTTTTTTCTTTTAAGTGGTCTCATAAGTTATTTCTTCAGTTCCTGTTAGCAGGAAAAATCTCTGCCCAAGTACAGTCACACAACAGAAGCAGAATAAGGTTTAACTGTATTCCAAGTATTTCCACACACAAATGTGGGGGAATGAAAATACTGACACCTGTCTGTGCTTACAGCTACTCCTCTCCACCTCAAGGCACAGGAGTGGTCTCAGTACAAGGAGGGAGAGAGAAATTGAACTCCCCCAGAACATGAGATGCAAACGTGATGAAAAGGAGCCATTTGCAATTTCCCCATCCTTCTTTCTACCACAAAGGAGAGAGGAAATATAAACAGATGGTATGCTTGCAGTGGGCAGGTGTAGAGCTCTCAACCATTTCCTTTTGACAACACTTTTATATTCCTGGAGATAGACGCCTGTGAATGTTCTGTAACTGCATGGATATACAGTTCTTTAAAATTGGATAATAGCAACTTACACATTAGTAGTAATAATTTAAATCTTAACATTGGTTGTGAAGGCTGGGATTGCCTGTAGTTACAGTTCAGCACCCCAAGAAGTTAAGAGGGTGAGATCTCGTCTTGGGATACAGTGTACCTTTTCACTAGGAAAGAATCCAGCCAGATTTCACAGAAGAGCTTTGTTCTTTTTCTTGAGATACTTGAAATAGACAAGGAAGAAAGAGTTGGGATATTCTTTCCTTCGCAGCAAAGGATTTATTTTTCTACTTTTTTAATTCTAATATTAGAAATTTAGTCTTCCTGTCTCACAGTAGGCCCTCAAGTCAGTGAAGAATTTCAAAGACAATGGAATAATAAGCACCTGTTGCGAACTGGGTCTGAGAAGATCTCTGTGATTGACATGCCATGAAAAACAAATGCGATGGCTTTATGCTACTGTTTTTTCAGGCTTGGTCTGTGTTGCTCCAAATTGTCTAGAAGGTGTGTGGATGTGCTGGTGTGCCTACCTGAATTATACCAGGAATCTTAAGCATTCCTTCCACAGAGCTTCAGCAGAAAAGCTAGCTTTTGTGGGGAAAACGCTTTACTGACATACCCTAAAAAATCTTGTTGGTTAGCTTAGCAAAAGAAAGTTTCAAGGGAGGTACAACAGCTCTCTTTAACTAGCTGGAACTAGAAGTAAATAAGAAAAAGAAAAAAAGATAATTTTGACTAATGCCAGTACAAGAATTAATCACCCTGCTCATAAGTAAGGTTACCTGACACATAAGATCTGGAACAGTCTGTCTTTTTGCAGTAGTGGAGATAAAAGAAGTCTTTTTTCTATGGTGAATATTTTGTAATAAGTGGTGGTATTTGTATGGAAGATGTGATTGCATATGAGGAAAAGAAGATTTGACTTGATGAACCAGGAGTTCCAGTCCTATTTCTTTTCTCTTCAGCTGAGAATGCTTAGTTAAGAAAGTATGAGATGTAAGCTATTAATTTTCCATGTGTATTATTCAGCAGAGAGAGAGAGGGTTTAATGGGCAGCATGTTGTTCCTCTGATCTGAGCTGTAGTTGCAAAATGAACAAGTTTTCCAGCAAGGCCAGAAAGCAGACGTGATTGTTATATGCAAGCTTACAGGAAGGGGTTTTGGGGGGCTGGTGTTTTGGGAGGGGGGTTGTTGAGAGGACAAGTGAATTTACATTCATTGAACTTTTTATGCAGAGGAAAAAAATTTTAAAAATCTAAAAGTAATTCTATTTTCATTATCAAAGAAAAGACGCATTTGGTTATAGTTACACTTTAGGATTCTTCTCCTTTTCCTCCTTTTCCACTGTACAGATTGCAAATTCTTAGTTTTAAGTCCTAGGTATTTATCTCACAGGAAGTATTTAGAATGGCTTAACAAAATATTTGTAATGTAGCAAGTGTCTGCTTGTAGGTTTCTGTACTAGATAGTAAATTAAGGTACCAAACTGCTGCTAGCATTGACTTTGGTGCATTTAGCACCAAAAAAAACCACTGAAGGTGGAAGATATCTGGTTGATTGTTAGAATACAAAACAATTTTAATTTCTCCCAGGCTTGTGATTTTAACAGCCGTTTTTAAAAGTAGTAGTATCTTCTCTTTTTCTTTTTTTTTTTTTCTTTTCCATGCATTTGATAGCAAGCACTCTACTATACCTAAAAGCTGTTAAAAAAAAAAAAAAAAAAAAAAAAAAAGGTCACTGAATACTTGGAAAAGTAAATACCATTCCCTAGCACCAGCTGAGTATGTCCAAATGGATACTTAATGAAGAGGGGAAAAAAAGTATCAAAAAGCAAGACATGCAAGTGTGAAAGGGCTCTGTGAGCTTAGAATACTAATGTCTACAGTAATTATGAAACACTAAAAATTGTCCAAAAGAAAAACAATGACTTGCAGCAATTTTAGATAAGAATGACAACAATAAAAGCAATCTTACTCATGAAGCTTTATTTAGATTTTTACCTAAAAGAGAAGGATTTATTTGTCCGGGGAAGTATGTATTTCTGCTAAGTAGTTTCTTTTCAAATGTGTACATGTTACTGAAATTCCTTCCAGAAGTAGAGGAAATCTCCATAGAAATTTAGTGACTTTTAATAGTAACTGTTTATCCAAGTAGTTCTCTGAAAAATATTTCTAGTAGACCCTGCAAAAATAATGTGGTTACATTGAATGTGTAAAATTAAGAAGTTAATGCTCATCCCAGTTAGAATAATAAAAACTAAAGAAAAAAATAATAATGGAATAGAACAATAATTCTGTTTCATAGGAGGTAGTCATCTAAACTTATCCAGTCAAAGATATATAGGAAGTATGTGATGTACTGTATAAGAAAAACTACTTCTAAGTGCAGCACTTCTACCACAGGATTTGGGGTTTGGGGAATGCAGCACTTCTACCACAGGATAGGAAAAGTGCAGAAAACTGACAAACTAGTTCAGGCAGAACTATTTCTTTTTGGATTTTATGTAATGGTAATGTTACCTGAAAAGAACAGTGTACTCATGGCTTTAAATTACTGAAGATTCTGTAGCTGCAGTACAGTTACAGCAGCTGAAGATGCACTGAGAATTTCATTAATCAGTGTGATAAATGGTTGTTAGTAGAAATAGCAATGGAAAATGCTGAAAAACAAGAGAGCAACAAGGGCATGAAACCATTTTTTTTGTCATCTGATATGTCTGATGTTACTTATCCTTCTGTCATGACATGCAGGAAAAATTAGCGCCTGCCAGATTACAGGAAATCAATACTATGAGCAGCTACAAGGAGCTGTTGTGTTAGGGTTTTTTGGAAAGTAACTTCTTCATTTCCTTATAATTGGAGTGAGTCTAAACTTCTATATATGCTGATTTGATCTAAGTTAGTGGAATCCTCTGAGAAGGGTACAGGTGTTTTAGAAATTGTTGTGTTTATCTGGAGATGACTATTCCATAAGCTGCAGCATCTGAAAAAAATAAATACATTTTAAAACATATGCCATCATATTGATCAGTCGATAGTCTTAGGAAGCACATTCAGGTTTGGTCATCTTTCATATACACTGACCCTTTGGCAGTAACAATAGCACTATATGGAGACAAAATATATGTTTATTGACTGATTTGTTACAGAAATCTAGACAGTATGCTGATGACCACTGTCACCTTTGCCATAACAGAGCCTGTTGTTAGCACCAGATCTGTGCTGGTGTATAATAAAATGGCATATTTTAGGAGCAGAGTCTGCTTTTATTTATTACAAGTCATTCAGGAAATCCAAGTGCTTGTGCTGTAGTTGTAAAGAGAAACCAATTAAAGGCCAGAAGCACTGCTGACTTGTTTAAATTCTTAATTTATTGTAGACAGATCAATAGCTCAAAGAACTAGTAGAATGAAGGCAGCAGTTGGAAATATAGGAAGACTCCATGCTTCCACAAGAATATGAAGTTGCTTTTACCTAGACCAGTTCTCTTGGCAAAAATACATAGGTGGTAAGAATAAGGCAATGATTCAGATGTTTGAGGCAATACAATATGTAATCCTAGCCCCACAATCACTAAATGGAATCCAGAGTCTTGAATTTTATACCTAGGCTTATGTGGTGCAGGAGAGAAAATCTGGGCAATGATGCAAAAAAGGAAGGGTATTTCTAATCCACATTCAAAAATTAATTTTCTAGAAGCAGAAAATTTTCAGAGAGGGTGGGCAAAGGAATAGATCAGCTTGTGCAAAAGGAACACATTAGTTTACCTGCACGCTTCAGACAAAACAAAGACAACTGGGAGGTTCTATCACAGTTTTATGAAGTAATGAGTGACATGGCAAAAGATTGCATCTCTCTTGGGACAAGAACCAGGAAATACTGGCTGAGGTGAGTCAGCGGCAGGTTCAGAAAACACAAAAGGGTACCAGCTGGGTGGTTAGGCTATGGAACTCTTTGCTGCAGGGAGCTGCTTCTAAAAGGTAGAGCAGTTCAAAAACTGTACAAAAAATAATAATAAAAATAAAATTAATAAAAATCCATTGAAATATATTGAATGCAAAGGCAATACCTTTAACTAATGACCTTGAGATGCAATAGTTTAAGAATTTGGGAGAAATTTATATGGTGTTTGCTTCTCATTGCCACCTTCTGCCCTTCAGCATTTATCAGTTATCTGATCTCAGAGACAGCATGCTGGCCTTGATGTCCCAGTGCATTTGTTCTTAGGAAAGATGCAGAGTGGGAAAAGCTGAAATACACCCAACTTCATTGAGCTGACTTTAAACATGTATTAAATTAAGACTTTGAACATGTATTTCAGCACCTCAATCCACTGAGCATTCTCTCCTGCGGACTTGTTTTGAGTTTTGGTTTCATTTGGTTGGGTTTTTTTTATTCTAAAAATGAGCAGAAGAGGAGTAAATGGTTAATGATGGTCAACATAGGCATGGAGATGCCCTTTTCCTTTTCTCCTGAAGTTGTGCCACGGGGCGTAATGGAATGCAAAAAGGAGTAAAATAAACAGCTGGTTAGGGTGCTTAGTCGAGGGGAGCGAGTCCTGGGTCAGTTAACCAGCTGGCAAACAGAAAATAGCTATGACTATATTTTCTGGAAATACAGGAAGAAAGATAAGATGCAGGGGATGTGGTTTAATTAGACCATAAACTTTAACTTATCTGGGAACTATCATCAATAGCTCATACAATGCAGGTCACCATTCCTTCCCTAATTGTTTCCACCTGATAGAGCCCGCCCTGACATCCACAGCTGGACCCCAGCTTGTTGCTGGGACAGCTCCTTTCCCCAGAGAGCTTAGAAACTGAGAGGATTTGCAGTGCCAGACATAAGGTGTACTTTCCCCAGGGGGTGTGCCTTTCCTTGCATTTACTTATGATTTTGTTAAGCCGGGGAATGTAAAAGGTGGTGACTTGTTTAGTTTGGACAAACCTCTTAATCTATTTTTTGCCTTGAAAGAGTGGGCAACTCTTGTGGTTCTCAGAAAAGACACACAATTCCTTCGAAGCCCTTCTGAAAAAATCACTCAGGAGCTGGGTGACTGAACAGCTAGCTAATCTGGCTACAGGGCAAAGCACAGGCGGAGGGGAACTGAAGTTTTCGCCCTGGGTGTCCAGGGCCCTGGGGCCTGACCTGACCTGCATGAGACCAGCAACCTCATCTGTTCTCCCCACACCTTCTGCTCTGTCCAGATGGTAGACAAGTTATTTGGAGTTAACAGATAATGACAACTCTGATGTAGTTCAGTTGTACTTATAAATAGTCCTTCGGTCACATGTGACTGGAGGAGATTCTGTCCCACTTGGGACAATTCTAGTAGCATTAAGGAATTATTTCAAAAGCCATACAGGAATAAGACCATAATCGCTTCAGATGCTGAAATGTTAATTGAAACTACTTTGGTTTCCAAAGCAAACAGAAAATTGCTTATTAGGTTTTTAGAAAGATTCCTTGCTCTCTTTCCTTAAGAACAAATATTTGATTCATATATAGAAATTTTTCATCCATGTAATCTGACTCAATTATATACAAATAGAATAGAAATCAAACATTCTTATGTCAAAAAATACTGTTTTATTACATATTATGTAATACATACCATAGATATTATCATAATATTTTTATGCCCTTTGCTAATCTGTCTAGAAATAACAGAGAGAAAAACTTCATTTTTCAGAAAGTACCTCCAAAAAGCCATGCTACTTATATCTGTTTACACTTTTTTGAAAATCAAAAACACCTCTAAAATACAGTTCAACTTGATAAACTCTGTGGGATAGCATTTGTAAAAAAAATAATTTAATGAAAATTTAGACTACTAAGCACGTCACTCAGTGATGGTGACACCAGCCATTGAACAATTAGTTGAAAATTTGTGATGCTGATGATTTTTTTCATTTAAAGTGATGAAGTGAGTTGGATTAATATAGTATTCGAGTTTTCGTTTTTTTGAGTGCAACATAATAATTTGTATTTGAACAGTTTAAAAAAAAGTGTTTTGTGACAACTGGTGCAATCAGACAGTATAATGTCAACATAGTAAATATTTCTACTCATTGGTTATTCCACCTATAACTAAATACTTAATACATGGCTGAGGAAATGCTGGAAAAATTTAGAACCTTTTTCCTTTTTCTTTTATTTTAATGAAGTATCACCTTGTCTGTTTATTGATTTTATGAATACTACATATGCTAGGTCTTAACAGAGGTCTTCTCCTAACTTCGTAAATAATTTATTTCATGATTACTCTTACGTTTTTGTATTAATAAGGTAACTTCTGGCATTTATATTGTTTTAGCAAAGGTATAAATTTTCAAACAATCCATAAGAACTTTATGTGAACACTAGATGGCAGCAAATATTTAGAAGTTGCTGCTTTTTTTTTTTTTTTTTTTTGTCTCTGCATATTATTGAGTAACTGTTCATTAAAGTTGGAGGAGGAAAGAAAGCACAGTATTAGTTTTCAGTACCATATCTGAAGCCCAACTGTACTTCATAATCACTTTTTCTGCCTCAGTTTTAATTTATGGAAATAATTAATTTGTAAGTAATACAATCAGTATTTGAACAAATGTGGCAAAAAAATGTGGGTTTTTTTTCTTTTAATTGTCAGACTTCACTGTCCTCAGTAATGAGAATTTTACGTTTTCATGATTGTGAAAGTGGTTGTTTGGGGGAAAACGTTACTATTGGACTATGTTGTTATGCTATTTCAGGTTGTGTACTGAAAGATATTTGAATTGTGGAAAGAAGCCAAATGCTGAAATTAACCTGGGTAGCAAATTGAGCAATACTAACCTGTGGGCTCTATTAGATGTTCTCCCTCTAGTAGTCTATGAAGAACCGAATGCTTTTATAGCTACTTCAGGTCATTATGTAGCTATATACTTTGAAAAACAACACAATGGGGCTTCCCCTGACCTCCATATGCTATTGAAGAACAAAATATCACTTGAAAAATGTGTGAGACAAAGCTTGGGGTTACTTCATGCTATTAGTCATTGATATGAACAGGGTTTTGCTGGGTTTAAGTTATTTTAACTCAAAGCAGATTTGTTTTGCATTATTATTTTTGACTAGATATTTATGTTATTTCAAAAGAATATCTATATTATTATTAAGGTGTAGATGCTTGGGTCTGAACGTGCATATGAAATCACAGTTGTAGAAGAATATATTAATTTTTGCCAAGTCATTTGGAACGTATGTTATGTTTCGCTATAACAAAAATGTAGCAGGTACCTGTATGTTTGACTTGCCAGATATAAAAGGAGAAAACTTTGTAAAAACTGTATATAAGCAGATTGCCAAGTATGAGGGCATGATGAGGAAAATCCTAAGGATTGTTGGTATCATTTGGTTTAGGACTTGAACCAGAAAGTGCTTTCACATTGGCATGAAAAATTAATCTTTTAAATGTAGAATCAAATTTATTTTTTAAAGATACTCTTCTTTAAATTACCCTGAGCATATTTGCTAAAGAGTTATGTTTTGTCTTTTTTTTTTTTATAACAAGCTTGCTCAGTATAATCTTTCAACTGTAAAAATCATAAGTGGTGTAGGAAGGATCATGTGGGTCACTGTATCTATAATACTGTGTCACAGAATGTACCATGTTATTAGATGTTCATAAGATGAAGATGTATAAATGGTACACGTTATTGTCCTATGATTATTTTAAAATAATTTAAGTTGGAAACATACTGCCACTTTCTTTAATCTAGTGCTAATGCTCCGAATTCCATATGTTTTCAGCCAAATACTTATGTTCAGCTGTAACATATACATTTAATTTTGCCTCTTTTCCTATTTCCAGATTGCTCTTGGAACAGTAACTAATGTGGAAGAAGCAGTAAAGTGGATAAGTTACACTTATCTTTATGTACGGATGAGAGCAAATCCATTAGTATATGGCATCAGTCACAAAGCTTATCAGGTATAAAATGCATTTTAAAAAAATCTGTAACCTGTTCTGGGTTTCTAATCCTTCCCTGATGTGAGGATAAATATTTGCTATTTCTACTTAACCTGACATCAGCGATTCTTTTAAAGTGCTTAGAAAAAGGAAGATATTTTCTGTAGTGGAGTATTTTTAACACTAAATTAAGAGGCCCCTTCTGTTGACATAAAAATACATTTTAACTGGCCAAGTTATGCTCCAAAGCACAGCATTCATTCTTATCAGGCATTTACTGTAACTTAGCCTATTGTCAGTGTTTCAGTTTTGTAGAGTAGGTATAAATGATAAAATAAAGCATTCTTGAGTTGCTTGCTTTCTCCCTGCCCCATCGGCTGTTGTTTTAGAATGTTTCATCTCATGACATCTTATAAATTATAAAATAACATTTTTAATTGGGTTTTTTTTGTTCTTGTGATTTAGTAATTATAAGATTTTTTTTATTCATTTATTTTGAAATTGTTTTTATTTAGAAATGTTCCGTGCAGTGATATAAATCAGAGCACAGTTACGTAAGTGGGGGGTTTTTTCAAGTTTTTTTCATTATCTGTAATTTTTAGGAAGTTTAGTAGTTTACAGATTATCTAAATATTGTTACATTTTTCTGTACAGCTGTTCATAAGCATTTAAAGTTAACGTACTTGGTCACGGGTAATTGAGCCTAATGCAGGTGAAACTTTCACAAGTGTATGGTAACTACAGTTTATTTCATATGTCCTGAATCTCTTTTGCGACTTTGTAATTTGTCATGATATTGTGAGCAGCAGGTTTTTTAGTCATTGTAACATGTAGAGATATATGTCAGGAGATATTTTTGGAGCAGCTTTTGTGTCTGATAGTGGAAGCTGCAATGGAAGTAGGTAGGCTATTGTTTAAGCAAGCTTCTGCAGACACCTTTAGACCTCTGGTCATCTCAAATCTGTTTTCTATAAAAAGCCTTACGGTACATTACCATATGTTGATGTAAGACTATATAACACAAATCACAAAGTAATAGATAAATGAAAAGCAAAAATTGCTTTGCAAGTGAGAAGAATATTCTTGTCCCATTCCTATAAAATCCTTTTTTTTCATGAGGTATTTTTGACCAGAGTTATTAACAAATTCTAGATTTAAAAAAAAATGCAACTGTGGGGGTAATAACTGGTGAAAAAAAGTAATAAAACACTAACAGAAATATTTTTTATAAATTTAAAAAATAATGAACAAGAGTTGCTCCCTTTCCCCTTGCTTTTGTGTTTTTATTCAGCTGCTGAGAAAGTGGAGATTGCCAGCGCTTGTCTTTTCCTGCCACTAACCTCCTTTCTACCCCTCTGATTTGATGTGCTAATAATAAACATTTCTATTTTTGTGTTAAGGCAGTAACAAATTATATCAATTTGAAGTGTTATCCATTCACGTAGGAGCAAAACCAATGCCAGTCCCCTTATTTTCTAGATAAACCAGTTTTACACTTCAAAGCTAATATAGACAGTATATGGATGGTATAATGCCAGATGCGGGCATAACCACAGATTTGCTCACTTAGGCCGTTCTATGGCTTCTGTTCTGGTTATAGGTATCTAATTTTCATAATTGGTATCTTACTGTTTCTTAGTAATGTTGCAGCATGCCAAATTCTATCTCTCTTTTGGCCGACAGTCAAAGTTACTCATTCAGAATCCGTATATCGGCATAACCGTCGTGGGTCACACTTCCCAGCTGTTCAGTGTGGCTGAGAAGAGGCAAACTCATTCTCCCTCCACTTTCCACAGGCGGTCACCACATCCAGTAATTACTTTAGGGCGCAAATGGTCCAGCTTGTCCACAGAAAAGGGGTGTGTTGTCCTGCACAGGGAGACCAGGGCAAGCATGCACCTGCCATGCACTGACACATTCTGCGCCCCACGTGTTGCCTCCGGGCTGTTGCTGTTGCCCACCCAGCCCATTTCTGGGCTACGCGCTGCTCCAGGCCCGCTGCTTTGATTTGTGACTTTTCAAATTGTTTGCCAGAAGTGCCAATAATGCCTTTTACTGATTTGGGAAAGTTGTCAAAATTTATGGTGAGCCACAAGAAGAAACAAAGAGTGGAAGGAAAAAGTGGAGCGAATGTGAGTGTCATATTAGTGAAGCCTGTAGTATGAATTACAGGCATTTTCTCATCCTTTTAGGGTTCTAAAGGAAAGGTGGCTGGTCTTTTTTTAAGGTAGCCCCTTTGCCTATTTTCTCCTCTTTTTGGTTCCGCTTTGGTGTTCCCACAGTTAAGCAAAGCTTTTTATCCCCATAAGCTGTATGTTTATGTTTAGAACATCTGTAAAAGTTGGAGGAACTTGTCCCCAACACTCCTCTCAGCTAGAGAAAACAATATGAGTAATAATCTACTTTATCATGCATTCTTCAATTTCCCTATGTATACTCCAAACCTGCTTAGTTTCTTGCTGTTGGCTTGCCAAGGCTCATTTTTAAGACTGTGGCTTAAAGCTGTTCTAGGCTTGGTCTTTTACTCTGTGGGATTTCTAATTATGCAAGTTCAACAAGAAGGGTGCTAACCATGGATTCTCTAGACTGGAATATTGTTTCACAGCCTTTTCAAGTTGGTGACCTTTCCTTTAAATTTAAAACATTTGTATTTGTTAAAAATGTTAATCCGCTGTTACAGGTTTAGCTTTTTTGTATGTAAGGCAAAAGATTGGCAGGTAATTTGGACTGCCAAAGGAGTAGGGAAATGTTTTGATAATTTTTAAATTTATTTCCCCCTCTTTAGTTTTAAGAAATTTTAAACATCTGGCATCCTGATCACATTTTTTTTTACCACCTCTGCTCTGAAATCTGACCTCAATGCATGACTTACTATTGAGAAAAAACACTCTAGACCTTTGCCATCTTAGCTTTTGACTTGAAACTAAGGCAAGCCATAACTAAGGAGAAACAGCTTCAGAGTAATGGGCAAAGACAGGGAATATTAGGAACCGGTCTTGCAGCTGCTTTTTGGAGATGGCTGTGTTCATCTGCAGCTTCACTGAACACGAGATGAAGCACTTCAGCACAAAGATGAAACTGAATCCTGACCCAGGGAAAACCAGAGTAAACCAAGGCATAGCAGTTCTTAAAGCCTGCTGCTTTTTTCAGTCTTGGTCATGTATCTCTGGTGCAGATTTACCAAGAGGGCTCGTATGACTTACTCTGCAGGAAATCTGAACTACGCAAGCCCTGGAATAAGAATGCTGCCTATAGACTAGGACCAGAGTTCCAGTCTTTTCAAATTTGGTGACTAATCATTGCTTGTGTAATTAGAGCCATATCTCAGGTATATCTCGGATATACCAGAGGGTTAACATGACTATGAATCCCTTTTCACCCATCCTTGTCAGTCTGGGTATCCCAGGTGCACAATGTGCAAACACAATTATACAGCAGTCCCACTCAGATGGGAGTTTTGCCTAGCCTTGTCTGTACTAATGAGATAACATACATTATTACTTGGACAAAATGTCCAAGTTCCTGAATTTTGATATGACAAAAGTGGTGTTGGACACAGCAAGCTCCTTGTGTGCTTTTAATGTGAATGTTTATACAGTATGTCTATAACTCAATAATTAGAAAATCCCAGCTGACATACCCAAAGCTTTTGGGGAGGTTAGAATTTTTTTGCTAGTAAATATTTCAGCCATCCAATTTGAAGCTTATTCTATTTGGGATACAATTAAAGCCATTCTCATGTCAGATACCCAGGCAAGGTATATCTTCAGCCATTTTCATAAATAGAAGATAACCATAAGATGGCATGGTATTGTGAAGTGATACAGTAATGATAATTTCATGAAGAATATGTTATTAAAACTTCTTTCAAAAACTTGAGTGTAAATTTATTTCATAATCATGCTACTGTTTCATAAGTAATATTAGTCTACATTGTATTGATAGTCTCAAAGCATTGCAAAAAAAATATTATTCTGATTATTTTGTCCTATACAGACAGTTTTGGGTCAGTAATGTCAATGTAGCTGTTATTAGTGAGATCTCAGGAAAATCTTGACTTGATAACTGTATCTTCCTTTTATTTGATCTCTGGCTCTGTGTAACTGGGTTATCTCAATAAAATTATTTATTTAACACTTTTTTTTTCTTTTATACAAATAAATGTGTGTGTTTCATGTCTAGATGGATCCAGGTCTAGAAAAGCACAGAGAACAATTGGTAATTGAAGTCGGCAGAAAACTGGACAAAGCCCGCATGATTCGCTTTGAAGAACGAACTGGCTTTTTTTCTTCAACAGATTTAGGCAGAACTGCCAGCCACTACTATATTAAATACAATACTATAGAGGTAAAATATGATGTTCTATTTCTGGGGTTTTTTCCTTCTTTTTGAACCTATACCTAAAATAGTTGTAAGATATTACAGAATATATAGCTGATTTGTTCAATATATTTTCAAATCATATTTACCGAAATGGGGAGAGAGGAAATAGAGAGGAAAAAGAAAGAAGCTTAAGTATAAAGCAATACTGAAAAATTAGGCCTCGTGTGAAGCGGGATTTGAAATTTCTATAGTCTTTGCCTTCTTTTAGGTAAATTACAAGAAACATTTTGATATCAACACTGTGTGCAACCATTGGTACATGATAGCACATTCAAATATAGAGTCCAATAGCAGAAAAGTTTTTCTGCATGAAAATCCTATCAGGTTGCCAGCCTTAGACAACTTTTGGCACTGTAATCACATTGTGTTGTAAACATATAAGGAAAATGCATTTGTATACTTTGTAGTATTGGAAGCTTGATTTGGTGTACATGTTCATCTTAAAACCTTTCTTTTGTAAGAAATAAGTCTTTTTCTTGAATAAAAGCTCAAGACTCAGCATTAATAATTTTTAACTGTTTACTGTCACTATGTATAATTAGGCTCACATATTTATTCACACAAATATGTCCTTGACTTTTTTTGAAATGGCCATAGATTGCATGTCTCTCGATTTTTGGGGTGCCCAAGTTTTGAGGGACTGTTTTTCTGGAAGTGCTGAGAAGTCATTCTGGAAATTGTTCCTTTTTAAATTGCATCACTCTGGTCTTTCAGTAACTTATTCACATTTTAAGCTTGTATGCCTTTTAAAATCTTGGTTAATGTTTCTTTCTTTTGAGCTATATTTTTATTTTCAGTGTTAAATCAATTCATTTTATTTTTAATAGACTTTCAATGAATTGTTTGATGCTCATAAAACAGAAGGCGATATTCTTGCAATAGTATCAAAAGCTGAAGAATTCGAACAGATAAAGGTAAAGTTGTATCCTTTCATACAAAGAATGTCTTAGAACTAGACACTCTTGTAGTACTCAGTCCATAAATAGTGTCTACAGACCCAAGTTTTGTTAAATATTAAGCACCATTATAAAATGTTTTCTAAGTAGACATAATTGCCAAGAGCTGTATATGCTCTCACTCAAATTTATATGTAGTTCAGCTTGAACTATAATGCACATTTAATAACTAGCTATGGATCTTTGAGAATTCCTTTTAAATGCTTTTAAGAACTTTTCAGCTCCTCAATTATTAACAGGTGAAGATAAGTGTCTATTGGAATGGTGCACCCAGGGATGAGATAGTTTTTCCGTTTGAAGTTTAAAACATTATTAGATGTCTTCCTGAACAATTTGCTTTATCATAAATGAGGCAGGACTCACTGAAGTTAACTCTGTGATATACTTCATCCAGGGAACAATATTAGATTAGCAGAATGGTATATTCTGATAAATTATTTTCAAATTTGAAATCTAGAAAGTTGTTGTAGCAGACGTTGTTGTGCAGGCTAAAAGATTACTGTACTATCATACCTAGTTCAATTCCAACCTGCCTTTTTGCCTCCTGGGTGGGTAGGACACAAGACAATACATTGCAAGCCGGCATGAGCTTGTTTGCCCATGCTTCCTTCTCACAGAGGTGCGAGCCAGACTCCACACGGTTTATTAGCTTGGGCTCATTGCCATTTTACCACAATTATACAACTTTCAGATCAGAGTTGGCTCTCACTCACCTGGCTCTGCAAACTGGCAGTGTGAATCCCTCACCATCTACATATTTACATATTTGCACACATTGTCTGAGTATTACCATCTCTTTTTCTAATGGAGAAATTCTATTTTGCTGTAATCTCTTCTATTATAGAAGATAATAAGCAGTGAGGTTTCACAGTGATACATACAACATTTTCCAAGCTAGAAGGGGTTTTTTATGACAGTGATACTGCTTTGCTAGGTCTAAATTTAGCGTAATTGAATATTTAAAAGGAAAGCATATGGAAAATATGATGTGATATGTTTCTATATTTGTAATAAAGTTAGTAGTGATGCTTCTTGACTAAAGCACAGGTTTTCTAGTTTGCTTTTGAGTTTGCTGTGGCATCAGTGCACAATCGTTTCCAGTTTTTTGTGATCCGTTTGCTGTGCAGCTCTGAATGTTAAAACTAGTAACTGATTTTCACAAGAATAACTCAGGATTTACCCCCCTGTGTGATACAAATTATGACTTTTGTTAATCTGAATCATGTCTCCCTAATGCCTTTAAAAAAAATCTGTATTTTGAGATAGGTAAGTCACCAGTAGCTGAAATGCAGATCTGGATTTGACCTGTGCTGTGCTATGGTCTCCCTAATGCCTTTAAAAAAAATCTGTATTTTGAGATAGGTAAGTCACTAGTAGCTGAAATGCAGATCTGGATTTGACCTGTGCTGTGCTATGCGAGACAGGAAAAATTATCAAAAATGCTGTTGTAAGCAGAGCATAATGTTCCCCTGACACTGGAGTCATCTGTGATGGTTCTGTCCTTCATCTTTTTCTTTCCTGCAAGACCAGTGGCTGGATAGTTGGAGATTTAAACCCAATTGTCTTAGGGTCTTTTGTATGTCAGGTAGTCAGGTCCAAATGAAAATTACTTTCAGCTGGTTCCCTGCAGGGACCAAACATTTACCCTCTTTAAATAAGTTTTACACTAACAGACTATCAGTAAATCAAAGAATATGTAGATTTATGCTGGTTTTGCCATGTAAGGGTCATCAGTTAGAATGTGAAATATTATGCATTATTCAAACCATAGATATTAATATTTCTTTACTCATATTAAGACTTAATCTTATTAACAGTGAAAATTTTAATATCATGAATCATAGTACTTCACAGTTTTGAGTTAAAAATGTATTATGCCACATGCAAACTATGTAACTATAATGAGTACATTTAATGTTAATTCAAGATTGCCCTAATCCAGATGGACAGAGGTTTTACTCTGGTCAAATAAAAAATGAAATCTCATCAGATGAAGGATGGTAGGGTCAGAAGATTCAATTTTTGTGGCATATCAAATTTTTGTATGTCAATGGCAACCTTAATAGATGGTGATGAATATTAAAATGTAATTGTGTCACTATTAAGATAGTTTCAATTATGTTCTATTAGCTACATTGTGGAAGATGTGGGTTTGCTGCTTTTTTCTTCTTTTTTTTCTTTTTTCTTAAAGCTAGAGACTCCATTTAAAAATAATCTATGTTATAAGGAAAATTTGATTTCAGTGTAAAAATTTTTATCAAATTGCTCCAGCCTCTTCATAATGAATAATTGTGGTTTAGGTAAGAGAAGAAGAAATAGAAGAGCTGGATACCTTACTGAATGATTTCTGTGAACTTCCTGCTCCAGGAGGTGTGGAAAACAATTATGGAAAAATTAATATCCTCCTTCAAACATATATTAGCAGAGGGGAGATGGACAGCTTCTCCCTTATTTCAGATTCTGCATATGTTGCACAGGTAAAAATAGTATTTTTTACATATCTGTTTCTGTCTTCTGCTGTTTTCATTCTCCTGAATGTTTACAATTATGTGAGAGGTCCTTGATCTGCAACTTTTTTGTACATTTTTACGGAAATTGATATGAAAATCAGAGCCTTGTGTGTGTGCGCATGTGTGGTATAATACTTAAGTAGAAAAGATTTGCAAAGCTTACCTTGGGAGACAATTGCATTTTTTGTTAATTATGAATGTCCTTTTTGTTCATATTACCCCTGCGGTCTTGTTATATTTAGTAGTTATAACTGATTGCACAGAAATTTTAACTTACTGGGTTTTCTTCTAAATCTGGAAAACTGTTGTGATCTATTTTTATGTTTTGTGTACTTCTGTATTTCGTTCTGCAAAACATAATTTGTGTTTTATTCACATACCTCGGTTTACACAAGAAAAATGTGCTATTACAATTTTATTGCTAGATGTAATCATGCAGATTTACGTATCAGTCTATATATTTGTTTCTTAGCTTGATTTGACACCTGAATGGTTGATAGTTATACAGCATGTTTAGTTAGTAGACAGAATAATAAGAGAACTGTAAGTCTGTGACACAGAACTGCTTGCTTATACAACTAGAGCCCATCTTAGAAAGGGGTGTTGCTTGAAAGTTTAGAATTCTGGATCCCAAAGAACTCAAAAGTGACAAAATGCTCATAGACAATCCCAGATATGCAACAGAACGAATGTATAAAATAGATTATAAAGTTTTACCTTTTAGACCATCCTATGTCTCTTTTTTTCTTTTTTTTCCTAGCAGTCAGCAACATGTTGCATCGAATCATTTTTGTCTTATCCTTACAAAACCTTTTTGCAGATAATTGATTGTAAAATTGCATTTAGTTGGTGCTAAAGATGAGAGTTAAATATTCAAAAGTATACATGTTCTTCAGCAAGATTTTCATACTAACATTACCTTCTTCACAAGTGTTTACATTTCATAGCACGTATGGGTATAAATGAGAAAATTCTGAAATCATTATGCACATCATAAAAATTGTGGTACTTGCACAGCAAGATCATTTTCAGTATGATTCTTTTAATCTTTGCTTTCAAGACAATTGCTTTTATTTGTCTGTCTCAATTATAGCGTTTTTAGTGAGGCAACATGGTCGTCTTCTCAGATCTTCATAAATTGTACATGTGGAACCAGTGCTACATATTGTGAATTTTTTTAATCGGATAGTGACTATTAAGAAAATCATTCATCCTTTCTAAGTAAAAGAAATGTGTTTCTTTAGTAACATATGCTTCCTATCATGACCAAATAATTTTCTATTTTTTATTCCTGTTGGCATTGCAGAGCTAGTAGAGAATGATTGCATTCTGTTCAATCAATCAAGAACAGAATTGCTAATCCAGGCACAGTACTGGTAGGCCAAAAAGAAAAAAAAGCCAAACCACCACCAAAAAACCCACAACTTTGTAATACAGCTTAATAAGTTTACGAAAGGAATATCATAACTTACGTTTTCACAATAGGACTGACCTCATTCAAGCTTATGTTAATAATTCATTTTCCAAGTCCAGATTTGTACAGTTCAGTTATACAATAGACTCAGAAGATAGTAAAATGTTAAAAAAAAAAGTCACTACTGTTAAACTTCTGTGTGAATGTTGTGAAATTCAGTGTGAAACAGGATGCTATTATGGAAGCACAACTGAAATGAAAAATTAAAACTTAAATTTCCGTATAAACTGCGTTTGCAGGTGTATATTATATGGGGAGAGAAGGAGGAAGATATTAAGTACAGTAAATGAATTTGTTTCAGAAGTGATTGAGACACAGTAAATTTAGAACTCCGTAATGTTAGCATAACCATGATCGAAATTCTATGGCAGACCTGTCACTACAATTTTAATTAATTGCACATGTTTCTTTTCATAATTTCTGTAGGCAATCATGAGGTAGTTCTGTCACTAGACAGGGATGGAAAAAATAGTTTTCAAGAATGTTTGAAATAAATATGAGAAGAAAAATCTATTGTTATGGTTTGTCAATGATGAGTCTATGGGATCCTTTTCATTTTACAAAGAATACTTGAGAGAATTACAACATTTTTGCTTTTTTTTTTTCACTCTCCAGAATGCAGCTCGTATTGTTCGAGCTCTTTTTGAGATTGCCCTTAGGAAACGTTGGCCTGCAATGACATATCGACTACTGAATCTCAGCAAAGTCATTGACAAGCGGCTGTGGGGCTGGGTTAGCCCTTTGAGACAGTTCTCAGTGTTACCACCATCAGTCCTCTCAAAGTTGGAGGAGAAGAATCTCACTATAGACAAGATGAAGGACATGAGAAAAGATGAAATAGGTGAGAAATCAGCAGTGCTGATCTGCTTAAACTTTTAGTAATCAAGGTGCAAGTTAGAACTAAATCTAAGCTATTCATTAACATACCCACTCTGGTCTGGAAACCATGTAGACACATTAATATGGTATTATGGTCTGTCCAATAAAGAAGGTTTATTCAGTCTCCACAGCTTGTGATATGGCATAGCTGTGAGGGTAAGGCTAGCCCATGTCCTGCCAATCCCAGAACACATGTGGAATGGAGATGTATGTTTATATGTATTTACATATATGTGTATATATACATATTTATGTTGACCTGTGCTTCCCTTCTTGCTCACGTTATGTAATACACTACTATAGAAGGCATCTGTTTATTTTTGACAGTTGGCAATATATGGCCCTTTTTTTTTTTTTTTTTTTTAATTGAAATACTATTAACATGAAAAAGAATAAAAGCAGATTATTATGTACTGGTATACTATCAGTAAATGGCCTGCTTCCAAAACACAGCATTAATTTTCATTGAACATGGAGAATTCGTTGTCACTGGTGTCATTGCAGCAAAACCTTAATGGAATTTTTTAAAGGATTTAACACTTCGATAATGAGAAAATCCACAAGCCTACTGATAGACATAATGACAATTTCTAGTATGTGTGTATAAACTGTTGTGCATAAACTGTCCACCAGCTGGTTGAATTTAAAAAAAAAAAAAAGTTGCTTATAATGTATTTCTTTTTCCTATCTTAGTGTATTTTTTCTTATTTGGGCTTTCTTTGCACCTGTTATTGCCAAGTTGTTGAGAAACAAAGTCCATTTTTTAAAAAATCTGATTTTACAGTAAAAATACAATTCATAGTCACTGCTTTTTAATAGTTATGGCCTCTGAATTGGTATTTCTCGCATTTGACAAGAGAACTACATTCCTAACTTAGGAAGCTTTGTTACATGCCTAATTTAGGTTGGAAAAAGTTGAATAAATATGTAAAAGTTTGCGGAATTAGAGGCTATATTTTTATTTAATGTTAAGCCAAATGACTATAAGGAAGTTTTAAAAGCTTACTTAAACTGTGCTTTATAATATATAGTAATTCTAAATGCATTAAAAATACATTTAATTTGAGGTGCTAGCATTATCTGTTTCTTTTTTCTATTCAGAAGTGTTATAGACTTTTTTATTCAGATTTTTTAATTTGTTGCATATTTGTGCAGTCTTTTTAATACTTAATATTCTTTTCCATTAATTGTATTAATGCTTTTTTTCTTTTGTTGTTTTATGCTTCTTTTTTGCCATACCTGCCCTTGGAGAAGGAAGAAATTTTGTATTAAAATACAAAACCAGTTTTCCTTCCTTCAGCATAGTGCATCTCGTATTGACAAGATGGAAATGTATCTATATATACCTGTAAAATGTCTAGTTTTGTTCTATATTAACTTAGTTTGAAAGCAGATGAGACTGAGGGTTTGACTGTGAAAATAGGTCATTGTTGACTGTATGTAATGGTACTTTGTGTTCTTCAGCCTTATAAACATCAAAGCAAGTTGATCTGTGCATCCCTGTGAAGCGCTGTTACTTGGCACACTCCCTCCTGTCTCGCCGCTCTCTCTGACACCAAGAGTGTGAAGGAAGTGCTTGCCTGGGAGCCACCTTTTTTAATTTGAATTCAAAGCCATGTTTAAATGAGAAAAGGCAGAGCTTCCAGGTGCTGCCTTGTTCGCCGACTCCATAGGACTAGTTTCAGTCCTAGCGTTTCTTCCTTTTTAAATGTTATTGTGACCTTGGAGATAGAATAAAAAAGACAGGAGCTAGCTGGCTAACTCAGTCCATGGCCTAGGGAGAGATAAAAGCATCAGGTGGGCGCCAGCTCTCCCAGTGAATGAAGAGTGTGTTGTGTGCACAGATCCCGGATTCCACCATACCACAAATAGGTGAACACCAATCTATGCGCTACTGCAATGTAACCACGGAGTTTCCAGAAAGCCAAGAAATCACTATGTTATCCGAGATAAACAGTCCTGTTTTTTCAGAATACAGATGGCAATCATTGTGGAATAAGCAAAATTTATTCTTCTTTTGTTAAAACTTACCTGTTTTCTTGAGTAGTCAGCTTTTATTCAGAAGGTTTTAGTATTACTTAAATGCCATTGATAGTTTCTCATAATGCGACTATCTAAAAAAAATAACAGGCGGAGGGGAGAGAGAGTTTTATAATACTTTACAGAAGTTGGGAGAGGAGCCTTATTTTCCCCTAGCAGATAAGTGCACAAAACCTCAGTGCTGTCCTGTACACAGAAGTTCACCTCACACATCGTGATACAGAAAGTGATTTTTGGCATGGAAAAGTGTACTTGCCTACGTAAGCTTGTTGAGACATATCTTTGAATATTTGGCACCCACCTTTATTTAACACAATTTCTGAAGTTTTACTTCTAATTGCAAAAGCTAGTCACTGTGCAAGTATGCTGTAATCCTGCATATATCTCCAAGTTGTACCAATATAATTGTTTTGGTTATTAATAATCCACTTGCTGGAGGTGCACTTACTTTACCAACTGCAAGTTAAACTGATTAAATATGTGTTAAAACTTTTGCACTAGGGATTTGCTTCTTAAGCAAGATCACCATTCGTTACTTCAGAGTATAGATAAACACCTGTGTGAGGTAAAATCTGCCAGCTTATTAAATAAGAAAAATAAAAGAGGGAAAGTCAGTATCAATATAAAAAAATCAGCAATTGCAAGATGTTATACTCCTAAATTTTGAGCAATGGCAAGAAAAAGTTGATATCACCTTTACACTTTGCACATAATGCAAATAATAGGTTTTCTTCTCTTTTTTTTTTTTCTTTTTTTTTTTAATGGAAAAGTGTGCACAGGATCCATATAATGATATCAGAAAATATCAGTAGCCATTCATAAGGTAGCTTTTAACAGTGAGTACTTATGACCATTACAATTAAAATCTAAAATATGCTCCACATAATTATATAAGCAATTTCAGTGAAAATGTAATAAATCAATCTTCTTTCCTTAAATAAGCTAGAAGTTGCAATGTTTTTCAGGAGAAAAAGAAATCACTGCTACATACTTTGTTTTATATTTAAATGAAGAGCAAGGGAAGAGAGATTTCAGCTGTAAAATGCAAGTAGAAAAAAATTTTTAATGAATATAAGCACTTTATTGCCTTAGTTACCATGGCTGTGATAGAAAATAAAAAACATTGCAACATTTATTTTCTCCTTTGTCTCAGCTACACACTGGTGTATTCTGAGCTACTGTGAGATATTTACTAGTTACATGCATTTTTAAGCTATTAACTACCTTTATTCAGTTTTATGAAAAGCATTCTGTCTGCTTTGAATAACTACACAGGAATTGTAGAAGTTCGAACGTGTGGCCTTCATTAAGTAAAAGGTCAGTATTCATGCTTTAAAAAGAACTATATGGCTTGGTAAGAGCCTGGTCAAAAAGTCAGGAAAGGGACCTAACTTGACATGTTTTCGGTGTGAATTCTTAATAGTTATTTTAACCCCTTAGTCATAGCCAACAGGGGGGTTAATACTGATTTTTCTAGGCTCATAATTGCTAATTCAAGTTAAGTATTACAAAATATTCAGACATGCCGGGTCAAGAGAGTCAGACATTTACACACCCAAGAGCAAAACAAGTAAGCAGTAATACTTCTCTCTAAAAGCCTATTTGAAAGTCAGAGTTGTATTATTTTTCCTGGAAATGCAAATTTGTTACGCCTAATGTTTTCTTGGCAGGTCATATGCTGCATCATGTGAAGATTGGGTTAAAGGTAAAACAGTGTGTCCATCAAATCCCCTCCATTATAATGGAAGCAACGATTCAGCCAATTACCCGCACAGTGCTCCGAGTTCGGCTGAACATCGCTCCTGACTTCACATGGAACGATCAGGTAAAAAAAATAAGGTGGGGGTAGGACAGGAAGCGTTAATTTAGCTTCAGTAAAGGAGACGATCATGGGGAGTCTATAGGTGTTGGATAAGAAAAAAATATTTATTTTAGCTAAAAAGAAAATTTGATAATAGGAATGGAATGACCTTTAAGACTTCTGTAGGAGAAGGCACCCAAAGATCACCTTTTTGTTTCTGTTAATTATTACAGGATGGCACTGTTTATAACATGTTGAAGCAAATGCTTATACTGAATATTAACAGTAGGCACACAGATCTGAGTTATATGCCCACAAAGGAGAAGCAAGAAAAAGGGAGGCATGGATAGCTCTCTGAACTATGAATGAATGTCAAACACGGAAAATAAAGCCTTGAAATACAGTTCACGTATGCCAAGTTCTGCTGCTCTTTATGGCTTTACAAATGTACATTCACAACGTCAATGCCTTTTTTTCTGTTGGGACTCATCTGAATAGAAAAACTGAGATATGTTTGGAATTCTATTCATCTATATTTTATGGTGCAAATTTATATGAAAGGAGTTGTACTAGTTGCACATCTACATATACCCACACCCTTTGATTAAGAAACTGTTCATTGGAAATAGATTTAAGATAAATCTAAATTAAATACAAATGTCCACATGGGGGCATTGTATTGTTGCTGGTACTCCTGAAACTTTCTACAGAAACAAGGCAAAGATACCTCAATGGGCAAGCATGTTTTTCTATTTTTACACTTCAGAGATTTTCACTTAAGATAAATCATTCTGAAAGGTGGATATTAAGTATCTGTTCTTTTATTAAAAAATAATTTTACAAACCCTTAGATTACAAGTTTACCTTAATCACAACTAAATTAGAGTTTTATTCCACAAACATTTAGATTAATTTAGAATTTATTTTCCCTGCCTAAAGGCTTTTTCTTTTCTTTTGGAAGTTTCACCAAGTTAGCTTATGGATGGCAGATTAACAATCAAAATATAGAAAGTTAGATTTCATTTGCTACCTGGATTTATTACAGAAATATTTGAATGGATTCCTGACATAAATTATAGCATGAATTATTTTTGGCTACCTTATTTATGAGCAATACTTCAGAAGGCAAACAAGCATTACTTTGTAGGATTGAAACAAGTTTTTATTATTCAGTCTTTCATCCACTTTACCTATAATCTATTAAAGACAAAAAACCCACAACAGTTCTTCATATTAAACTGTATCTTAATACAAAGTAATTTCTCAATCCATTTTTAGATATTTTTTTCTACAAAATCTAGGTTCTTCTATATTCTTCCAAGTTGAAAAGGGGCCTGCACAGAATTACTCTCTTATTTCTATTCTGAACTTCTGAAGTTATAACAAAACTTCAGCAAAAATCTATTTTCTGCTATGACCCCTTGACACAGTTTTCCTACTGGTTGCTTTGGAAACATTATGATCGTTTCATCAATTCAACTTAGGGAGCTCTTTGTGTGTGAATTTGTATATTGGTTCTCATCAAAACTTGGTAAACTTTTTTTTTACTTTTTTATTTTTGTAAGGTAGGTGATGATTTTCTTGTTTCTTCAGTAAATGAAACTTCCGTCACAGTAAAGAAACAAAAAAAGCTGTTAAATTCTAATAGTCTGTAAAAATGAATAGCTGTCTTTTAAATTGAACCACTGACACTCCGAAACTGCTTCTCCAGCTTTGCACAGTATTTTAGTAAGCTATTCACAAGAAGGCTATAGAAACTTATAGGTATAGCTGTAATTGGTACAAAAATCAGCTGCCAAAAAATTCCATTCAGAGAATGGGAGTAGTCAAATAAAATCAGAATATTAAAAATTTGAATACCATACTTAACTGAAATACCCTGCTTGGCTAACATTTTATGGTTTTAAGACTGTTCCTTTACCTGGATACTTATTTCTAGAACAAACTCATCACAAATTTTGCACTTACCTTTGCAAGAGAAAGAAGATATGTTTTGGTAGTCGTGAGATATGACATCATCTTGGTCTTTAAGGGCTACAGTGTTCAGTGCTGGGAGCCCTTAAGTTCAGTAAAAGCATGCGAGCCATATCCCAGTAGAAAATTCTTATTATATTGTTAGAAGCAAAGGACTATAAACATACCCAGACAGAGCAAGTAAGCCTTACTGCGGCCAGGAGTCCTGCAGAAATACAGAATAATGCTACTAGTATTAATTAGCCGAGTCATATATAGACATGCAGGTTTAGGGCAATGGTTGCCCAAAATACACGTATGTGTTAGTTCTTAAGAGCTCCCGAGAGTTCTTGAGAATCATTACTGGAGAGTGTGTTGTGTTGCCCGTTCCCACATTGCCCTTCTTTCCCCTTGCAGCTTTGTCACAGGACTCTCAAAGACTAAGATGCTGTTACAATTGATAATAAAATTTCTGAGCTTTGAATTTTATCGCCTTTCTTAATTCTTCTTTCGTCTCTTAAATTCTTCTAAACCTTGATGAAGTAATAGTCTCACTGTATTTTTTCAAAATGTCACCTGCAGTGACCTGTGTCTTTTCAGTTTCACTACTCCAGTTCCCAGTGAAGCAGCTAGTGAAATTCAAATGTTATGAAAATGAATGACAGTGTCTTTACTGTCCATCTACTTAATCTATTGTGCAACTGTGTCAAAAAAAGGCACAAAAGCACCTTAGTTCTATTGTTAGTACATATTTTTGTCTTCAAAAGCCAGTACAGACTGTTTTCCAACACATACGCAATAATGAATTATGCTGAAAAGAATGTGTGCTGTGTGAATCAATACCAGATTCCTGTAGCATTAAAATTGTCATTAGGAGTACCTATGCGCTTTGTGTTTTTTCCTATTGACTAAAGTTTAGGAATAATTCCAACTTTTTTTTGTCTTCATACTGGTTTTGTACCTTATCACAGTCCTCATCAGAAACATCAGAAATCTATGTTCATTTCATAGTGTCTTCCATACTCCTTTACTATGCATTTTTCTTCTTTTCCTAGATAGTTAAGTAAAATGCTTGTATATTGGCACAAGTCATTTATTCTGACCAAAAAAACCCCAAAAATTCTTAACTGAGCATCTCACCTAGCTATGATTCATGGCTGGCATTGCAAAATAAGGTACACAACAAAGCAAACAAAAATCTAGGATGGAATAAAGTGTTGCCAGATGGCGTAGGAATCATCAAGAGACAGCTCTATTTATGTTCTTCTTACTTCACCTGTAGTGATGACTAGATCTACAGCCCTCTGAATCCACTTACTGTATCTTTCTGGAGGAGAGGGGGAGAGGAGGAGAGAGGAATGTCACAATTCAGTGTCCAATTTTTCCTGAGAGAATGTTTTTGACTGAGAAATGAGCAGTGGATAGCAAAAGACAATCCTCTATGCAGAATCCAAAGACATAAGTACAAGGAGGAAAAAGGAGGAGTACTTTTTTAGGAGCCTAGAGGAAGCCCTGGGAGTTCAGTCTATTTATAAACAGCTGAGGCACTAGCTTCAGTTGCATTTGTATCATGTCCATTTATATTATATGTACCATAAGAAAACTCTTACTGAAACATCATCTTTAAGCAGACTGATCTAATTAGAAATATTATGTTGCTCTTACCTCTGATTTCTATATTTCTGTATTCCTTTATAAGCCTACATCATTTAGAAATATGTCTGAGACACCTAGCAAATCTAGAGAACCTCATTAAAACTATAATAAAGCTGTTTTCTCTACTCTTAAAGGTACATGGCACTGTTGGAGAGCCCTGGTGGATTTGGGTAGAAGACCCTACTAATGATCACATTTATCATTCAGAGTACTTCATCATTCAGAAAAAACAGGTAATGGATTTTATTCAGAATCTCATAGCAAGACAAAAATAAAGTTAGTGAGATGTGGATTTTGTAAGGTCAAACAGTATTTTGACCTAAACAGATTTTCAAATCAGTAGCACAGCTTTCCGTTTCAGATGTCCATGATAAACTTGGACTTCCACAAAGATGTTTTCTAATCTCAGATATCCCTCTTTCTCCTTCTTTGGTGGGACAGTTATTTCCAGGGGAAAAAAAGAAAGGCTGTAATGGTTTTGTCTGTTAAAGAAAAAGATGAAGCACCAGCCATATTTTTATCTTTTGAAGTCCATGGAAACAAAATCCATTCCCAGTAGTGAAATACTTTATAAAGATGTGAACGTTTTGCACATGGAGTTGCACACATACTTTGTTGCTTCGTGTTGATAATGCTTATGGAAGTGAGACAAACTGTGATTTTTCAAGTTACTGATTTGTTTGTGCTGTAATTATTCTCTACACGTTTGCTTTAGGTCATGACTAAAGAACCTCAACTGCTGGTGTTCACAATCCCAATTTTTGAACCTCTTCCTTCTCAATATTACATTCGAGCTGTGTCCGATAGATGGTTAGGAGCAGAGGCTGTATGTATCATAAATTTTCAACATTTGATTCTTCCAGAGAGACATCCACCCCACACAGGTAACTTGAGATTTGACCTTTTTAATTCATCTTGCTCATACTGATTTTCCTTATGATAGTGCAATTAATCTCTTAACTTCTGCTTCATTATAGAAAAGTATATGGAATTCCACTTTGTGATATATTTGTATTATTGAGACCATTTTTTCACTAACTTTAAAGCAGTCTAAAATTTTAAATTCCTGAACAAAAAGCAGCTCATTTCATCTCAACATAATACCAGCCTTTTAGTTACTCCAAGTTCTCTGTAAAACATAGGAAAATTGAAACTGTCATATAAAACTAAGCAAATCTCTGTGTTACAGTATGCCTTATCTTAGTGCTTGTAAGCGTTACATTTCTTCTGGACTGGTTAAAAATAATCTTAGAGCGGATGATTGTATTATAAATGGTATTCAACAAAGAAAAAACAAACACAGTTAAAATTTTGAAAATATGAAACTTTTTACTATTTTTACAAAAATAAATTCATCATAGCAAGCACTGTTACAGTACTGAACATTGCATTTCAACTCAGCGCTGCTGATCAAGTCATGGCCTTCCCCTCCCCCTCCTTTTTTAACACTTGGCACAGAAGCATATGTTTGTGTTTTGCTTCTTTTTTTCTGGATACATAAATTGCTTTATACATTCATTGTGCCTGATGTCATTGTAAAACCTTTCCACTGTAATTACATTTGGCTCATCTAGCAGTCTGAAGTGAGTGCCTTCAGAAATACTCAGTTCTCATACGGTGTTGTCCTTTGGCATGCATAAATTCACATGTGTTTGTGAAGTGTTTAGCTATTGTTATACTGTACCTACGCTGTCTGGAAAAGCATGTGTAACCTTTTTATCTAATTGACTGATCACTGACTACTATTCAGAAGAAACAGAAAGATATTTACACATCACCAGTTATGGAGCCTCTAGGATTTATGGTAATTGATTTCAATTCCCATCTGGTTCCCACTCAACAATGAAGTACGTAGAGGCCCTGCTAGGCAAAAAAATCTTCTTTCTCCTCAACAGAGCCCAAGAAATCACAGTTTCAGTGGAAATGCTAAAACAGCCATAAGGTATCAGTGAAAAGCATGTGAAGAATATTAGGCATCGTTGCCTCAGTAGATTTTATGACTCCCATATCATACCTTAATGTGAAGCATCCTGAAAAGACAATGAGACCTCCAGCCACCAAAAAAAAAAAAAACCAAACCAAAAAAAACCAAAAAAAACCCCCAAACTTCAAAGCAAGCATCTGCATAGCAGAATCACTGCAGTCTCCTTAATTTGGTAGGATTCCAATTCCAATCTGGTTATATATATCATCTTCCAAATTCCACAGTCTCTAATTGTTTGGATAGCAGATGCCCCCAAGATATATTGAGAATCATATATTGAAAGGCTGTTTGTTTATTTATTAAGATTATGTCTTTAATTACACATTTAAATTATTAGATGCAAAATTTAGTTGTACTCCTCTGATTTGTATTACTCTGTCAACTTAGGAACTCCAAAGAATTCTTCCTTAAATAGATTTTTTCCTAGAATCTGAAATACACAGACTGTGCTGTCCTCCAACTCTGCATTCGGTTATCATAAGAAGCTGGACATACATGTAGCCTAATATAGTGAGCTTAGAATTTACTACAACTGGGTAGGAAGGAAACAGCTTTAATAAAAAGATTAATTTATGCAATGGCTGGTTCACAGCTATCAGAATACTAACAGTACTTGCAGGAATACTTCAGAACTATAAAATCAACTTTTTGTTATTCCTCATCAAAGGTAACGATGACCCAAATGTGGACTCTGTGTCATATGAGATACATTGGAAATTGTTTTACTTAATAAGTTGTTTTCCACTAAAATATTGGTTAATATATTTATCTTCATAATAAACTGTGTTATGTCATGGCATCTCTTGTCGTGCACTTATGATTATTTTGTGGTTTTAGAGCTTCTGGATCTTCAGCCTTTGCCTGTCACAGCCTTGGGACATCGGGAATATGAAGTCCTGTACAAATTCACACACTTCAACCCTATTCAGACCCAGATATTTCATACGCTTTATCACACAGACTGTAATGTTCTTCTTGGAGCACCTACAGGTTCTGGAAAAACTGTTGCAGCTGAATTAGCCATCTTTAGAGTTTTTAACAAGTATCCCACATCAAAGGTTTGTAAAATAGCTTTTCCGGAATCATTTTGCGTAGGCATGTTTTCAGCAATACGAAAGCCTAGAAAAAGACTATGGCAAACTGAATTTTGCTTTATCCAATTTATACCTGTCTGGATGCAAAATGGTACTGCATTAGGTACATTATGCTTTTATTTCAACTTTATATATTAACCAGTGTACAACTAGAGTTAAATCTAAAAACATGACATACAGGCATGCTAGATTTCCTTTTCTGTACTTACCTGCATTTCTGGCTTTAAGCTCCTCCTACTAGCTGTAGTACTGTTTTATAGCTATTAGTTCCCCTCCATGTGAATACAACTAGCTCAGTCTTTCTCTTATTTAAACAAATAAGTTGCAATTAATTACTACAAGCCAATTTTCTGTTCCAACTTGCCCCTGTGTTTTATTTCTCAAATTGCCTAAAAGCTGAACAACTCAGCTTTTGGGGTTTTGTTTTCAAACTGAATATAAATCTGTATCTTGACTTAGCCATCTTGTCTTAGTTAACCACATTTTAGCTTTAAAGTCTTTGGAAAAAATATTTTTATATGAATGTGAGATTTAACCAAAGAATAACCTTTGAAATTAACAGAAATCATGTACATAAATCCTTTATTCATCTTTGAAATTTCAGTATCTTCATGTAATATGTTAGTCCAAGTGAGGTAAACAAGATATTCATAAATTTTCAGCTTACCTGTTAGACTTATAAAATAGCCAATTCTCAAAGGAATACATCTTCTAGGTTTTAATATAACTGAAAACCTGGCTATACATTTTAAAGAATGGATGTGAATTCTTCATGTAGCAGTTTCTTCATGTTCAAAAGCTTCAGAATATTTAACCATAAATCTGTAAATAAATATTGTTTCTACATGTCAGAGTATTCCCCCCTGCACAGCAGGCTTCTTTGAGGAAAATATTGTGACAGTTTGCTTAAAATAATCAGCTTTTTAATTTAATTGGTAATGTTTTAGTAATTTAATGATGTACCTAGAAGTCAGGTAAGATATTGCTTGCTGGAAATTCTGATTATTACTGTTCTAGAATGTTAACTTGCAGATTTTATAGTCATTGAAAAAAATGGCATTATTTATATAAGTGGGTTTTGATATTAAATGGTGTGATAAATACTTCCATTTCAAGAAACTATTCTTTCTTAATTTATTTGCTTGTTAATGACTGAGGAAACAAAGCAGTATTTTCAAGTGTTAAGTCTTCTAAATATAATCCTGTTGTAGGTTATTTAAGCAACTCAAGCCTTAATCATTTTATAGATAATGAATATGTTCAAATCTCACAAGTATTAAATAAATTTTTTCCTTGCAGGTACACTTTAATAAAGGTTTCTTGTTTAACATCTGGTTTTGTGACTTTTCTTTTGCAGGCAGTGTATATTGCACCCTTAAAAGCACTTGTTCGTGAAAGAATTGAGGACTGGAAAGTTAGGATTGAAGAAAAGCTTGGTAAAAAGTATGTTTCTCCTTACCTAATCAGAGAAATTAGAAGCAAAAGAACAGCCCATCAAGTATGAATACAATCTACAGAAAATTTTTGAGTATTTCAAAATAGGCTTTGATTGTATACTATCCTTCAAATTTCTAGTACTTATAAAAAATGCTATCAATAGTCATCGTAGTGACAGCAAAATCAAGACTAAAAAAGGGATACACTTTGATACCCAGCTATTTTCATTCTCATTACTTGCCAGTTTAACAAATATGAAGTTCAGATTTCTCTATGCAGTATCCTTGGAAATTGAAACTGCAAGCCAAAATAAGCTTTCTTTAGAAACCTCAGCTATAAGGAACTCATAGGAGTTGCATGAACTGTATACTGCTGTTCATGTATTGTCCTTCATATATAAATTAGATATAATTTTATTCCTTGGTAACATTAATTTCTTGCTGATCTTCTCAGGTATTGGAGTTCAGCCATTACTTTATGACGTATAAGGTATATCAGTCGTGTTGAGGCTTTCCAGAATGATACCTTCTGGAGTTAAAAGTTATATCTGTAGGATGGATTATTTAGGGCCTTTTCCTTTCCTATATATAGCTCTTTTTTGTAAGTTAAAGCTCAAAGCACACCACAGGTTTCAAAAGAGGTGCTACTCTGTGTACATGAAATTACCAGTGAGATTCCCGCTATTACCATAGCAGTGACAATTATTAATTGGCAATTTTTTTTTTTTTTGCTATTTTAATAGCCTATGAGGATAAATTATTTGCTTCATAATTTTAAAATATTTTCAGGTAATATTTCCATTTTGAAATTTACTCTATTACTTATGACTGAAATTTTGAACAGAAGATGTACATTACTTTGAAGAATTTTTATTAGATGTTCAAGTGGATGTAGAATGTGTCATAGAAATGTAGAAAATCCACTATATTCAGTCTAAAATGATGGATCATCTTAAATGCTATTTGTAGAACTTGAAAGGATAGTAAGGCAAACAATTGGAAAAACTCTGCTATCTTCCCGAAAAATGACCTCAGGATAATTTCTGCTCCAGTCGTAGTGGAACTTCACCAACAAATGCAGAAACACTGCAATCTAGCCTTGTTGTTCAAACCAGAGATCTATACATAACAGTAGGCAGCAACTTGGTAGATTCCTAGAAAGCTTTCATCCTGGTTATGACAAGATGTTATGATTCACATTATATCATGCTAATATTCTTATATTATCTTCATTTTGAAAAATTAACCATAGATGGTTTGGGACTCGTATTCACCCTCTTCTTTTTGAATGGTTTTCCTAAGGAATGGTATTTACTAGGAAAACAAACAGGTTTATTTACTTAAAGCAATTTTGAAAATCCTGTTAGAAGTTATTTGACCAGAAACAAAACAGCTTTGTTTAATTTTGTTTCTCTTCTCTTTTAAGAGTTAATGTTTAGGAGTTAATATTTGAACGTTAAGATGTTCTAAAGCTTTGTAAAGCCAAGCCACCATCTTTCTTGATTACAGGGTTGTAGAGTTGACAGGAGATGTGACTCCTGATATGAGAGCTATTGCCCAAGCTGACCTGATTGTTACTACCCCAGAGAAGTGGGATGGTGTCAGCAGAAGCTGGCAGAACAGAAGCTATGTTCAGAAGGTTTCCATTCTTATCATAGATGAGATCCATCTGCTGGGTGAGCATGTTTTGTTGTTTTTAATCAGAATCGTTGCTAAATTTGAAGAAGCGTGCTGGTACTTATGACATGAATATACTTTCTGGCATCTGAACCTTTTCTTTTTCTCTGTTTTCCAATGGACTTTTCATTTACTAGGCGATGAGAGGGGCCCGGTATTGGAAGTCATTGTGTCTCGAACAAACTTCATCTCATCTCACACAGAGAAGCCTGTAAGAGTAGTTGGTTTATCCACTGCTTTAGCAAATGCCAGAGACCTTGCTGACTGGCTAAATATTAATCAGGTATGAAAATTGTTTCAGAAGATGGATATGTATTTGTGCTGCAGAAAAACAAAATAGCAATTTATAAGGTAATTCAAGGTCAAACTTGAAAAAAAGTGTTTTCTTGTAGATGGGTCTGTTCAACTTCCGTCCATCAGTACGCCCAGTTCCTCTGGAGGTGCACATTCAGGGCTTCCCTGGCCAGCATTACTGTCCTCGTATGGCTAGCATGAACAAACCTGCATTTCAGGGTAAGCAACAGGCTCCTAGACCTTTTCCTTCTTTCTGTAAAAGAAAAAAAGACTTTGAGCACTTTACACAGTTCATTTGCAGCACATTTACAACATGTGTTACTGTATGTACTCTTGGCATGTATAGGGGGAATCTGCTCTGCTAATGGCTCAAAGCTATTTGTCTGAAACATAAAGTTTGCTGCAAATGCAACATATAACAGAGGAATGTAATGTATTTAGACCAGAAGAATAAAATTAGTGCTAATGAAGGGGAAATAAAATGTGTTTTCTCTTAGTGATTGACACCATAAAGAAACATTTGTGTGAAAATATTTGAAATTTAGCAAGTAATAAAACCTTTCATATTATTAATCTGCTGAGGTATTTTCATATGGACCACTGTATGTAAGCATTAAAAAAATAGTGAACAGAAGTTGCAAGTCAGGCTAACCTCCTATAATTCTAGTTTCAAAGCAATAACCGTAAAATTCAAAATTTGTACTGCATCCAGATAGGCTTCTGTTTTCAATTTTTTATTCTTAACAAAGCTGGCAAGCAGGGTAGATTTAAGAAAAACTCTCGTATTTTATTTGAACATGTTTTGTTTCGGTTACATAAGGAATATTTATTATATCAATTAAAAATAACCTCCAAAATAAATTTTGTAATGTGAACTGCTGTTGATTGTGAGGTGACATTTGTGAGGTGACTTTTTAGCTGCTTTAATTAGCCTTATGACAGAAGCAAAGTATTGATTGTGGACTAGAGACCAATCTTGACAGCTCAGATTATTTACACCTCCACAAGAGCATTGTACAAAAACACTAATGAACAATAAATCTGTCTTGGGCTGTTCTGCCACACCTGTTCCTGAAGCAGCAAAAATCCATTAGATGCTGGGCTTTTAAAATATATATAGATATTGGCATATATAGTTGTAAGGTATAAATACACATGAATTATCCTATTTCAATAATATCACAACTGTATAGTGTGTGCATATGCAGGAGCACATGCTGGGTAGTATTCATGAACTGAGGAACAATATGTGATGGTGGATAGTATGAAATAGTTTTCGGAAATTAACAGTGCATAAATTTAATTGCTAGAATGAGAATTACATGAGAAAACACACAAATGGATTTAAGCGATTTAGAGAGAGTATTTGAAATTCTACATACAACTGTTTATACTTCTAGTGCTTGTTGATGTTAGAAAATTTGTACACATGTGATTTATTGAGGGCTTTTTTTCCCCACTTGTTTGAGGTGATATAGTCAAGGTTATATTAGCATTTCCATGGCAATGCTTATTCCTGAGACCATAAAAATTTCTCTGCAACCTGAAACTTTTCAAGCATGGCCTAAGCAAGAAAATGCTTTTTTAAAAAGTAGTAAAACATAATTAGTTTAAATATATCAGACTAATTAGTAAACAACAGAAACAAAGTTCTTTTGTACCATAATGCCCACTTTCACAGCAGCTATTGAAAAGTTACTTTCTACCCTTTTTACCTTTTTGAGTTTTGGTAAATTGAAGTGATCCTTTGCAGGCAGACATGAGTTTATGGAGTCTGAGCTCTCAGAAAGCAAGTTTTGGACCTTGATGGCACTCAGGCTGAGACAACATATCCCAATAGGGTAGAAAAAACATAACATACTTATTAGGCTGAGATAGCGAAATTCACAAGCTTTGATGTCTAGAAAGCTTGTCCAGGTTTTGTGGTGTTTTGGTGGGGTTTTTTTCCTAACCTCTTCTCTTAATTAGCTCACATTGATTGCTGAAGTAGCAGGGCAAATTAACTCAGGCTCAGCTAAGTGTAGTTACATGATCTTTGATTCAGAGATGGTGTATGCTCACCTCAGTTGTATCTATCTGGCAGAATAGAGACTAAGTATACCTACCTGTATATCATCTGTGGAGAGGTATATCAGCTGTCTAGGTATTGCAAAGAGAAACTCTAATTTTTGTCATTAAAGGGCCTAATTCTCAAGTTCTTTTTTCCTCAACAGCAATTCGGAGTCATTCTCCAGCCAAGCCTGTTCTTATTTTTGTGTCGTCCAGACGTCAGACAAGGCTTACTGCCTTAGATCTGATAGCTTTCCTAGCCACTGAGGATGATCCCAAACAATGGCTGAAGATGGATGAAAGAGAGGTAGAATCATTTTACCTGCATTATTTGTGCTCTGCTTCTATTTTATTGATGTTTGTTTGAAAAGAAAATACATCTAAAAGAAAAGAGTCATTTGAGGGTAGATCTTGAAACAGTTATGCATATGCTAAGTTTCAGTGTGTTAAAACTGGTGTCAGCATTAAGACTATATAAGCCTCTTTGCATGATCTGAACTTTAGAACACACTCTTTTATCTTTGTTTTTCCTGCATATCTATTATTAATGCTACTTCCATTGTCCCAGACAACATATATCACATGGTACAAGTCTTTGATACAAAGATAAGACAAAGAATAAAAGAAAGAGGACTAGTGTTCTCCAAAGTTTACAGCTGGGAATCTGTGACATATAGATGTTGAGCTGGAATTTAAACCAAATCTCTTTCAGTGTATTAGGAGGAAAATCATCCTACTCATAACTATGTGTAGAAGGTTATGTATATGCATATATATCTGTGGATATATATATGCGTATGTATATACATGTGTCTATCTGTCTATATTCTTAGAGAGAGAGAGATGTATTGCAGAAGCAAGCATTTAGGAATGGTTCAGTCTTGCATATCAATGAAATAAATCAATGTTTAAAAAAAAAAATAGCTTCTGCCAATATCTTTGTTATAAGAACATAAAGATTACGAAGTCAAACACTCAGATGTAAAGCAATGCTGGAGGAAACGTTTAATTTTTTATTTTTCAAGCAATATAATCTTTAATTACATTTTGTTATATTGCTTCTCAAAAAATTCCTTCTTTCCTTTATTGCAAAACATGAATGATGGTCAAATACTAAACAACCATGCAATATTCTCTTTTATCTGCATTCTTCAAAATGTGTACTAGATTTTATTTACTTCACTCAGTTTGGCACCTGCTCTGAATACAGAATTTTTTATTTCCTTCTGGACTAATGGTCCTGATTATAGTATATCATTGCTTCAGAACAATTCTTTTGATTGATATTCAGATTTCCTAGATTTTGGAAGTTAGCTTTTTCTAACAGTTACAAACCTTCTGCATAGGAATTTCAGTGATAATATAGGGCCAAAACACAGCAAAATGCATGACTCATAAATACAAGATCCAAACTGAATATCGTATGAATACTTAAATAGCAACAGTTGTATGAATAATTATACAATTATATACCAAAAATTTTATGCCAAAAAGTATAGGTTTATAGATAAGATTATTTGATTTGTTTGTTCTTTGCAAAAAAATAAAGTGTGATTTTTCTGAGATAAAGCATAACAACTATATCCTTCCTCTTTCGGATGGATTTTAAAAGAGAAAATGGTTGTCTTGGCTGGTAAACTACTAGTACTAAAACATGTGTCAATTTAATGCTGCTTTTCTAATTGTAAAACCTCTATTTAATTTTTTCTTGACCATAACAGAAACATATCATAGCAAAATTACTACTGCATAATAGTGTGCTCTAGTACCGTGTACTAGTTTACCGTAGTAATCTCACCTACAATTAGAATATGCAATGTGCAGCTTGCCCTAAGTGACTTGCATTAATATGAATAGCTTCCTCATGTCCTGTGAGCCACTACTATCCTAAAAAGAACTGTAACCAAAGCTTCTTCACTTGCTGGAGAAGGGTTTTCTATTAGGAGTCTTCGAATTTCATATGTTTCAGAATAAACCTCTGAAGGTTTTGAAAGAAGAGCCAACAAGGACAAGCAGACTTTTCATGTATTAGTTTAATAACGTTTGCATATGATTTGTATTTGAATTAATAAGCTGAATGTTTGGAGCATAAGATACCTACCAAGTTACTCAGTTCTGATTACGTAAATCTAAAAGACTGAGGATTAAGTCCTAAGTTGTTATATCTTACCACTATTATGCAGAACACAATTGTGTTTGAAGTACCCAAAATTTCAAGTGGACATTTCTTTAGCTAATTATGGGACCAGTTTGTAGTTTTGTGTTTTAAATGAGCATGATTAGCCTGAGTTACATTTGACATTCAAGCAAAGGACAAAGCTATAGTAGTGCTACATACATAGTGTATGTCCTGTTTAATTCTTTATCCATAATAATTTTTTTTTTAATTTAAAAATTCTAATTTCAAGTTATATTAAAGTCAGGCTTGGATGAGGTGAAATGGACAGAATTCCCTCTGTATTGCTATAGCATTTTTAAGTATTAAAAGTAGAACTAGTGAATATATTTACATTATAGTAAGTATTCCCTACTTTATGGTAGGTATTCCCTGTCTTAAACACTTGCCTAAGTATTTCAAGTGTTTCTCAATTCCATATGGGATAAAAATGGACCAGTTAGAAGAAATAAACTGTAGTTGCCTTTAAACAACACTTTTTGTTGCCTGTCAGTTTTTCACATTTGTTTTTTGCCAACCAGTGTTCCCCTAGGGCAACTTATAGACAAATGACTTTTTGTAATTGTTAATTGTTAAGTATGTTGCGATATAAGAGATTTTTCACAAATGTGTGTATACAAAGTTTACAAGCTTTACAACAGGCCTTGACATTTTTCTTCATTCAGCCTTATTTGTATGATACTAACTTTGGCTGACAGAAGATTCCTTTGTGAACTCGTTGGTTAGTTTTGTTTAATGGTGTAATTGGTTTTGCTACATGATGGCCAAATGTTAGTCTATGTTTATGTTAACTTCCCAGTGGGTAGACATCATAAGGCTTCTTAAATTACTGTAAACAACACCATCCATAATAACATCTGGAAGATTGATATTGAGGTAGACATAGATTCTTGCAGTCATTAAAAGTGATTTTTCTGTTACCCTGCATGGCAGCTTTTCAGTGATGGTAACAGAGAGATTCAGACTGTGTGGGGGAGGGATTGGAGTGGGGGAGACACCAATACTGGATCTTCGTTACTTATTTATCAGCTATGCCATCATCTTAGCTTCCCTCATCTTCTCTGTAGAGATTCTCCCTGTAGTGGTAGTGCCAAACCAGGCTCTCATTTGCAGCATGTGAAGGGTTCTGTTTACAAAACTCCAGGCTGCTTCTCTTCACAGTATTCTCAGATAACAGGCAAATCAATCCTCATCTCTGCCACCCAGCTCCAAGTATCAAATTCAGACAATATTTCAATCAGTTATATTTCAAAGGACATGAACTTGTATGAAGGTTCTGGAATACATATTTGTATGTATAAATGATGTACAGAAACAACCCTTCAACTGTTGCCACCAACAGCATACCTGGATCACAGAGGAATCATAGAAGATGTTCTTTCCTTCAAAGGAGTCACTAGTCTAACAGGTGCAACTGAATTACAGTCAAGAAGGAATTTTGTTCTACATCCATCTACTGAAAATATTTATTACGGACAGCTCTATACAGTTTTGGAGATGGTTCTTCCTGGATGTTGTCCTTTAATTTTGTGTCTCGTTGTCGTGGTTTAACCCCAGCCAGCAACTAAGCACCACGCAGCCGCTCACTCACTTCCCCCCCCTCAGTGGGATGGGGGAGG